>OY979702.1:81562424-81651424 GCA_963855925.1 Inga laurina
AAGAAATCACCTAACTGATCACTAGATGATACATGTCCTGTAGAGATAAAATTCTCCTTGATCTTATCACGTACAAAGTGACAATCAATCTCAATATGTTTCGTACGCTCATGGAACACTGAGTTGGAGGCTATGTGTAAGGCAGCTTTATTATCACACCACAGTTTCGCAGGTAATGATGTGGTCAGACCGACCTCCTTCATTAATTGGTGGATCCACACAATCTCCTGTACGGACTGAGACATGGCTCGGTACTCAGCCTCTGCACTAAACTTTGCTACCACATCCTGCTTCTTGCTCCTCCAAGATACCAAGTTTCCACCTACAAGAACGCAATAGCCTGTAGTGGACCTTCTAGTTGTCTTTGACCCTGCATGATCTGCATCACAGAAACACTCAATCTTTGTGTGACCATGATTCATATAGAGTATACCACGACCAGGTGAGCCCTTCAAATAATGTAGGACATGTTCCAAAGCTTCCCACTGAGCAACAGTTGGTGATACCATGAATTGGCTAAGCCTACTGACCGGAAAGGTTACATCAGGACGAGTTACAGTGAGATAGTTCAATTTTCCAATCAGCCTTCGGTATCGCTCAGGGTAGGCAAATGGTTTAATCTTCTCAGGATCAATCCGTTTTTTCACATCCTCGGGTAGCTCATCAAACGGTACACTTTCATCAATGTCCAAGAAAGGATTGGGAATCATGGGACAACTACTGGGTGTTGCTCCAAGTTTCCCGGTTTCTTTCAGTAGATCAAGGACATATTTCCGCTGGGTTAGGAGAGTGCCTTTCTTGCTTCTCATAACTTCAATCCCAAGAAAGTACTTTAACGAACCCAAATCCTTTGTTTGAAAATGAGAATTCAGAAAGACCTTAAGTGATGAGATCCCTGACGTATCACTGCCTGTAATAACAATGTCATCTACATAGACTACCAAGAGAATCATGCCAGCATCCGTCCGTTGATAAAACACAGAATGATCACATTTACTTTGATTCAGACCAAACTTCTTAACCACAGAACTGAATCGGTCAAACCAAGCACGAGGACTCTGTTTCAAACCGTATAAAGACTTCTGGAGGTGGCATACCTTGCCATGCTCCCCCTGAGCAACAAAACCAGGCGGTTGCTCCATATAAACCTCCTCAAGAAGATCACCATTTAAAAATGCGTTCTTAATATCCAGCTGATGAAGATCCCAACCGTGGGTAGCTGCCATAGAGATGAAGAGGCGAACAGAGGACAACGTGGCCACAGGAGAGAAAGTTTCTGAATAGTCAACACCATACGTCTGAGCGTAACCCTTAGCCACCAATCGAGCTTTCAATCGTTCCAAGGTGCCATCAGATTTGGTCTTAATAGCAAACACCCACTTACATCCAATAGCCTTCTTTGCAGGAGGTAAATCAACGAGAGTCCAGGTACTAGCCTTATCAAGGGCCATCATTTCATCGTGCATCGCAGCACGCCAACCGGGGTGGGTCAAGGCTTGGGAGAGGTTGGTTGGAATGGTGAGAGAATCTAAGGAGGCAAGGAAGGAACAGGAAATGGGCGAAAGGTGATGATATGAAACAAACGAGGAAATAGGGTACGTACAAGTGCGTTTACCTTTTCGGAGGGCAATTGGCAGGTCAGCAGAAGTGACAGTAGGATCTATATTAGTAGGGACGTGTTCAGACACTGGTTCAGGCTCAGGTCCAGGCACCATTTCAGGGTCAGAGTCAAAAGACGGCGAGGGCGCTAAGTGCGGATCAGGTGCCGAGGCGGACATTGGTAGGTCAGAGAGACAAGCAGCATCATTACTTAGGACGTTTCTGATAAACATGATGGATAGGAGGCAGAGCAGGGGCCGACACAGATGCTTGCACTGGTGAGGAATGAACCTCATACACTAAAAGATGATCAAGATCTTGGTTAACGGCAGAAGAAAGAGGCAGAGCAGGGATAGAGAAGAACGAAGTGGACTCATGGAAAGTAACATCTATAGACATAAAATAACGCCGAAGATCAGGAGAGTAGCACCTATAACCCTTCTGAACCCTAGAATAGCCAAGGAAGACACACTTGAGAGATTTTGGATCAAGTTTAGTGACACTTGGACGAATGTCTCGAACAAAACAGACACCCAAAAATTTTCGGATCAATTGGAAACAAGGATTTGGAAGGAAACAAAGTGGTGTATGGAATGTCACCACTAAGAACAGGAGAGGGCATACGATGAATAAGAAAGCAGGCGGTGGACACAACATCAGCCAAAAAAGATTTGGGAACATGCATTTGAAACATTAGAGCACGGGCAACTTCTAATAAGTGCCGATTTTTTCTTTCGGCAACACCATTCTGAGCAGGTGTATCTGCACACGAGGATTGATGAAGCATGCTATGTGTAAGCATATAGTGGTGAAACTGGGTAGAAAAATACTCTTAAGCATTATCACTGCGCAAGGTTTTCACAGAGACACCAAATTGAGTTTTGATCTCAACACAAAAATTGTAAAAGTGAGAAAATAACTCGGAACGACTTTTCATTAAATAAAGCCAGGTGGTTCGAGAAAAATCATCAACGAAAGTAACAAAGTACTTAAAACCAGACGTGGACATGACAGGACAAGGACCCCAAACATCAGAATGAACCAAATCAAAGGGGGACGTAGCCCGTTTATTGATGCGAGGTGCCAGGTGAACACGGTGGTGTTTGGCAAACTGACACGATTCACACTCTAGGGACGACAAATAATGAAATTGAGGATACAACCCCTGCAAGGATGATAATGACACATGACCCAAACGACAATGAACATCAAAAAGAGAGAAACCACCAGAGCAAGCAACGGAACGTGGCACCTGATCGTCAAGAAAGTAATGGCCACCAGATTCATATCCCCTACCAATAATCCGCTTCGTCGTAAGATCCTAGATCACACAATGGTCAGGAAAAAATGAGATAAAACAGTTCAATTGACGAGTAAGCTTGCTGGGAGACAGAAGGTTAAAAGCAAGGTCAGGAACATTAAGGACCGACGATAGAGAAACAGAGGATGTAGGTGTAACAGTGCCAGATCCAAGGACACGAGAAGCAGAACCATTGGCAATAGTTATGGAAGAGGGTTTGGCATAAGGTGTATATGTAGAGAACAAATGATGGTTACCTGTCATGTGGTCAGTGGCACCGGAATCGATGATTCACCTCGAGGAAGAAGTAGCAAGGCATGAGTCACCGTTACCTGTAGCAAGCGCACTCGGAGTGGATGGAACATTGGCAGTTTGATCTGTGGATTGGACCATATGAGCAGCTCCAGTACGTTGCAGCTTATTTTGCAACTTACGACAGTAACGTTTGGTATGACCAGCCTCCTTACAATAGTAGCAGACAATAGAACCAGGAGTCGAAGGATTGTTGCCGGAGCGTGGAGGACCTTGGTTTCGCGAATCAACAGAAGTCGAGGATGGTGTACTATTTCCAGAGTTCAAGAAGTTCTGGTGGCGGTTATCAGTGGGACCACGGCCAGCTAATGCACTAGCATTCGGAGTAGGAGTCGGGTGTAAGAGACTATCGGCACGGAGCACACGAGAGTACACATCCTGAAGTGAAGGAAGTTCAGAACTAGACAGAACCTGGGACCGAACAGTCTCATAGGCAGGATCCAAGGCAGTAAGAAAGCTGAGAATTGCTAGTTTCTCCATATTATCAGCTTGAACCTTAAGGTCAGTGGTAGGCGGTATTAACATCTTCAACTCTTCATACATTTTCTTGAACTCCACATAAAAGTTTTTCAACGAGCGCCCCTGCTGTTCAGCACGATAGAATCCCTTGCAGACATCATGAATACGAGTAATATTTCCTTTCCCAGAGTACAGAAATTCCAAACAGCTCATAAGTTCCTTAACCGTATTACAGTGACTAACTGAGGGAAGGATTTCACTGTCAATAGAATTCTGGATTTGCAAGAATAAACGGGCATCCGCTCGGGCCCAAGTCATCTTAGGGTCATCTGCAGGAGGCGTATCAGTCAAATGGCCCTCCTTCTCAATACTAAGCAAGTACATTCGGACGGTTTTACTCCAATCCATATAATTTGTCCAGGTTAATTTGTGCTCAGTGATTTTATTAGTCACAGGAATAATTTCAGTAACACTAGCCTTGGAGTCACCCATCAATGCAAGTCTACACACCAAAAGTGTATAACTTGCAAACTTATAATCTCCACGTAAGTCTACACATACCAAAGAACCAAATGGAGTTGACGCTTGACGCACAACCAAACAACTCCCCCCAAAACAAAGAGCTAGCACAGGCAGCACCACAAAGGCAATAACCACGAACACAAAATGGTAGGACAGAAACGCAGCAAACCAGAACCAGAAGCACAGAAATGCAGCAAACCAGAAACAGAAGCACAGAAACGCAGCACAGAAACAGGAGCAAGGGAATAAATCAACAACTAACCCGCAAACGGTGAGTACCCACTGCAAAAAACCACATGGGGAAGGACTGCACCACTTAGTCGATCAGAATGCAGCAAACGGCGGTGACAAAGTCGCCGGAAAACATCGTCACGCGCCGGCGCGTGAAATTCTGGCGAGAAATGGGGCGGCGCGTGAAGGCCACGCGCAGGTCGGATGGCGGCGATACTCCGGTGACAGACCGGTCGGGCGACGGCGGATCTAGTGGTGCGGCGCGTGTGGACCAAATCTTCCGGCCGCCGGAGCTCCGTGCACGATGAACAGTAACTTACAGAACTTAAACCAGCGCCAGAGACGGGAAGGAAAAAACGAACAGCAGAGAGCAACCTGGCTCTGATACCATGTGAATGTCTTCACTCAACTTCATATTATTCATGTATACATTATGCTATTTATATACAAAGCAAACATCATAATTCCTCATTTGTGGTGGGACATTGTCACCTAACATTTCACCTAACATACCACCTAACATATCCCTGATTCCCTCATTCTGTGGGACATTGTGTCAGGGATCTCATCACTCAAGCTGCTTTCCGGTAAAGATCAGCCTCCTTCTTCTGCCGTTAACCCAGATCTTGATCATCTTTTAGTGTATGAGGTTCATTCCCCACCAGTGCAAGCATCTGTGCCGGCCCCTGCTCTGCCTCCTATCCATCATGTTTATCAGAGACGTCCTAAGGAAAGTAATGCTGCTGCTCGTCTCTCTGACCTACTAATGTCCGCCTCGGCACCTGATTCGCACTTAGCCCCCTCGCCGTCCCTTGACTCTGACCCTGAACTGGTGCCTGGACCAGAGCCTGAACCAGTGTCTGAACACGTCCCTGCTAATATAGATCCTACTGTCACTTCTGTTGACCTGCCAATTGCCCTCCGAAAAGGTAAACGCACTTGTACGTACCCTATTTCCTCGTTTGTTTCATATCATCACCTTTCGCCCATTTCCTGTTCCTTCCTTACCTCCTTAGATTCTCTCACCATTCCCACTAACCTCTCCCAAGCCTTGAACCACCCCGGTTGGCGTGCTGCGATGCACGATGAAATGATGGCCCTTGATAAGGCTGGTACCTGGACTCTCGTTAATTTACCTCTTGGAAAGAAGGCTATTGGATGTAAGTGGGTGTTTGCCATTAAGACCAAATCTGATGGCACCTTGGAACGATTGAAAGCTCGATTGGTGGCTAAGGGTTACGCTTAGACGTATGGTGTTGACTATTCAGAAACTTTCTCTCCTGTGGCCAAGTTGTCCTCTGTTCGCCTCTTCATCTCTATGGCAGCTACCCACGGTTGGGATCTTCATCAGCTGGATATTAAGAACGCATTTTTAAATGGTGATCTTCTTGAGGAGGTTTACATGGAGCAACCGCCTGGTTTTGTTGTTCAGGGGGAGCATGGCAAGGTATGCCACCTCCAGAAGTCTTTATACGGTTTGAAACAGAGTCCTCGTGCTTGGTTTGACCGATTCAGTTCTGTGGTTAAGAAGTTTGGTCTGAATCAAAGTAAATGTGATCATTCTGTGTTTTATCAACGGACGGATGCTGGCATGATTCTCTTGGTAGTCTATGTAGATGACATTGTTATTACAGGCAGTGATACGTCAGGGATCTCAT
The DNA here is from genome assembly GCA_963855925.1 of Inga laurina. Classification (NCBI taxonomy): domain Eukaryota; kingdom Viridiplantae; phylum Streptophyta; class Magnoliopsida; order Fabales; family Fabaceae; genus Inga; species Inga laurina. Next base: position 81,568,506 of record OY979702.1, read on the forward strand.
CACTTAAGGTCTTTCTGAATTCTCATTTTCAAATAAAGGATTTGGGTTCGTTAAAGTACTTTCTTGGGATTGAAGTTATGAGAAGCAAGAAAGGCACTCTCCTAACCCAGCGGAAATATGTCCTTGATCTACTGAAAGAAACCGGGAAACTTGGAGCAACACCCAGTAGTTGTCCCATGATTCCCAATCCTTTCTTGGACATTGATGAAAGTGTACCGTTTGATGAGCTACCCGAGGATGTGAAAAAACGGATTGATCCTGAGAAGATTAAACCATTTGCCTACCCTGAGCGATACCGAAGGCTGATTGGAAAATTGAACTATCTCACTGTAACTCGTCCTGATGTAACCTTTCCGGTCAGTAGGCTTAGCCAATTCATGGTATCACCAACTGTTGCTCAGTGGGAAGCTTTGGAACATGTCCTACATTATTTGAAGGGCTCACCTGGTCGTGGTATACTCTATATGAATCATGGTCACACAAAGATTGAGTGTTTCTGTGATACAGATCATGCAGGGTCAAAGACAACTAGAAGGTCCACTACAGGCTATTGCGTTCTTGTAGGTGGAAACTTGGTATCTTGGAGGAGCAAGAAGCAGGATGTGGTAGCAAAGTCTAGTGCAGAGGCTGAGTACCGAGCCATGTCTCAGTCCGTACAGGAGATTGTGTGGATCCACCAATTAATGAAGGAGGTCGGTCTGACCACGTCATTACCTGCTAAACTGTGGTGTGATTATAAAGCTGCCTTACACATAGCCTCCAACTCAGTGTTCCATGAGCGTACGAAACATATTGAGATTGATTGTCACTTTGTACGTGATAAGATCAAGGAGAATTTTATCTCTACAGGACATGTATCATCTAGTGATCAGTTAGGTGATTTCTTGACTAAGGCCTTGGATGGCACTCGGGTTGACTATCTTTGTAACAAGTTGGGCTTGATTAACATCTATGCTCCAACTTGAGGGGGAGTGTTAGGACACAATGTCCCACAGAATGAGGGAATCAGGGTATGTTAGGTGGTATGTTAGGTGGAATGTTAGGTGAAATGTTAGGTGACAATGTCCCACCTCAAATGAGGAATTATGATGTTTGCTTTGTATATAAATAGCATAATGTATACATGAATAATATGAAGTTTAGAGAATACATTTACAATATGCAGATGGATTACTGCATTTAAATGGCAATAGTTGGATTACTGCAATTGCTCATATGTTGTCATCTCTTTTCCATGAACGTTTGTTGAATAATGTATCAATTCATTTGGCTTATGTTCTTTACTATATCAGGATTTTTGGTTGTATGATTTAGAAAATGAATTTATTCATTTTTGAAGTGCAGCTATAGGTCAAATGGTGCGCCCTCATCAGAAGCTCGTAGGATAAGAAGAAGAAGCATCAGCATTACACCAGAAATTGGTGACGATATTGTAAGGTGATCACTGCTCCATCATTCTTCTGGATGTTTGCTTGCTATTGTGAACTTGTGTTGTCATGCATGTCTACATAAATTCGTAAAACTGTCTGTACGGGCTGCTTCCAATGCAATATTGTTTGTCATTGGATATTCTTATCCTTGTTAGCCTTCTTCCCTCCCACAGGATTCATTGTTTTTGGAATTATGCTTTCTCATGTTAATATCTGGACATAATATAATAATGATAATATTTTCTGAAGATGTTTCTGTTAAATTAGTGTGTCAAGTTATTCGTACAAACACATCTTTTCTGCTGATTTTTTCCCCTCATAATTTTTTCAACAAGTTGTATTTTTTATTTACCTACTTTATACTGTTTTTGGAGGTTTTTATTTCCCTGTTAAGCATACATATCTTTATTGATTTCTCCTTTGAAAAAAAAAGGTAATGCGTATATAATTGGCAAACTTTGGTTGAATTTAAACTTCGTTATAAATTAATTTGATTGATTGTAGCTAGTAGGGTAACTAAAAACAAATGGGAAGGATGCAAATTTTTTTTTGTGATTTAATCCAGTGTTTAAGCAATTCTCTATTTCCACTTTCTCCGTGCATAGTCACTGTTAATTGCTATTTACATGTGCACGTATTGCTTGTAATGACTTGTAGGTTCTGTTTGTACTGTGATAACTCTAGATCTTATTTCTTGTAGGGCTGTACGGGCAATGAATGAAACACTAAAGCAGAATCGTCTTTTGAGAGAGCAGAGGGATGATCGATCCTTCTCACATTCTCCAACTGATAGAAGTAGCGGTGGCGATCTTCAGAAAAATGTATGTCTTCATTTTGGTGGTAACCATGGAATATGCTATTATTATTAGATGAAACCTTCTCTTGCCCATCTCCTTTTCATCTGCTCATATAAGCCATTATTTTATATCTTTGATTTATTGTTCCAGAAGCCTAGATGAGCACCTTTGTTAGAAGAATTCATTTCTTCACTCATCGTTTTTTTGCCCTTTAAATTACTCAAGAACAGTCATGGCTGGCAAAGTTGCATCTTAAGAATTTCCCTTTATTGTGCTGTTGCTTATATTATATGTTATATGTGTGAGTATTATAGGAATCTCTAAAATTTAAAAGGTTCAATATACTTCCATGTGCTCTCCAGCCCCATTGAAATTTTTGGTATGATTTTTTTTAAGTTATTCTCTTACTTATTATTGTGCATGCTTAAATTATTTGAATTTTTATTATTTATGATAAATTGATAATAAATTCACATGTTTAGTTTTATTTATGAGAAAGCTGGACTGTTTACCGTCTTTTATGCAACAGTTTTCTGGTCTTTAATTTCTTTTTTTCAGGGTATTGTGGTGGGGGTATTTTCTTATTAAGTTGACTTTATCTATCTTTAATGTTCTGTATGTGATTCGGGTTCTGCATATGACAGGTTTCAAACTTCCATCTTGGTCATGATGAAAGTTCTGCTTTATATTCTCTTAAGCATGACCAAGAATCTTCTCAAAAGGCAATGTCGTTACCCTCTTCGCCACATGAATATAGGGGTGAAGCATCTGGGGGATGTGGACCATCAGGATATGGAGTAAATAATGAGCTACAAGCAACTTGGAACAGAGTCCTCGAATCTCCAATGTTCAATAACAAACCTCTGTTACCATATGAGGAATGGAATATTGACTTCTCAGAACTAACTGTTGGGATTCGTGTTGGGATTGGTAAGTATGTTATCTGAATCGCATTAGTTATGATTTGTATAGTGAGAATAAAAGTTGTGTAACAGTTCAAGAATCATGGTTAATGTTTAAAAGATTGTGTGAGATTCTTCGGTTCTGTTTGGATTGCCCAATTCCTACTATCTAAAGGGAAAAGACTTAATGAATAATTACATTTTTGAATCTGGATCATGAATTGAGAAAGGATATGGATATTGACGTGACAAGTAATTTGTGTATGAGGTGACTGATGTGGGATTTGGCTGCTTTACCATTCATACATTGTTTTTCAGGGTTCTTTGGAGAGGTATTTCGAGGCATATGGAATGGAACAGATGTTGCCATAAAGGTTTTTCTGGAGCAAGATTTGACTACTGAAAACATGGAAGATTTCTGCAATGAGATAACAATTCTCAGGTATCTTATTGCTCAAAATATCATCTGACATCAATTTTTCTGGTCTATGCAACATTTTCTAACTATCACGCTCTTTTCTTTTGTATGTGTTTTTGTCTGTCCAGCCGACTTCGACATCCTAATGGTACACATCAACATCTACTTACTATTCCTGTATAGTTGAAATGGTGTCTCATGCAGTTTGTTTTCTTCACATCCGACAGTTATTTATTGCAAGATCATATTTTATGCAGTTATTTTATTTCTTGGTGCATGCACGAAGCCTCCTCGTTTGTCAATGGTTACTGAGTACATGGAGATGGGATCTTTGTATTACTTGATCAATTCAAGTGGTCAAAAGAAGAAGCCTAGTTGGCAGAGAAAACTGAAGATGCTACGGGATATATGCAGGTAAGTTTTCTGGCAAGCAATCTATGCCCTTCAAGCGTATGGTTTTTGTAGAGTAATTAAATTATAGACTTATTGTGTGATTTATTTGGAACATTATACAATCATCATATTCTAATAGGAAATCTTGATAACAAAGATGAAATGATTACATTTGATCTGCTAGGGGGCTGATGTGCATACATCGTATGAAGATAGTTCACCGCGACCTGAAAAGTGCCAATTGTCTTGTGAACAAGCATTGGACTGTTAAGATCTGTGATTTTGGGCTTTCAAGAATAATGAGAGAGTCTCCCATGAAAGATTCTTCATCAGCGGGAACTCCAGAATGGATGGCTCCTGAACTTATTCGAAACGAACCATTCACGGAAAAATGTGACATCTTTAGCCTGGGGGTCATAATGTGGGAGCTTTGCACTCTAAGCAGGCCCTGGGAAGGCGTACCACCTGAGAGGGTAGGATTGACAGCTTTCAGTTTCTGTATTGTTTGGTGAAAGTTTTCCTTTTGGGGTCCCAAATTGGTAAGTTCTGATGTTTGCTAATCTTTCTCTGCTGATCAGGTAATTTATGCCGTTGCTAACGAGGGATCCAGGCTGGAGATTCCTGAGGGTCCACTGGGCAGGCTGATTTCAGGTCGCTCTGCAACTGCCAAAATATTTATGACCCTTTCTATTTCGCGTTTGATCACATGATGATGGCTGAGTTTAGACCCATTGGTTGATCTCCATTTTAAATGTTTCTTACGTGCAGATTGTTGGGCAGAACCTCATGAACGGCCAAGTTGTGAAGACATCCTTTCTCGTTTGCTTGACTGCGAATACTCATTGTGCTAATACAGCCTCTCATCTTTGTACATAGAAACTTTTGGTAGAGTCGTCACATTGTGAGGCGCCCCGCCCTCGGCTGATGCTGCTGGAGACTGCTACTGTGATTTTTGTATTTGTTTCTTCTTTTTTATCCCGTAAAACTTGTGACAACGTCAATAGGCTCATTTTTCATTTTGCACCTGTACTCGTTTTGAGCCATGAAATCCAGATGAATTCTGTTTCACCTCCATCTTAACCAAGCAAATGAAGAAAATGAAATATTTCCGAGTTTTTAGTTTGTCATTATTGGATGCTATATTATTGACTTAAAGATGGGGCCACGGATCATAACCCCAGCTGTCTCATCCCCCAACATCCTACGTTTCAAGAAAAAGTAAAGTGTGTTTGGAATAACGATGAGAATATTTAAAAGTAACTCTTCAATCGTGATTTACGGTATATGAGGTAAGTATGTGAGATGAGTTTTGTCTAGATTTATGTGAAAAACAGTTTATACACATGTACAAAATCTCATGATTTGTTTAGCTGCTGTGCTATTATTACTACGACAATTTTCTGCCGCCAGCTCACATTCTTGTCTTCTCTATCCTTGGAGGGCAAATCTTGAAATTTAAGTGCTTATCATTTTTCCAGATAAAAGATACTATTTCAGTTAATCATATAAGACTTAGTTGATTTTTTTTGAAGAGGTTAAGGAAGTTAAATAAGTTAGTTAATCATAACATATGTTGTATATTATTTGATTACATGTTAGTTTATAAGCCAGATAAATTAGTTTAGTATAAAAAAGATATAGATACTCTAAAATAATTTATTTAGCCTTTTTAATATTTCTGAAAAAATTAACTAAGTTTTATGTTAGGAATGAATAGTATTTTTTCTTTTGGACGCTTGGTTTACATCATTGGATGGATCAAAGAAATAATTATTTATAAAGGATCGTTTCATCGAGTTTAGAGTCCATATTTTACAAGATGCCAATATCTAACAGGAATTGTGAGCGTTATGAATTATGGTTTAACTCAAATTCGTACTTGGTGGAATTAAAAAAAAACTCAAATTTGAGGTTGACTCAGATTGCATGAGAATGAAAACACATCAAAAGAACTGTTTTGGGTCTTGGGCCAGTTAACTTGAACTATGGTCCTTTATGTTATTGTGGTGCACAAACCTTCATATAACCCCTCCTTCTAATCGAAAGCCCAACATGAACCGTCTATAGTCTTGGCCCACTGGCAACTGGCCAGACCAAATTTTGACCAAACAAAAAAAAAAAAAGAGTTTCCCGCACGGTGATCGGCTCTCATCGTACATTGGCGTTGGTAAGTTTCAGAGTCGGACTCACCATCTTGTCTGACCTGAGAACCATTCCTTCCTGCCACCGCCGGCAGCTCTAACAAAAAGCATCACAGCACCGCCTGCGCTCCTCCAATCGCACTCTACAACCTCAGCACTGCGTCACTCATGGACTCCCCGGCGGGAGCTCCGTCGCCCCCCTCCACTGCTCGGTCCCGGTCGTCGTCGTTTCCCGGACGGGAGGACTGCTGGAGTGAGGACGCCACCTTCACTCTCATCGATGCATGGGGTGAACGTCACCTTGAGCTTAATCGAGGAAACCTCCGTCAGAAGCACTGGCAAGAAGTCGCCGACGCTGTTAACGCCAATCATGGCCACGGCAAGAAAGCGCGCCGAACCGACGTCCAGTGCAAGAACCGCATCGACACTCTGAAGAAGAAGTACAAGATCGAGAAGAACAAGGTCATCGATTTCGACGGGAACTACACTAGCCCTTGGCCCTTCTTCGACCGCCTTGACGCTCTCATCGGCGATACGTTTCCAGTAAAGAGACTTCCGCCGGCGATCGATAGCAGCCGCCGTAGCTCCCATCCCGTGAAGTCTCCGTCATGGGTAATGTCACAGGTGCCTGTTGGCCCCCGATCCGGCACTCAGAAACGGCCGGCGCTGCCGGCGCCGGCGCCGGCGAGCATGAAAGATTCGTCTTTCCGTCGGAAATTTTCGGCTTTTGCCGAGGCGCCTGCCGCAGCGGCCAAGGCAGGGGATGCATATAGTGACGATTCGGATGAGTCAAGGTCAAGTAGTGCCACTGGGAGTAGAAAGAGAGGAAGAGAAAGAGAGAAAAAGAGGGAAAGCGACGAGGATTCAGAATTTGGGTGCAGAGAACTGGCACAAGCAATAGAGAGGTTCGGAGAGATATACGAGAGAGTAGAAGCGGCAAAGCAAAGGCAAATGGTGGAGTTAGAGAAACAGAGGATGCAATTTGCGAAGGATTTGGAGTACCAGAGGATGGAGCTTTTCATGGAAACGCAGGTTCAGCTTCAAAAAATCAAGCGCGCCAAGCGATCTTCTCAGGCTGGTGAGTCTTGTCAATTTTTATGTTTATCATTTGAGCCATCACTGCAAATGCTACAGTGCTCATTTTTGCTTAATTCTTCTGATTTCATGTCACTATTGTGTCAGTTTGGACCACATTAAAATCTTTGCTTGAATTTGTGTCAGTATGGTGTCTTGGGTTTGTGCTGTTGTTTGTGGTTTGCGATGAACGGTGCGAAATAAGAACTCTTCAGTAACTTTATGTAGTTTGTACTCGTATAGGAAAGAAAAGTGTGAACTTGATAACGATATCATTTTGCTATACGAGTTCATTTGGGAATTACTGGAGTTAGGATGAGGGTGATTTAGTTATAGAGATATTAGATCAGTTGATGTCATTTGGGTCCTAGTTTTTCATTTCATTTGTGATGGAGAGTGCATTTCTTGTGTATGATAGCTCTACACTTGGTTTGATGTAATGAACTAACATAAATACTTAATGCTATTTTGAAACCACTTGGTTTCATGTTTTCTTTGAGTTTGAGATGTACATAATATTTTTAAGGTAAACTATTTTAGATTAATCGAATAATAAATATGATGTCCACTTCAGTCAGCTTTTCCGTTGCGTTATGATGTGCTGAAAGTTGATTCATGTGTTTCTTTCTTTCTCAAGTATTGGTATATATAGGGATTCAAGTAGCCTTCAGACAGATGTACCTCTAATCTGGATCACGATCAATGGGGTCCGACCCAGTTGTATTGATTGCTTCTTTCACCATGTATGGTTTCACATGCTTTTTGGCTTCTGATATGAATAAAGTGTAGCGTGTCAGCATGCCAAATCATACATGACTAACCATTGGCTAGGAACTGTTCAAACTTTAGATTATTTTGTTTTTGTTCTTTACTCTAGATCTTATTTAAGAAACAAGATCTCTGATATGTCGTTCTGGTCCAATCTAGCCTGCTGGGATTTAGGATGAAGAGTTTAGTTGCCTGACATACAGTTATCTGGTGGGCAGAAATTTTTAATTTGGTGTGACTTCATGGTTGGAGGGCTATGATGTTACCAGCGTTGTCCAATTTTAGTGGCATTGAACCATATGGTGTTTGCTAATTTGGTGCTAAAAGTGATTGGATACAACTTTAATGAGTCAGCCAAATATAAATTCGTTTATCTCTGTTGCTAAAAATTTGTCATTCCATAAGCACAAACAAGTTTTAGTAGTTATATATATTAGACATAGAATATGCCCGGTTTCCTCATGAAGAAAATGAATTCCTAGGGAAAAAAAATACACAATGTAGTAGTATTTGTGAAGTCGGTAGCAGTGTAGTTTTTAATGGGGGACAATGACAAATGGTGGAACAGTGTTTTTTATTCAACATTTATGTGTGTAAGTATTCATATGGTACACTTTGGCATGCACAACTTGCACCATCTTCATTGGTCATCCCTAATGCTTAATATTCCTCTTTTTTCCTCTCCCCTTTTCACTCTCTTTTGCCTTCCTCTCTCTTCTTCTTCTGGGTTGTTCCTAAGCCTAGTTGGGTTTGATGACCATTATTTTGCTGTATAGCTCACAGGCACTCTTCATCAAACTACATTATTTATAAACTTTACTTTTTAACCTTTTCTCGTTTGCCCAAGATTAGATATTTGACTCTTCTACACCCTTCATGATCGGACAAGTGCATTAGGTTTCTCCTGTGCGTTCAATATTTATAAAATTATTCACATTTAATCAGTCAATACTAAGAATGAGTTGTTCCTTTTAAGAATTTATATAATTTTAAATTCTTGTTAAAGACTTGGTGATTAATGCAAATTGCGATCGCGAGCTCTGTTTCTACTGATGTTGGGTATGTTTGTTTGGGCGTTATGATTGCTTATAAGTTACTTTTTACGTAAATCGAGACACAACTCCTCTCACATACTTACTTCGTATACCGTAAATCACTATTGAAAAGCTACTTATAAGCAATCGAATCGCTGAAACAAACATACCCGTTGATCTCTACTTCATCGTTGTTTCAAACAAATGCTTTTCAATGATAGCTAAGACCTTGTCTGCTTATCCTAATTCCTAATTCCTAACCCACTATCCTTAAGCCCTAACTAGACCTTTAAAATTATACACAACATGTGCGCATGTTTGTGAAATATCAAATTTTGAACCAGAGGCTGTATTATTTTTTCCCCTCCAAAAAGTTATTTAGTTCTTATCAAAACACCATAAACCAGACAAGGTCTTGAGAATAGGCCGGAGTCCTTGAGCAGGTGCCCTACTTTTTCTGTCGATTGAATATTTGGAATTAATTGCATTGTTATGAGTATTCGCGTCATTATGAGTTATAGATGATCTAACACACTGTTATTCGTATAATTTGTTGTTAACAGACAGTTTCTAGTAAGCGGTGGAGAATCCTGCAGCCTGTAGGGAAGAAATACGCAGAATTTAGCTTTGGATATGAAAAATATAGATCCTCTTTTTCGAATCAAAGGAATGTAGGAAAGGTATTTTTGGGTCAGGTTTGGATGTATCTACTCTCGCATAACTTAACCTTGTGAATTAAATTTGGTGTCTTTGTCACTGATTGCGGATTAACAGAGGATATAATTACTCAAATGGAAATTTAATTTCTCAAATTCATATATATTTTCAATCTTGTCATCGGTGCTTTATTTTCTGCTTTATTATGCTCTAATGTTGCTGATTTTTTTTTTTTTTTTTTTAAGTCTTAGTGTTCGTTGTTATTTTGTTGAATTCAACCAGCAGAATCGAATATGTCTTGTGTAGCCAAACAATTGCCAAACTAGATAAAAAGCGACCTGTAAGGATAAAATATGCGACATGCTAAATTTAGCTTGAATTGGGGCGCTCATTTTTTTTTTTTTTGGGAAAATTTTAGAAAAATATCATTTGAACTTTAAAATCCTAAATTAGTGATTTAACAAGAATTTACGTTATCAATCTCATTACGCAGGATTTTGAAGTTTAAATGGGATTCTTTTAGAGTTCTCTCTCTCTCTCTCTGTTTTTTTTTTTTTTTTTTTTCAATCTTGACTCATATTTGTCGTTTAAATTAAACAATGTAAACTACTTGAGTGGTACCATTTGGTGCATGTAGAAATTACTCATTTATTTTCCATCGGAAAAAAAAGAAGAAATTAATCCTTTCTTTGCATTACGAGGTCGTACTTACTACTTAGCCCTTGCCGGTCGAAGAATAAAATATATTATTAACAGACAAAGAAACTATGAGGATGAGGATGACATGTTCCATGATTCCGCACGTGATAGCCCATGTCCCTGCGTTAATAGTAAATAGGGGTGTTCAAAGTGTTCCGGTCCTAATTGTCCGGTCTCAGTCCCGGACATTTTAATCCCGGCCGGGACCGGGACCGGTCACGCACCTTGTGATCCCGGTCCCGGTTTTTTCTTCTTCTTAAAAACTAAGTTATTATTTTATTTTTGTATTTTTTATCCCATAATTTAAGTTATCATTTGATAAAATGTATATCACATATTTAATTGGAGTTAAACTGTATATATCATGATACTAATACTATTATATAATATATAAAAATAATAACAAAAATGATGAAGGTGATCATAATAATAATAATAATAATAATAATAAAATTTTATTCTTTAATTCTAGATCAATTTGTGATTATTATGGCCTTATTAGGTGTTAAATAATTACTTTAAACACTAGATTATAGAAAATTTAAATAATATAATAATATTTTTTTAAATTTAATTTTTTTTTAAAAAAAAGCCGGGATTCCCGGTTTGATCCCGATCCCGCCCAGGATTACCAGGACCGGTACCGGGATGCAATTTGCATCCAGGCCAAAAACCAGGACCGGGACCGGGAGTGGTCAATCCCGGTCCCGGTCCCCGATTTGAACACCCCTACTAGCAAATTCACGCGCCAAGTCTGGATCTTGATCTCCTCAGTGGCGTGAAGTTTCAGCCATCCAGATCAATCTAACATCTCGTAGTGTGCCGGCTCATCCTTTTAAAAAAAAAAAAAAATCTGAACCATTTTTAGATAATTTTGGATTAAATTACATAGGCTGGAGTATTTTTTTCATGTATGTTCAATATCTTAAAGTAATTTATGTTGTGTCCAGTATTCTGAAGTATTTTTTTTAGGTATGTCCAATATCCTAAAGTAATTTGTGGTATGTCCAGTACTCTGAAGTATTTTTGTAGGTATGTCTAACGCACCTTAAAGTAATTTGTGATGTGTTCAGCACCATACTGCTCATTTAAAATATTTTTCGGGAGTTAACCTGAAAAACATTACTGCATTTGGTTCTAAATATATGACCCAGTTAAATTTTTTGGGAAGATTCAGAAAGCTAATTAAATTACTTTAAAATATTTATATTTATCTTTGTTTCTCCAAATTAATTTGGCTGACTCATAAACTTATATATAATTTAATCATATATAACATAAAATATAATTAAATAACTTATTTCTCTTCCTTAATCTCTCAAAAAAAGTCAACAAGGTCATATATTTGAGACTGGAAGTAGTAATATCTTATCAAAATTATCTAAAAATGGCTCAAATTTTTAAAATTTTTTAATTTTAAAAAGGATGATGATGTGGCGCACTATGAGATGTTAGATTGATCTGGATGGATGGAATTTCACACTGCTGAGAGACGCTAAGAATTTCGCTGTTGAGGAGTTCTGGATCCCGCCAAGTCCATATGTCAATTGTATAAATAGTAGTGGTATTCTTTTTAGTACTTAGTACTCCCTCCATTGCGGAGTATTCTGCTCCGGTCCTAAATATAAGTTAGAATTAATTTTTTTTGAAGAGATTAAAGAAGTTTTACTTAATCATATCATATGTTGTGTATCATTAGAGTTGATATATCCCAATTTTATCATAATATTTAATACCTTGATTAGGGATTTTATCATTAATTTTGGACTAAATAACATTTACTATGATTAAATTGAATTAAAGATGATTATGTGGAAATTAATCTTAAAAAGAGATATTTGTTATAATCTTGTGATTGTTTTTTAAAATTTGAATTTTGAATGAAGATATTACAATATATTGATTTGAATTGTAGGTTACATTGAAAATGTAGGAGCTGAGGGACCAAAAGGTAAAGAATTTCAAGGACTGAAACTGAAAATAAAATTCTATATGTGGCTACAAGGGAATTCTGGCAGAAAGAAGGGTATCTTTCTGTAATATTAGCTGTCACTTTTAGGAGGGAAAAGTTCAGAGACATTACAGAAAAGACCCCGAATTTATAAAATGCCAGTTGGGTCCCAAAATACGAAGATCACTTTTGGAACTAATTCATTTGGCTATCAGAGAAAATTTCAGAAAAATACCCACAATTTCTAAAATGTCATTTTGATCCAAAAATAAGAAAACGAGCCTTTTTCCTCTGGAACTGATTTTTTTTTTTCGGATTCTTATATAGAATATGGGGAAATATGATCTGAATGTAATCTTGGGGAAGATTTTATTCAGATCAGATTTCCCCAAATTTTGTATATGAATCCGAAAAAAATCAGTTCCAAAGGTGAAATGTGTCGTTTTTCCATTTTGGACCAAAATGACATTTTAGAAATTTGGGGTACTTTTCTGAAATTTTCTCTGATAGCTAAATGAATAGCGGCGATCTTCGTATTTTGGGACTCGACTGACATTTTGTAAATTCGGGGCCTTTTCTATATTTGTCTTTGATCTTTTCCCTCTTGAAAGTGACAGCTAATATTATAGAAAGATACCATTCTTTCTGTCAGAATTCCCTTATAGCCACATGTAGAATTTTATGTTCGGTTTTAGTCCTTGAAAATCTTTACCTTTTGCTCCCTCAGCTCCTACTTTTCCAATGTAACCTACAATTCAAATCAATATATTGTAATATCTTCATTCAAAATTCAAATTTTATAGAGCAATCACAAGATTATAACAAATATCTCTTTTTAAGATTAATTTTCACATAATCATCTTTAATTAAATTTAATCATAATAAATTCTATTTAGCCCAAAATTAATGATAAAATCCCTAATCAAGGTATTAAATATTATGATAAAATTGGGATATATCAAATTCCCCCACACTTGGACCTTTGTACTCCTGGACAAAGATTATCAATTCAAAACCATCCAAGATGAACATCAACACAATTTAAAGATGAGCTATCTCATAGTATGAAAAATAATAAATCGATTAATTAAGCTCCAACCACAACTAGCATAAGTCATAGTACAAGGCAATGCAAAGGGTTAGTCCATTATACAATCAAATGTAATTGAAATAAGAACAAGAGAGCTCTTTAGGATATTAGTGTTTACGCTCAACTCTACTCATTAGGGTTATCTCACTCTGGCTCAGTTAACTATCACCTTACCATAGGCTTGTAACAACTCTAACATCTCTACCGCTAATAACAATAATGTAATGAATCAAAAGGACTTTCATGGGTTGTAATGATGGAAAATGCCACATGAAATAATTGAAAAAGAAACAAGTGTTATGCATGTATATAAGCTAATAACCCACCACTTAGCATTCAATTTACTGCTTGAAGTTCATATGATTATTATATTGTCATTTATAGAGATTCCCTAGAATTGCCTTATTCAAATGATAATTTTATTTTATTTTTATTTTTTTGCTTTTCTTTCTTTCTTTCTTTCATTTTAAAAATTTTTTGTCCCACTATTTCTCTCTCTTTTTTCTTCTTCTTCTTCTTCTTCTTCTTCTTCAATATGTATATATATAGCAATTCAATATTCATAGAACCTAGGGGTGATGACAATTTACTTATAACAAGATAGGATGCAAAGACTACGTAAATGATATACATATGTATAACAACTTAATGAATGGCTCAAATGAGTAAACAATGAATGATTTGAAAGGTTTGTGTTTAGGTAGAAAGGGTTTGAATCGAATACCTCTATCATTTCCATCATATTAATGTAAATATAGCTTTGACACAGAGTTGAGATAAGTTCTAGAAGATGAAAAGCTAAAAAAACATGCACACATACAAAGAAAAATTTTAGGCTCAAATAACCTTCCAACAAGGGTTCTTTTCAAATGCTTATCAAAACACTCGATTGCATAACAAGTTAATCACAAAGCATTTACTCAACTATTTCCAATGCTAGAATTAGGAATAACAACTAATCAAAATATTGCAATTAACCATAATCAAGTTCAACTCTCAGATACACCAATGAATTTGGATAAACTTCCATTTTCCAAAACATTTAAGTACCAAAATTCAAGTGTGTGTTTTTTTTTCAAAACACACTCTCCCCCCACACTTACTCAATACATTGTCCTCAATGTATTCAAGGAATACAATGCAACAATCTAATTAATCTTGAATGTAAGAGAGAGTGAGGATGACATATGATAAGAGAACCAAGGAAATATAAGGGGTCTTATTGAATTTAAACACTAAACTACTAATCCTATTGTCACTACTGGAAATGTCCCTCCCCCACACTTATCTCAAGCATCATGTTCAACAAATTTCACAAGCAATTAAATATATGATATGAGAGATTGAAAGAGGAAAGGGACAACCTGACCTTAAGGTGACTCGACACTATCATGGTAGAGCTTAAGGAGATAACTATTGACTTTGCATTTTGATATGCTAACCTTACCCAGTAGCTCTACCAGTCCAAAATCATGCACCTTGGTGACTATGTATGGTCTTTCCCACATGGTGTTAAGTTTTCCAGGCTTGAGTGCAAATTGGGCCTTGAAGCTTAAAACCTTGTCACCAACTTTGAAGTGTTTTTTCATAATCTTGTGGTGATGTAGCTGCTTGGTTTTCTCCTTGTAGATGCGAGAGCTCTTATAAGCTTCCAATCGCATCTCCTCCAGTTCTTGTAGTTGCAACTTCCTCTCTAAGCCAGATTCTTCCATATCCATATTGCACATTTTCACTGCCCAATAAGTCTTATGCCTCAACTCTATCGGAATGTAACATGCTTTTTCATAGATAAGCCGGTAAGGAGACATCCTTATTGGTGTCTTGAATGCAGTTCTGTATGCCCATAGTGATTCTTCCAACCTTGAGCTCCAATATTTCCTTGAAGGCTTAACAATCTTTTCCAAAATCTGCTTGATCTCTCGATTGGATATTTTTGCTTGCACATTCTTCTGTAGATGATAAGTAGTGGATGTTTTGTGGGTAACTCCAAGTTTAGCAAGTAGCTTATTGACAACCCTATTACAAAAATAGGCACCTCTATCACTTACTATAGCTCTTGGCACTCCAAATCTATAAAAGATGTTAGTCTTGAGAAACTTAGAGACCGTTTGGGCGTCATCTTTTCTAGTGGCAATGGCTTCTACCCACCTAGAGAGGTAATCTACAACTAATAAGATATAAGTAAACCTAAATGATGGTGGAAAAGGGCCCATAAATTTTATGCCCCATACATCAAATACCATACAAAAAATCAAGGGTTGTTGTGGCATCTCGTGTCGTTTACCTAGCCCCCTAAGCCGTTGGCATTTATCGCATGCCTTACAATATAAATACGTATCCTTAAACATGGAAGGCCAATAAAACCCAGCCACTAAAACTTTTCTAGAGGTCTTGTTAGCACTAAAGTATCTACCACATATCATTGAATGGCAAGCAGAAAGAATGGAATGGAATTCTTCCTCAGGTACATGTCTTCGAATTATTTGGTCGCTGCATATTCTCCACAGGTGTGGTTCATCCCAAACATAGTACTGTGCTTCTCACTTTAATTTCTTCACCTGAAATGGAGACAAATATGTAGGAATCAATCCTAATACTAAATAATTAACCAAGTCAGCAAACATAGTTCTTTTAATTCCACAACACACAAAGTAATGTCAGGAAAATCATTACATACTAAAGTAGAACAATCAACTCACCTTGTATTGTTAGGAAGCTAATTGAGGTGATCTACTACATGATTCTCTGCTCCGGCTCGATCCTTGATCTCAATATCAAATTCCTGCATAAGAATGTCCAACGAAGCAATTTTGGCTTAGACTGTGGCTTTTTGAACAAAAACCTGACAGCTGCATGATCTGAGAATACAACAACATTAGAGTTGATTATATATGATCTAAATTTATCCAAGGCAAACACAATTGCAAACAACTCTTTCTCAGTAGTTGTGTACTTAATCTGAGTACTATCTAATGTTTTGGAGGCATAAGCTATGACCTTAGAAACCTTACTATCTCTTTGGCCAAGCATTGCTCCAACAACATTATTGGATGTATCACAAGACAACTCAAATGCAAGTTTCCAATTAGAAGGAGCTAAAATAGAAGGAGTGACTAATCTATATTGTAACTTATCAAATGCTAGCTTGCACTTATCATCAAAAACAAAATCTACATCTTTTTGTAGTAACTTTGACAAAGGCAATGCAATTTTACTGAAATCTTTTATAAAACATTGGTAGAAACCAACATGCCCTAAAAATGATTGAAGGTCCTTAAGTGAAGATGGGTAGGGCAATGATGAAATCACTTCAATTTTTGCCTTATCAACTTCAATATCTTTTTGAGAAATCAAATGTCCAAGCACTATGCCCTGAGTAATTATAAAATGACATTTTTCATAATTCAAAACAAGTTTCTTCTCAATGCATCGTGCTAAGACATGATTAAGACTAGACAAGCAAGTATCAGATGAGTCACCATAAACAATAAAGTCATCCATAAAAATATCCATGCAATGCTCAAGAAAATCATAAAAGATTGACATCATGCAATGTTGAAAAGTACTAGGAGTATTACAAAAACCGAAAGGCATCCTCCTATAAGCAAAAGTGGCAAAGGGGCAAGTGAAGGTGGTTTTCTCTTGATCCTCAGGAGCTATAGGGATTTGAAAGTACCCAGAAAACCCATATAAAAAGCAGTATTGACTCTTTTCTTCTAATATCTCTAGCATTTGGTCAATAAAGGGTAGATGGAAATGATCATTCCTAGTGGCATCATTAAGTTTTCAAAATCAATACACACCCTCCAGGCATTCTGTACTCTAGTGGGAATCAACTCATTTTTCTCATTCTTAACAATAATAAGCCCACTCTTCTTTGGAACCACATAAACAGGACTAACTTACTCACTATCAGAAATAGGAAATATGATCCTGATACTAAGTAACTTAGTGACCTCTTTCTTTACAACATTTGAGATCAATGGATTAAGTCTCTTTTAGGGTTGTCTAACAGGCTTAAAACCCTCATTCAGCAAAATCCTATAAGTACATAAAGATGGACTAATCCCTGAGATATCAGCTAATATCCAACTAATGACTTCCTTATTCTTCCTAAGCACATAGAGCAATCTAGCCTCTTCATCATAAGACAAAGCAATAAAAATAATTACAGGCAGTTCATTGATAAGTAAAATATTTTCATATTTATTTTTCCTTATATAATGATTTTGTGGATGATATTCGAGCTCAATTTAATAAATTTGGGTGTAATTAATAAATAAACAATAATTTTGGCATGAAATAGAATTTCTTGAAAAATACTAAATTATACACTCTTTCAGTTTTCAGGCAATATCCAGAGCTCTAGATGTTGGATTGAGACATTCTTTATATGAATAAAAAGCTAAGAAAGAGCTCTACAACTTTTATGTTGAGATCAAAACTCAGTTCTATCTCCAAGGGTTTCAATTTTTTTTTTTTTGAAAATTGAGAGCGGGAATCATCTACAATTCCACCAACCATTCCATTTACCACATTTGATCTATTACTTCATCTTTCTTTTTACCTACTACTTCATCTACCACATTCTATCTACCACTTCATCTTCTTTTTCATCTACCACTTCTCCTACCCTACTCCATTCTTCCATATATATAGCAATCCTCTCCTTCACATTTAACACAACCATTTCATATCCATTTCTTTCCTCTCTTCTCTACATACACCATCTTAGAGTAATTTCATACATTGTATTTAATTCCTGTATGCCTCCTATATGAAAGGCTTAGGTAGTCTTCCTTTATGGATGGTATAGGTTGCCACCTACATGGAAGGGTTTACCTCCTAAAGGGGCGGCTAGATTTTCTCCATTTTCATGCATCTAGTTGTTGTATATTTTTTTTAGAATTTAATAATTAAGTTTTATGCAATGTTAATTTATTTTGGTTTTATTTTTAATTTCATCATGTGTTAAATTTTTATTTTCCTAGGGTGATGACATAGTGTACTAATGACAGATTAAATCTTAACTTATTAAATCTAGTTTGAATTTCTCCTTCATGATTGAGTTTTAATTATTGTTCTTAATGCTTTCAATTGATTGTCCACCTTTTAAATGATTCTAATATGTATGTTGAGACCGGAAGGAAATGCATGTGTATAGATCCTATAATTAAAACCATGACTTGTATATGAAATAGGAATATATTCATATGAGTTGTGTAGTCTTACTTAATTCCATAAATCTTAATGCATAATTAATTGCTTAAATTCATATAGGAATATATTGGATTAGCAATTAATTATAGAATTGCTTGACCTTGGAAGAGGCTAGTAATTAAATTAGGGAAACTTGACTATCAATCATGTGAAATAAATTGGGCTAGAATAGATAAGTGATTCAATTCAACATTTGTTAAGTGAAATATAATCCCTAGGGTTTTTTCTCATAGTTGCTTTCACATCATTTGCATTTATATTTAATTATTTTTTTATTTCGTACTCTCAATCACCAACTAATCGATCGACTAAATAGAGTTAAAATTACTTATTTTGGTACTTAGTGATCAATCATCGAGGGAACGATACTCTACTCACTTCTATATTACTTGTTTACGATAGTGTACACTTGCACTTTCTAATAGACCATTTACACTCGTAATAAGTTTTTGGTGCCGTTGCCAAGTATTGTTATCATTAATATCAATACCAAGTAATTTTAATACTAATTTTGTCTTCATGTTAAAATTTCAAAAAAAAATTAAAAAATAATGGATTATTCACAACATTCATTTGATTTAACTAGTGATAAATTGTCATGTCTTAGTTCCTTTTCAGGAATGCATGTGGATGGAATGAGACAAGAAAATATAAATGCTGGTTGGATTGAAAATTCTTCTCCTTATAACTGTTTTTCTTGTGCTTATTGTGGAGAATATCATTCTTATGAGCATTGTCCATATAGCACTACCAATCATTATGTGAGAGATGATTTCAATATGAGCCAAACTTCTTTTGATCATTCCTTTTATCCTAATGGAATTTTAGAGCAACAAGAGTCTTTGGAGCCATATATTAGGTATTGTCCTAATCCTCCTTTCTACTCTTATCTATATATTGAAGAACACATTCTTGAGTATAAGGAAAAGTCTAATTTAGAAAGATTATGTGAGGAGTTTAGTAGAGAGCAAAAGGAACTTGTCACTTGTGTCGAGTCGAGTGTCCAAAATATTGGAATATATGTGAGTCAAATTATTTCGTCACTTGAAACTATGAGGCAAGATAATTCTTTAAGCATGATGACTACTTCTTGTGTTGATGATGATTATTGTGAGGAAGTTGAGGATGTGGAATTGAATGAAACTTTAGCTCTTGTGGAATATGATAAGGAACTTGAAATCACTTTTAGAGAGGATTGTGGGTGCAGTCTAGAAGAGGTTCCGGTTGTGGAACCTAATTTCTGTCATTTTGATGTTGAATCATTGTCAGGAATGGGAAGAAGTTCTTACTCCAAAAAGAGAAGAGCTAAAAGAATGAATGTCTGATTTAAATGTGAAAGGTGGAAATGTGATTAGTGCTGTAGGAACAAATGTATGATTTCCTACTCTCATTTTTCTTTCTTACTCACCAAAACACACTGCATTGTGTTGAGAATTTTAGTTTTCATCATTTTTATTACAAGATAACATGGAGGAATCTTTTGCAAAGTTTAAGAAGAGGTTCCCCACTCTTCCTAAAGATGTGCTCAGGAAGATCTATAACTGTCAACTTGAAAGGATGAAGATATTCAAGCACTTAGGCCTTCCTGTGGACATACGTTGGATAATTGAAGATAAGGTATGTTTAGTAGGTGATATTCATAAATCATTTGTTAAACCGTTGCTAGGAATGAGAAGAAATTATTACTCTAAAAAGAGAAGAGCTACTCTTTTTTTTTTTTGCATTCTCAAGGAATGCATACTTAAGATTAGGAGGCCAAGGTTTCAATTCAAGGATAGGGGTTGAAGAAAGTAAAGAGAACTTCCCTTTGTAACCTCAGGTGGTTGGTGTGCATTAGGCTTCTTTACATTCACATTTTGCTCCTTGACCTTCCCAAGTGTTGAGTAAACTTGAGGTTGACTAATAGCAGCAATAAACTTGGGTTTATCATCCTTCAAACTTGCATCACAACTATAGAGAATATCTTGCAAATATTTAAAGGTATGAGGAGAAATAATGGATTTATGAGCAGTAGCAAGTGAATAAGTCTCTTTTAAGTCCATTATTCTTGGACAAAGGTTGTTGCTGTTGTGGATTAAGTGCATGAGAGGGTGGAACGGCTAGAAGGAAGCTTTCTTTGTCTTCTTGGTTATGAGAGCTATTACAGCCACTTCTAGCTATATTCTCAGCTACCTTATTACAATTATTTGCACACTCAAGAAGCAGACGTTTTTCTAAACCAGAATTACTTGCAAAAGAAGAGTTAGCATCATCAGAAGAAAAAGTGTAACTTGTGAAGCAGAAAGATTGCAACTGATATCAAAATCAGGGCAAGTCACGTCACAACCACAAGCATCAGAAAAAGAGTATATAAAAGGGAGAGATGAAAAATATGCATCATAAGCAGCTATGTCATTGTTAATCTTAAAAGAATCATGTTTAGCATGCATATGAAAACAGTAATCATCATGCAAGCTCAATTCATATCATCTCTAGCATCCTTAATGGTTAAATCAATAGCATTAACGCCTACAAGGAATAATCCTTACACGGGTGTTTTATGGCCTTATACATATTAAAAAATATTTTTTTTATCCCCAACCTCCATGGTTATAGCACCTTCCTTTATATCTATAATGGTATTTGATGTTTTAAGGAAGGGTCTGCCTAGAATGAAGGTCAAATCACGAGCTAATTCACTAGACACATATAGGACATAAAAGTTAGCGGGGAACACAAGGTCTTTTACTTTGATTAAGATGTCCCCCAAGATGCAATCTAGATGCTTAATTGACCTATCAACTAGTTGTAACATAATACTGGTGGGCTTAATAGCTTTGATTCCTAGAGCAGTATAAACAGAATTAGGCATCACATTAATTGTAGCCCCTAAATCTAACAAAGCAGAAGTTATGTTAACAGGTCCTATGGTACAAGGAATGGTATAGGCACTGGGGTCTTGGCATTTTATGGGAAGTTGAGGCTTAAAGATGGATGATACATTAGAACTCAATTAGACTCTTTCATTAGGCCTAAATTTTATCTTATTTGTGCAAAAATCATTAAGGAACTTACAATATGTAGGCATGCCCTTAATTATCTTGAGAAAAGGCATATTCACATCTAACTTACTAAAGAACTTAAACATTTCTTTTTTTTAGTTTTATTATCATGCAACTTCTTACTTCTAATGTAAGCTTTAGGGAAAAGAATATCAGAAATTTTTACCTCCCTACCATTTTACATTAAGGCTCCTTGCATGTTTGATTCGCCTTTCTCATGTGTGGATAGAGCTTTCGCATTAACCTCTTCCAGAAGTGGTTGCTCCTCCACTTAAGGTTGCTTAACTTCCTTGCCATTCTTCTTCTCTAAGATCTCTTTCTTTTTTATACTTTTAGAATTACTGAATTTCGTAGGGCTTAAGGGTGGACTTTTAGCTTCTATATCTTCATTTACATGGTCTTCACTATCTCCTGGGAAGTGCACTACCTTGCCACTTCTTAACTTGAAGGTATTAACAAATTTGGGGTTGATCACAGTGGTAGAAGGTAGACCACCCCCATTCTTAGCTTGCAAGTCATTAAGAGTGTTAGAGACTTAAGTTAAGTAAGATTGCACCATGTTATTCTTCATTTCTAACTCTTCCAATTTCTTACAAATATTTGCCATTTTGTTACTGTTACTTGCTCTATCACCTTACATTTTCTATAGGATTGTGGCAATAGAGGAGAATTAACTATCATTTAAAGCTTTATCTTCCTTCATCCGATTGTCCATATTAGTAAGTTAAACAGCCATACTCTTTAACAATTGGTTGGTCTCATCACTCTTGAGTTGGGAAAGCATGTTATCTTGGAGTGGAATAACCATCTTTAAAAATTCTTGAAACTGGCTAGAAGTACCAGCTCCAATATTCCTTTATTGAAAAAGATTTTGTCTTTTATTATCATTGTCTCTCCAACTAAATTTAGGGTTTTGCCTCCTTTCATTATATGTATTTGAGTAGGGATCTTACTTGGAATTGTTAGGGCGGCCTTGATACATGGTAGAGACTTGTTCATACTCAGATGGACAATTACAGGAGATATGCATAGATGAGCCATAAAGATCACAACTTGGGGCTTCCAATTCCTTACCAACCGAGTTGACTTCTTCTTGAATGGATGGTTTAGAAGCAATCCGGTCTAACTTTGTCATCAATGCATAGATTTGAGTGATAAAGGTGTCAAGCTGAGGAATGTGTAGAGGTGAAGAGTTAACATGATAGACTCCTCTAGCATTCCTTCTTGGTTCCCCATAGGTTTGCTTAGCAAGGGCCATCTTCTTGATCAATTCCCAAGCTTCAGGAGCAGTGAAATCAATGATAGCACCACCAGCGGCTACGTCAATCTTGTCTTGATATTTCTCTTTCAAACCGTCATAGAAAGTTTGAGCCAGCTACTCATCAGAAATTTGGTGATGTGGGCACTGAGCCAAGATATCTTGAAAACGGTTCCAATACTTATACAAAGTCTCATCTGGATCTTGGAGAATTGAATTGATCTCCTTTCTCATAGCAGAAGTTTGAGATACAGGAAAGTACTTCTCAAGAGAAGCTTTCTGCAAATTTTACTAACTTTGATATGTATCAACTACATGTCTTGGTAAGTTCATGTACCATTCCTTTTCCTTGCCTTCCAATGAGTGGTGAAAGACTTTCCACATGACGTCCTCTATAGAAGCTCCAACCGGCTTCATACTCAAACAATTCAAGTAGAGCTCCCTTAAATGTAGATACGGATCCTCTACAGACAAACCATGAAACTTAGGCAGTGAATTGATAGGTAAACCTTTAATCTCAAAATTAGCATGCATGTTAGGTCTAGCATTAGCAAGATGATTTAAATCAATACCAAAAGTAGTGCTTCCTTAATTGTTCTTCTTCTATGTGGAATACCATTACTTTCTCCTTCATCCTCATTATGGATCTCCATATCTAAATTTTGATTAAATTGATCACCTATATCATAATGAAGTTCCCTAAAGGCATTAGGTTCAGCAGATATGTGATGTCCTAAGGGAATTTTACTAGTACCCCTTGTTCCTTTTCCTTTACTCTTTTTCAGTTGTTCCCTAAGCTATTTTAAAGTGATGTCAAGATCAAGATCATTAGGTACAACTTTTTTATCTTGGGGCATGCACACAAAATTCAAACATAATATGCAAAATATATGATATGTAATGCAAATGCAAACTAAACCTATATGATGAATGAATGTAGGAAACTATAACTTACTAACTAGAAGGCACACAAAAGATTAACCTTGTTAAAAAAATTTTGTTTAATTGACACTTAGTTAAACAAGGAGTCAAATAAATTGACTCCTCGACAACGGCGCCATTGATTTAAAGCCTTTAGTTACCTCAAGTTAAATCAAAATAAACTAAATTATGCAGTGAAGGGCATAACTCGGGTCGTGTTCTCTTGAGGAGTTTTTTTATTTAATTCCTAAGCTATGCTAAGTGACAAAAACATTAAGATGTGTTGGAAATTGAATTTTTTTTTTTTTTGAATAATAGAAAATAACCTAGACTACTATTTTTTTGGGTTTTTTTAGAATTTGTTGAGATAATTAATGAAATTTGATTTAAAAAAATTGATGATGAATGCTTCTTGGAAAAATGGAATATAGGTTATCCTTGCTCAAAATAATTTGGGAGCTAAACTATAGTCAAAAATTAAACCTTAGCAACTCGCTAAGTCTAGTGATATTAATTAGTGATTACTCTTAGAATTCTAGCTAGATAATTACTTCTTAATACACTATTAAATACTACTTAGTATGCAATTTAGGATTGGATTTATGCAACTTATTCCTCTAGGTAATGAACACTCAACTGAGATATTCAATTAAGATCAAAGTAATCATAATACTCATTCAAACTATGAAAGAATAGCACAACCACATTAAACCAAAAATGGAATATATAAATTTAAATCTCAAATCACACAATCCAATCCAAATCACAATTGTTCAATCCAAACCAAGATAAACAACTCGCAATCTCAGTAAATTAACCACATAACATAAAATCCTAACTCAGAAAATCTGTTACATAGTTAAATAAAAAGATTATAACAAATAACTCCCCTAAATATATCTCTGGAGCTCAAACCAATCTTCTATCTCCAAGAAGCAAAAAGGAATTTAGCCTCTTATAGAGTTTATCACAGCTACAACTCCTTTAAGACACCAAGAATCCATGGAATTAAGATGGAAGGAATATATTAGAGAAGGAGGGAGGCGTTGTTGGTGAAGCTTGGTCTTTCTTCTCCCTCTGGTCTCCTTCTGTTCGAAATCACTCTAAATCTTGTCTGTAGCTGCGAGAAGGTGATGGTTATTCCACTCTCTACTGCATGAAGACTCTGGGGACCCTTTTATTTATTTTTTTTTTTTTGTGATTTGAAATCTAGGTCAAATCCCTTTAAAGTTGAAAAAAAAAGAGTATACATCAATTTATAAGTTAGGTAAAATAGTTTGGAGAAAAAATGATAAATGTAAATATTTTAAAGTAATTTAATTATTTTTCTTAATATCTCTAAAAACAAGTCAATTCTATTTTATATTTAGGACTTAAAGAGCATAAAATATATTTTGAAGTTAATCTTGATCTTAAATATAAGATATAGAGCTTGTTTGGTTCAATCGCATTGAATGCATGCAATGATAATTATGATTGAATCACTAAAATAAGAGTGTTTGGTTACTCTTTAGCATGACAATATGGTTTACCATGGTAATTATCCTCATTCATACTTCTCCCCCTATGAATACTCATTACCACTTCATTGCATGGTTGAAAAAGTCCAATTTACCCTTTTAGTTTCATTTGTCTTTATTTCACTTCTCTCATTTCATCTTTCACATCATGTCACAACCGTCGCCGCCACTACCTCCACTGCAGTCGTTGACCCCCTGCCATCGCCACCGCCTCCTCTTCCACTGCCATCGTTGCCACCCCACGTCATCACTGCCACCGTCGCCATTACCTCCTCCTCCTTTACCATTGCGGCTGCTGCCACCTCTACCATTGCCACCACTGCCTCCTCCTCCTCCATAATTCTTGTCATCCTACCATTGCGGCCGTTGCCACTACCTCTTCCTCCACCGTTGCCACTAGCACCACCACCTCTACCATTGCCGTTATCGCCACCACTACCTCCTCTACCGTCATCACCCCACCATTGTTGTTGTTGCTGCTGCCACTACCTCCTCCTTCACTGCCACTGCCGCCGCGGCCACCACCACCACCTCCTCCATTATTGTAGCTATTACCACCCGCTATCTCTATCGTTATCGCTATCGCCACATCACTGTTATTGTCACCTCTACCACCACAACCATTGACATTGGACAATCCTCTGAGAGATAGCGTGACGATTATTATAAGGCAACGTAATGCCTCTTAACTATTTTCTCTACAAAGATTATATTAAGGGAAAAATAGACTTTGTGTGATAGACTAATTTTAAATAATTATTAAAAAAACAACTCATTGCACTTGGCTTAAAAATCAAATCAAACACTTGTGCTGTAATTAATATTACATTGCATTACTATTGCATCGCATTACACTACACTGCAGGGTGTAATGGAATCGAACCAAACGGTCTCATAGTTTTCATATTTATCAATATTTTTCTAATATATCCATATTGATGCTCTCAACAATAATCAGTGAGGAGAGAGAATGAGGAAATTAAGGAAGATAACTAGAGTGCTTTAGAAAATACATGTCATATTAACTTACTTAAATATCTTCCTTAATCTAATCAAATTAGATAAATATGACTTATATTAAGGATTGGATAGAGGATAAGAGCTAATTAGGAGTTGAATTTGATCAAAAACATAATATCTCAATCTATGTTGTCTCTTATATTGATTTTTTTTCAAACTAATTTACCCAATAAACTAGTGTGTGTGTGTGTAATATCTAATGTTATTCATGAGTATTTTAAGAAGATCTTGTCTCATTTGTTATAATTAACTAAATTTTCTCATTTTTTTAATATATCCAAATTAATTAATAGCTCTTATATTAATAATTAAAAGGACTATAATATATATACTACATCCAATCCTTTATATAAGAGATAGATAACTAATTTAGAGATATTAAGAAAATTAGTCTAGTTAATTATTTTGTAATAAATAAGCTTTAGTGTCACTAAAATACTCTTTTTAATTATAAGCGTTGAAATTACTTGTGTATGAAAACTCTTTTAATATGTGCAATCGATAAAGATATTTTAGGGTAAAAATTATAAATTTTGGGGACAAAATGGATTGAATCATTGAAATAATGTATTTAGGATTAAATTAAACATCTTATCTAACTATTGTATTTTTTTTTTATATGAAAATTTTAAGAAAAGGGTTAGGTTCACCCACAATCCAAGGGCAAGGCTCTAAGTTAATATGCCTCCCCCAGCGCCTCAATTCGACCACAACTAAGTGGACTTTTCCGGGATCGAACCCTCTCCCGTTGGTGAGAGCGTCTGATTTCTTCTCCAGCTGAACCCAAGGACGAGGGGTTATTTAACTATTATATTAAACACAGACAAAATTTAGATTTTTGGATTTGTCAATCGAGTCTCTATTTTTACCCCAAAAAATGGGTCAATTTTGGACTCTTGGCAATTTAGTCTTGTATAGTCCAATCCTAGCCCATCATTCTCCGGCTTCTCCGGAACTTTTTGGTTTGGGAAAATTGTGAAAAAATCTCTCATTGGTAACTTATTTGTCAAATGGGATCTTCACGTACAAATTATCTTTCACATGTGCAAAATATCTTTCCTGGTGTGCAGATGATCTTCTCTATGTGCAAAATTCTTTCTTATACATGTGCAAAAATCTTCTCTACGTGTGCAGAAATCTTCCCTCCGTTTGCAGATATCTTCCCAAATCTCATTAAACAAATAAATTGTCTATGAGGTCTTTTTTAACAATTCTCCCTTTTGATTTTCTGGGGTTGTTGATTTGAGCCTGGCCTTGGAAATGGGTGGTCAACCACAGTTCGGTAAGCTGCGATTCAATTGTTAATTGGTATTTATTAATAATTATTATTCCTTGTTAACCTTTGATGAGCCATCACGAGTCATGACTTTTTTTTTAATTAGAGGTCAATCAACCTAAATATAAACCTATTTAATCCTTTTACAATTATTTTAACTTATTTATTTTAATCTATATATAAAATATATATGAAGGCCACAGTTTAGTTTTATTCAATAAAACCACAACTTATATATATATATATATATAATAATTAAGGTTCGGGGTTTCGGTTGGACCAATCGTGGAAGTTCTCTTCCATGAAGATTCTTTGGTTGTAGTTGTTTTATTTCATGAATATTTATATTTCTTATAGAAGAAATCTCTTAAAAGGAATTATACTCAACAGAAATGCAACTTGACGGTGCATTTGTTGAAAACTTCAAAATTTGATCTTCCCGTGTTTTTTAAATTGTATAACTAGCTGAGGTGTATCATTTTATCTTTAGAAAATAATGTGTTGGTGTGACCTTAACGGTTAATCTTGGGTTTAATGTTTGTAGTGTTTGTTATTAGGCCTCATCATCAGTGCCTTTTAGATATTTGAACTTGAAACAAAAGCAGAAAATAATTCTGATAGTTTGTTTGTGTTTATTATTAATTTTCAATACAAATGTTACTTAATATTCTACTAATGGGTATATAAGAAATTAAAGTGAATTTATGTTTTCAATATACTGCATGTATAAACTTCTCAAAAATTTTAAATGGATTTAGGTGATAAAACAAGGGTAAACTCAAGATAATACTACCTCAGTCCTAAATATAAGATAGATTTGATTTTTTTAGATATATTAAGGAAGTTAATTAAGTTACTTTAAAATATTTATATCTGCCATTGTTTTCTCCAAACTATTTTGCCTAATTTATAAACTGATATATAATCTAAAGATAGCTGACATATGATATGATTAAGTAACTTATTTAGCTTCATTAATCTCTCTAACAAAAATTACTAGGTTTTATATTTTAGACAGGAGGGAATAATTAATAATATTATAGCTGCATAAAACCTTAATTCATGAGGAAAAAATCCAAATTTACCACGGAAAAACCATGAGCTCCTTCCAAATAATGTGCGTGCGCGCGTGCGCGCTTTTCTAGAGTAATCAGTTAAAGAGGCTGAAACATTTATAAATGATTTACACCTCCAAGAAATTATGTACTCCTCATCATATATATATATATATATATGATACTCCGTATATGTTAGTTAGCAATTTTGTTTTTAGGGTCATATTACCCCGGTCCTAAAATGTAGGTAAGACTAATGTTGTGAAAATTGGATCGGACCGGATGGTCGGATCGGTGCCCGGGAGGGATTTCGGCTTGTTCAACATGGTTCAACTGTTTCACCATTTAGACCGTTTCAGTTCAGTTGTTGGGTCGGGAATCGGAATGGTTGAACCGGGAACCGTTTATTGGTATTATTGACATGTTATTGTATTATTTTTAATGATTTCAATGTATTAGAACTTGAGATTTTGGAAAGATGATACATGTAAGCTTTTGTATGTGTTTATTATTAAGTATTGTTAAAATTTCATATTTTTTTTATATTTATTTAATTATATATATGTATAATATTATTTTTATTTAATTATTATGTTATCGGTCCGACCGCCGGTCTGGCCGGTCCAAACATGCGACCCATGACCCAATAGCCTCTCTGGTTCGACATCCGGTCTAGCTTTTAAAACATTGGATAAAACCTAATTTATAGTGTAAATTGTACTGTAAATTAGATCTTATATTTAAGAATAGAGGAATGCTATTCATAGGTCTCAATATCCATCAATACAATTTATTTTACAGAGATCAAGTGTATAGATAAATATATAAATATATATACATATATGGGGAAACATTCTTAGTTCATGATTTGTTTATAAGATATTCCTTCTGCTTACTCACTACTGATTCATGAGCATGAAAATTAAAATATATACGTTAGCTATATATACAAGAGAATCAATTAAGACTTCACAGTCGCACACATTGGAGAGCTCTCAATTTTGACTTTACGATAGAGGAGGTCAAATAAGGAATCGAAAAATCTAGAATGAATGAAACATTGCCAAACATATCTCTGCATTCACAACACTCCAGGTTATAAGTATGTTTCATATATAAACTTCACCAATACTTCGGGATTAATTTTCTTTCTAATATTTAAATGCAAAGTTTATATAATAGTCACTACTTATAAATACTATAGAGCTTCATAACAGTCTTAAATTTATTTATAACCCCATGTCTTAAATTTAAGATCTCAATTCTCCAAATTTATAATTTTTTTCTAAAATCTTCTTAATGATTGCACATAATAATGGAATTTTTTATAAAATGAGTAATATCCAAACCAAATGATGAAAATGTGTACTCTTAAGGAAATCAGGACATTTTTTTATAAATAACTAATTTAACCAATTTTTTAAATATTTATAAATTAGTCATCTAGTTCCTATATTTAGGATTGAAGGGAGTATCAACTTTGTACAATCAAAACTTTGTACCCAAGATACTCAGGAAGAATCAGATTTATGTTAGTAAAAGAGATAGAGATATAGGCTTCTTCTCAATTCTCATGTACGCATCCACATTAACTGATGAAGAAATACAACTTACATGTATAGTTACAATTTAACGGAACAGATCACACTATCACAGCATAATACAAGCAATGGAATCTGGAAACGGTTGCATATATAGAGATGAAGTTTAAATTTTACAAGGTACAAACTGATAGTTATATGTTTCTGCAACGGTGGGAAATTACAAATTCCCAATTAAGTAAACAACAGAAAATTATTTTAAAAAGTTGTGCATACCATTGATTGATCAGATACATATAAAAACCAAACCTCTCAGATATATTGTGCATCAGTACTGAATTTTTTTTAAGGACCACCTCCAATTTGATTGTACGCTACAATATTCTCTGGACATCAAATCAACTAATCATCAGTTTAACCAAATAAATATATGACTAGTTCAAGAAATATCAGTTTCATGATCAAATTAGTTTATTTGTAAATGTATATGGATTAAGAACTGGCAAGCATATATACATGTTTGTATAAAGCAAATCTTATTTTTAATTGAACACGAAAGAAGACGGAAAAGTAAATCAACAAACAAGTGTACTAAAACACAAAAAGAGGGAATATCTGGCTAGCAAGTGTAGAGATTCCTAAATGACAGTGACCAAAGATGACTTGCATACGAACTACCAAAGTTTGAAGCCTAAAGTATTTGTTGTTATTGTAGATTTTTATATCATACTACTAAAAATCACTACGATGTCTGCTCCGACGTGCATGTGTGGACCAACTATTTAATCACGAGTTTAAAACGTGGTACAATACATACCTAGAATATGTAGAAGAAGAAGAAATTAGATATTTTTTAGTTTATATCTCCAATATAAATTAAACCGAAGATGAAAGGAGGGAAGAAAAACAGAATAGAGCGACTCAAATGAAGCAACTCTTAGAAAGTTGAATCTATAATATCCATATCAAATCATCACCAATACACACACATATGTCAGATTCCCAAAAGCTTCTGACTCGCTGAGAAATAGTTTCGTAGTTGGTTCAATTTGAATTAATACACACGAACAAACTTTTTTTTTTTTGGGTCCAGAGACACGCACAAACTAGAAAACCCTAAAAAGCTTCAAGCCGATATTAATTCCCTATAGATCCTTGATAGACTGTTATAAACAATAATGCCTTAGCAAGGCTAAGCATTGTGCAGAAAGAAGCCTTCGAAAAAATTGAATGCGCACACACACACATACTTCACAAAAAAAAAAAATTGTAAAACATAGCCGTATTATAGATAATCAGTTATAATATGCTTAAAGAATCAAAAGGTAGGGTAATAATGCTTAACACAATTTTTTCTTAGAAATAATACATGTATTATCTTCAAATCCGCATACAAATTTTCTCAAGCAATCAAAATTTAATATTACTTACACAAGAACCTTTTTGGTTATCACATCATCGTCTAGCCAAACATGTTTCTCCCAAATAACGAACTTATTATACTTGACGTTGATAAGCTCAATATCCAATAGCATCTTGATCAGGAGAATAAAACAATTCAAAAACTGTCCCACAAAATCAGATTGAGACGACATGAAAATCTTGACGAGGTACGATAAAAGAGCACATCAAATGGTGAGCATAAATATATCAAATAATCGCTTGCATGGATTTTCACAATAATATATATATATATATATATATAAGAATAAGTGGGAACAATATGATGGAGGTGGTGAAGAGATGGTGTTAATTTAATATTAAATTAGCATCAGGATTCTCAGACATCACTAATAATCCGAAAGATTCCACGCAATCATGTGACTTGTAATATGAAATCGTAAAGTTTTAAAATAAAGCCTTATAAAAAGGAAGCATTTTCAACAATTTTATATGTCGGAAAGATGATTTTACTTGGAATGTAAAGGCTAAAACCTTAATAATAATCATGTGGATTCAATCATTCGTTCATTTGATCGATGCTAAGCTACAAAAGGAAGTGTATGACATCTCATCACTTATATAAAACCAACACCTTCATATGGGACAGACAAAATCCGCAGGATGCGAAGTTAAATTAGGGAAATTCAAATAACAAACAATTAATTGATGAACCGACAAACAGTAGTTAATCAGCTCATCACTTTCAAGTTTCAACCTATATATAACAGATGCGTGCATTTATACATACATACACATATATTACATGGTATTTGTAAACACATATATAACAGATGCATGAGGGAATTCCAAGACAATTATATCTTCCCCAGTTTTGGAGCAAAATTCCTAATCGCTAATTAAAAGTAAGTCCAGGCGAAAATACTCGAGTTTTGAAGAACCGGACATACATCTGGTGATCCAAAGAAACTATAACTACAGATAAAGTACTACTGTAACACGTCAATTATTGCAAGTTTTATTTAAGCCTTATTATTTCTTAGTTTACATTGACTTTAATTTATTGACCATTATAATGAACAAAATCACTTAACATCCATTAATACTTCACCATCATATCATAATTACTTTTTTGCTCTTGACATAAGGAAAAAAATTGACGCTATTGAGTATTGACTCAATAATCCAAGCAAACATAAGCAGAGTGTGAGCGTGAGTGAGAGTGAGAGCAGTGAGAATGAGGAGTGTGCTTGTGTATGTATATGTGTGTGATTTTTCTTGGACCAAAGTCTAAATATGTTTGATGAAATCAATTAATTACCGTATTACTAGAACCGTATTATTGAACATCAAGAAGTGGTCAGCACAAGAACTGGATTCTTCACCCCTCTTATTGGAGTTACTCGCTCCTATCCTTAATATAAAATATTTGGAGAGTTAATCTAAATTTTAAATATAAGAATTATTTTTTATATTTATCAATATTTTCTTAATTTACTCTTAATAATACTCCATCAACAATAATCAAGGAGGAAAATGAATAGAGGAATTAAGGAATATGATTGGGGCATTTTAGAAAATACATTTCATATTAACTAATTTCATTAATCTAACCAAATTAGATAATTATGTCTTATATTAAGAACACGAGAGTATATATCATTGTTTAACATCCAAAGTTATAAATAAACCAAATCAAAAGCCTAATAACATGCGGAAATGCGCTTCACGACCATTACAAATACAATCAAAACAAAATATATCTTCGGTCGAGACATAACGAATAGATAGAACTTGAGACATTAATTAGAACAAAGCATATATAAGCGACTCATGATCAACGATAATCAAAGTAATTAAGCAGAGTACACACACAAAAGATGACAAGATTAATTAAAGTAAGTAAGTAATTACCATTATAATTGAATGAGCAGTGAGCAAGGTCTTGTTCAAGAGAAGTGGATGGTACTAGTAGTGGAAGAGCTTGATTCTTCATTGCCCTCCTTATTGGTGGCTTTCTTTTTCTTCTTGTAAGGGATGCCTCTAGCCTTGGCTTGAATCTCCCTAACCTCACGCAGGTACACTCTTATGGCTCCACTCGCAAAAGGGTTTGTCTCAGGGGACCCACCGTTTTCCTCATACGCAGCCCTCAGCCTTCCGATGAGAGCATCGAGGCTGCCCCAAGCCTGCCGGAGAGGGCACGTGCAAGGCGCCGGCGGCTCCGGCTGGCCGTAGAACATGCAACCTTCTACGTGAACCTTCGTCTTCCCAAACTGATCCAAATACCTCAGAAACTCAAGCACGTGCCCGCAATTGCACTGTGATAGAGCCACTGGTGGCCTCTGGTTCTTCAAATACTGCCCAAACGTATTCCAATCTCTCCTCTTCTGCGACTCGTACCGGCTCAGCGCCGGCGTCGACCCGGAGCTCGATGATCCCTCAGACATATTGGTGGTTTTGTGGATCAGATTGATAGATTGGTTTGTCTGAAACAAAGGTGGGAGAGGTGAGAGAAGTTATGTAATTACTAATTAAGGTGAAAGGAATAGGAAGAGGAAGAGAGAAGGCAAGAAGAAGAAGATGGAGTTTCACGACGTCATTGGGCTACTCATACATGAGTAGACATTTTATGGGCCATATTGCTTTGCTTTGTTTTGCTGCTTTTTTTTTTTATCCCTTCTCTTTCTTCACTGTTTCATAATGTTTTTAATTTCTTTGGGGTAATAACATATGTGTGTGTATGATGGATTATCATGAATACGTACAATTATTGTTTGCCCTTTTGCACACTAGTCTTATTGTCTTGTTAATGTGAAGCCCTTTACCATTATTGGCCTCCTTTTAATTCCCATAGCCATTACCTAGCTAGCTGCTAGCTGAACGTGCGGCACCGTTTAGGAAGAAGTGCGTCTATATTATATATGGCACACGTACACTCCTAGGTTACCACATTTATCAAGGGGGATTAGCAGTGGAAACTACCCATCCGGTCTTTAATATAAAACTTATTTAGAAAATTTATTTTGTTCTTAAATATAAGATAAAGTTTTTATATTTATTAATATTTTTTTAATTTATTCTTATTGATACTCCCTCAACAATAATTAAGGAGGAGAGGGAAGAAGAGAATTAAAGAATGTGGTTAGAGTGTTTTAATTTAGAAAATACATATAATATGAACTAATTTAACCAACTTTTTTAATTTAATTAAATTAAGTAAATATGCCTCACATTAAGGACATGAGAAGTAATTACTTTTTCAACAAGATTTTCCATATTTTGTGGGTGGCATGTGGAAGAGTTTAATTAGAGAAGAGGCGTTAGGTAAAATAATTAATGAGATCGGACATTAAAAAGGGCACGTATTTTTATTGTTATTGAAGAAATTACAGTTCTTAATTATGAAGCTGAAAAAGATTTATCTTTGTCATTCATTACTGATATACAACTGTATTCCGTTACTGTTGATTGTTGAATCAGCACTGTTATTTTGTCAAGGCCTCCCACAAGGGTTCAAAAGCCCGTTCTCAGGGCTATAATGAGTGATCTCAGATCTGGTAATAATAAGCTTAATTGATTCAAAAAAACAAAAATACAAGCCCTCGTGAAGTGTCCAAGCTAGATAGGCAAATAATTAAGAATCAGCTCACTGTTGATACTTGACTAGTTGATTCATAAATGTGAACCAAATCTACGTACTGTTGACATTTTTGAAGTCGCTATTATGGACGCCTTTGTTAAATTGAGAGTACTGGAATGCGAATAGTACAGAAGCAAGCTCAAATATATATAAATCTGGTACAAATACAAAGAAACTTTTTTCCAGAAACAGCGTATATACCAGGTTTAATTTTTTTGTACCTCAATCTCTGCAACTTTGCATGCACGCCACTAAATAGTAACTACTACTTTGCCGTACCCCCCCCCCCTTTTTCAATAGCTACTATTCATTCTGCATATTGCTGATTTGCTGATTTCATAATTATCTGTTAATGAGTGTGAGTCGGAAAAACTTCTTGACAATTAGCTGACTGTCCATATATCTAATAAAAAATTTAACAAGTCCTGTTTCTCGTAAATTATAAATAATATGATTAATTAATATATTTTTGAGACCTGATGAAACATATGGGACCCCATATTTAGTTGTGAAGGAAAAATGTTAATTATTTGGCCTGAAAGGGATCGGAAATTTCATTTTTTAAAAACGTTTAGGCAGACTTATGTGAGAAAACGTGCACTTACTTTAATAGAAACAATTCTTTTACTTCAAGGAAGAAGCAAAGGGATTGGAATTTTCCTTAAATAGAAAGCTGAAACAAACACGTACTATTTTAAAAAAAGATTAAAACAGCCTCATTAATAACCTAATCTCTACCTCACTCTCATGCCAGATTTGAAATTGATGATAGTATTTTCACAAGATTAGTGAATATAATAATATTTAATATATAATTGTGTAAAATCAAGAGGTGATGAATTCTCTATCAGCATGATTTTTGACAGAGAGAAGGAAACCAATTAGTGAGCAGTTGACGTCCATTTCATGGAGATGACAACCGACCAGTCTTGAGAATGGGGGTCCCCCCATGATACCCTCACCCAAATGCATTCATTTTAATCATTCACTCAATTATTAAATTCAAAGCATTCTTCAATTCTGAATAATTAACTCAACATAATTACTCTTGGGCCTGCAGATTTTTACGGCCACCAGAATTTTCTTTTGTTTCAGTATTCTCTCTTGCAAAACAACATCTCGTTGTTAATATAAGATATCATTTGTACGTAGTGTAAATACAAATGAGATCTTATTACTCCCTTTGGTATTTAATATTACACATATTTACGTAATTTGATTAGATTAAGGAAGTTGGTTAAACTAGTTAATATGATATGTATTTTCTAAAATATACGAGTTATTTTCCTTAGTTACCTCCTCTCCGCTCCTCTTTGATTAGGAAAAGATTGAGAACTATGAAAAACATGTCTTATATTTAAGATTAAGATTAACTCCCTAAATATGTTATATATTAAAGACAGGAGAGAGTATTAATTAAGGACCAGAAATAGTACTTAACAAGAAATAATTAAAGCATTCCAAGTGAAGCTACTTAATTAATTAACCATTCACAGCAACATTTGAAACTTCACATTTGAATACAAAGAGTAGCCAGTCTCTCTAAATCTCTTTAGGGTATTTCCATTTGCAGGCTTCATTGAATAAAGAGTTATGATAACATCTCCAATAGGTTGGCTGCGCTCTGTATTGTTGTAATATGTCATTATTGGATATTAGATAATTATATTAAAGAAAAAAACAGAAAAACTATGTTCCCTAATTGTATAATGATATATTACTTTTTGGGGCCGACATTAATCATAGAAATTAAAGTCGTTAATTAGATGTAGAAGAAGAGAAGAATGAAATTCTTATATGTGGACATCCACTGTGTTAATTATCATTATATATGTACGATCATGATTTCATTTCATTTCTTTTAATGAATTTATTTCTTCGTTTTCAACAATGTCGTTAGACCTAATTAGAAAAGGACTCTCTCTCTCTCTCTCTCTGAAAAGTCTTAATACTTGAGATGTTGTCCGTATTGTGTGTGTTTGTTGTGACTTAGCACTCTTAATTCAGTGACTTCGATCAGATTACTCATCCTCCTCAACAATGCTTTGGTAGTTTCCTTGTAATGAACGGATTCCTTTATGCACATCCGTACTCAATCATTGACATTACCGTAGTTTTCTTCTTAGTTTTTTCCCTTCAAAAATGTCCCCAATTAATTTGCGAATTTTTACCAAATTGAATAATATATATTTCATTGATTCATGTTGATAAAAGATTTGATAGAGTTTCATGTTGGCTGTCTAGAGCCTAACACAACTCTTCTCTTTTAGTTGGGCTTGAAACCAATCATAAAACATAGGCGGAGTTCAAGTTGATAAAATTGATGGAAATTTTAATCATAAAATTCAAGCTGAATGAAATAAATAGAGAAAAGCTACTGGAGTGTGTGATCAGAAAACCTAATAAGGTAAAAGAGAAGTTTTTTCATACTATTATAAGACCAGCAATGCTATATGGCAGTGAATGTTAGACTTTAAAGGAATAACATGAGGATAAAGTGGGGATAGCCAAGATGAAGATGTTGAAATGAATGTGTAGTTATACAATAAAAGATAAAATCCATAATGATCATATTTGCAAATGAGTTGGAGTGGCATTGAGAAAAAAATGGTAGAAAATCGTTTTTAGATGTTTTAGACACGTTTAAAGAAGGCCATTGGACGAGCTGATGAGGAGGGCCGATCAAACAGTATAGAGTCCTTAAAAAGAGGTAGAAGAAGACCAAAATGAATGATTAATGAGATTAAAGAGCATAATTTTTTAGTTAATAATCTATCTAAAGATCTAGGTTTTGATAGAGGACAATGACGTTATGCAATCCATATAGCAGACCCCACAGAGTGGGATAAGGCTTTGTTGTTGCTGTTGTTGTTGTTGTAATAACATTCATGACCCCAATTTAAATTTAATGAAGGGCGTACAAAAAAAAAATTATTAAATAAGGTAGACATATGGGTAGTTAGTTTCATATTTAGGACTAAATACATACACGGCACGACTGAAGGGAGTATTTTCTTGGATAGCCCTCTTGGCAATAAACATTTACAATCATTCCTGTGCTTCTATTGATATTAGGATTGTTTGGACATGGCAATTGCATATTTTAAAAGTAGTTTTGTAATCATCACTAACCTTATTACGTCGCTAAGTAGGCGTGGCATCTTTTTTTCATGTATGGTTGTTAGTGCATAATTTATGTAAGTATATGAGAATAATTTTGTCTCAACTAGCATAAACATGCTTATGATAATAAGTAGCTTCAATCAAGCACTAAGTTCAAATTTGAAGTTTGTGTTATAGATGGACTTATTGTCTTATTGTAATCAAATTTTTATTTTGAAAATTAAGAATCGCTAGCTCAAAAGAAAACGGGGGGTGCATATGAGATGAATGATTACATTAGATTGAAAGATGGCTAATTAAAAGTCAAAATTACTATGTTCCAATATCGAACCCGGCAAAAAATTACTCTTCACGCCAAAACAGAGATATGACGATAAAGTATTTTATCTCGAAAAAAAGTATGATAAAATGATGACACAGCTTTGGTTTTGGTAGGAATAGTCAGAGTTTTGGGCTTATTACCTGAAGCAGGAATCGAATTGACTTTTCCTTTAACTTTCCTTATCAATCTTTGCTAATCATTCAATATTCTCTTTTGAGTTCATGCACTTCCCAGCTTTGCACTCGTGCTCATCCTCTTCAACTCATTAATTACTTCCTCAGCTCGCATCATATATAAATATTTTTACAATCATGATTAACGCTCATCTCTCTCCATAAATATATACTCAGACACACACATAAACATATTTTAGGAGCCTTAGTTGCTTTTGAAGTGAAAAGCTAACTTGATTAGTGATCAGCCGAGTTTTAGTGAACGATTTGGATGATGATGTGTCACAAGGCAACAAAACGAAAAAAGAAGAGTGGGATAGATATAATAGCATTTTGTGGACAAAAACACTGAAAATCGGTATGAAGGTGATGAGGAAGCAGAAATAGGGCATTAGCTGTGAATAAAAAATGGTTACTGGCCGCTAAGCCTATGTTCGGATGGAAGAAAAATTAGAGGAAAGAATACTAGCAGAAATATGTCTGTATTTTCATAGCCATTTGTGAGAAGCAAAATCAAATCTTTTGAAGTTTTTATTTTTTTTTTGGGTTGTCACAGGCCTGATCCGGTAATCTATTTAAATTTAGGATTAAAGGCTATTTTTACTCTGGAAGTATTAACTTGGGACCAATTTCATTCTGGAAGTTTTTCGAGGAGCAAATTTGCTTCCAAAGTGTTAAATTTAGAGTAATTTTGCCTTTACTGTTAGTTGACCAATTTTTAGATAAATTTGCTCTTAAATTAAAACTTCTAAGACATTTTGTTATCCATGTCATTTTTGTTAAGGTGTAAATTTACTCTAAAAGTTTTCAGTTAGGAGCAAATTTGCCCCAAATTTAGTCAACTAACGATAAGGGCAAAATTACTCCAAATTTAACACTTACAGGACAAAATTGACTTCAAGTGAATACTTTCAGGATAAAAATGACTTTTACCCCTTAAATTTAAACAAACTATAGGCCTATCTGTTTTCCCCCATATAAAACAAAAATCATCAGTTCCTGCCACAACTAGATATTCTCTGTGTTGACTATTGCTAACAAAAACTTCGCGGCTCCAAAAATAACTACACAAATTAAACAACAAGTTTGAGACCGAAGGTTTCTAAAACCGATATGTCAATTCTACTCTCCTTAGTCATTACTTATGCACCTTCAATATTTCTAGCTAGCATGAGATTTTTTTTCTTCTTTTTTATAACTCGACGGGCAAGGGACGTTTCAAATAAAACCTACAATTAATCAATTAAATTTAAGTCCATTTACACACAATCACTGCTACAGTTAATGAACAAAGGTTGAGAAGGCCGTGGCAACATCTAAAGGAATGACGTACGGTTCATTAGAAATTAAAATGAATACAACTTCAAGCTAATAATATGGCATTAATTATAAATATTTTCTGTCAAATGTCTGTTCAGCTGTGAACTAGTGCAGCCAGTACTAGTACACATATTATTTTTAAAAATTACTGCAGTACATATTTTGCAGTATATACTTGTAAATATATGTAATACGTACTATCAATAAGTTACCTGAAAAAATGGAGACTGTCTATAACTAGCAAAACAGTAGCTGGGGAGTACGTTCTTGAGACAGAATATCTCTGCAACTGCACTTAACGATAAAGAGTTGAAAACAATAACTAAAATCTAAATTGATTCAAATTATTACTAGTATTATTAATTAAGCAGTTCATTTCAAAATATTCTATGATTCCTGCTGGTTTAATTTCCTATTTTTCTCTCTAGGTTACATGATTGTGGAGTACCAAATTGGGTAAGAAGCAAAAGGGGTTTGAGTAAAATTTGATTAATGTACGGTTAATAGATTCACTTCCATTGCGCATGATGGGGTTTGGTAAACTTTCATTCAACTTTATTCAGCGTTTCAAGGGTTTTGGTGAGACTACCTAGAACGTAGGCTAATTAATCACCCATGGATGTGAGCTAAGCAGCTTCTTGTTTTTCTTTTCACTCAAAATCTGATTCCTTACCTAATCATAGTTATATTTATCTCCCAGTGCAACTAAGCTCATTTGATTTTTAACCTCTATATATCATTGGTATATTTGTATAAGATGATAGGTAAAATGTATTGCATGGAGACTTGATTTCTTGCCCATCCCTCTCTAGATATCCTATCTGGTGAGAACCTCGTGCACTGGATTATCCAGTCACCTTTTGACAGAAAGTAATTTTGAGAGTCATATAATTAGTCAGTTTGGCACTATATGTATTTGCACAGTCATTTAAGCATCATCATCATATAAGAGTTGACAGGAAATTGATTCTTTCTTGTTTCTTATGCCCCTCTTAATTTCATACTGTAGCTCTTTACCGTCACTGTCAATTGCTTTCCTCAACAACTTCTTTCTTCACGCTTTCGAGGCCCTAATTAAAGATTTGCCTTTATCTTGAGGACGATCCGATCCTTGGGACTATTAGGCCGCGCCATTAATTAGTCCTTTCAGTTTTCTGTAAAACTCATTCATTGCTCTTTTTTTTTTTTTTTCAAATCAATGTCATGTCCTCAAATTTTCTTTCATTCTTTTCCCTTTTTCTCCTCTCATGTATATTCGAGAGATGTAGGATCGTAAAACCAGTACAGGAAAACAGATTTCAATAATAATCTATCCTTTCACAGAAACGTTGATGTTCTTCGATGGTGAACTTTAAGGAGGCAACAAGAGATCAATCAACACTAATGACAATATAAAAGATGATTTAGAATGAAAGCTTTTATTTGTTCAAATAAATTAAAGGAACTGATTTTCTACGAGATAATACAATCATTATATAAAAAAATGGAAATTGTTAATATCATTGATGAACTCTAACTAGATAACTATCATCATTTTGAGTGGGGAGTGCTTTAGTCTAAACCCTAAGCTTACTAGAGATCGTATGACCTGGCCAACAAATGAGTACTATTGGAGATACTTTTGCTAAAGAAGCAATAAAATATTAAAAGATGCTTGGATGGCAAGGGCAAAGCCTTGAAACAAGAAAGTGAAGCGCAGTATACTTTATTGATGGCAGTGAACCAAACCATGATGGAATATTTACACAAGTGAATATTATTCCACATTGGATCGGATATGATAACATCCGATATATATCAATATGGACATTAGAGAGATATCATCATAAGCTAGTTGTCTTACATTATAACTGAGAGTAGTGTTTGAAGTTAGGTGACATAGGCTTACAAAATATATATAATGATCACTCCTATTCAGATTCCCCTGCAAATGCATCATTATACATTTGTCTTTCTGGCAAGCAAGTGCAGAAAATTATATTAGGTATAATGTGTTGGCTCTAATATATATATGTCTTTATCTTTTCACTCCCTCTCCTCTCCTCTCCTTCTAATTATTAGGATGTTAAATATAATGTCTTCAAGTGGAGATAACACATCACAGCTTCTTAGAATTGGCATCATCATCACTAGTTTAATTTCTTTTTCCTAGACATATACACCATCCGGTTCATAAAGTCACTTTTAACCACCCAATAGAATCAAGTAAGAGTGATTAACACTCATTAAATCGATGTAAAATTTTAAAAAAAATCTAACTTTATCCATATTAAATGACGAGAAGTCATCTAAGCATTAATTATATGGACGAAATTGACAAATAAAGGTTAATTACTTATTAAGTGACTTATACTATAGATTAAAAAATTCTTTTAGAGGATATAGATGACTTATATTTTGGATCGACAGGAGCATTATTGCTAGCTAGATTTAATCTACCAAGGCAGACAAGAGGCAACAAGAAGCTGCTTGTGTTAGAGAGTGTGTGTGTGTGAATTCTATTATTAGTGGATGGAAGGAATCAAAACCTCAGCGAGCTTGGATTCAGTACAAAATATATAACTCTGGGAAAACTCAAGTTTAAGTACGATAGGTTCAGCTTTCACTTGCCTGAAGATTGAGCCATATTGGAGGCTGAAAAGCAGTACTGGCTCCCACAAGAATGAGATCTAAGAATTGAGTTACTATTGAAGGAGAGTTAAAAAAGCCTCTGACAAAGTACTATTCACTGACACACACACACAGGGACGGAGATACATACATAAACATAAATATGGTTGGTCCAATTATTAAAAGGGTTTGCTCATAATTATGAGATTGTGAATTTAATCCTGTATGTGATGACTTTATTGATGAGCGATCTGTAGGTATTTCTGTAAACGTTTTTTGAGCTTGAAAATATGTCCCAGCCAGTTGAACCCTAAGACGCAACTCACCTAACTTTCCATATCCGAAGATATATGGAGTGTGTTTGGGTGTAGTGGTGTGTCGGGTACCTTGCCGACTAAAGAATGGACAAAAGGGTAAATTGTCGTGTTGAAGGCGTGGTGAAGTGCTTTGTGCTGTGCTGATGGAGCTGTTTGTCCTCCCACAATATTCTCTGTTGGTTTGTTTAACCCCACAAATCTCTTGTTCTTTTTAATGTTGACAGTGAAGCAAAAATATAGCAAAACCCTCCAATCTCGTAACCATGATTATTCATACAACCACACTGTTCCTTTCTCACTCTCAAAACCTGGCCCCTCCTGATCTTGCCCCCATGTCACAACAATATACATGGCCCCTACCCTCCCTATCGTACATTCAACCCACCACATATATCGTACGTCTCTACTGTATAAATTACAAGAAAAATCACTATGAAGCTATGAGGAAGGAATATAATCACATAAAAATCTTGCAGGAAAAAAAAATCACATAAAAATCTAAATAACAAGTGAGTAATATGAATTTATTGTTATTGTCATTTTTTATACTAAAATTTATCATTCATGCTGCTCATCACTTGTTATGAGACTTATTATGATTACATTTCTTTTTGGTACTCCATCAGCTTTAATAATACTGCAATATCTCTCTATATTTTATTGTTACTGGACA
Source organism: Inga laurina (assembly GCA_963855925.1). Lineage (NCBI taxonomy): Eukaryota > Viridiplantae > Streptophyta > Magnoliopsida > Fabales > Fabaceae > Inga > Inga laurina. The sequence continues at coordinate 81,612,291 of OY979702.1, forward strand.
TACATAGGAATATTATATATATTTTGCGTTGGGTCCGGTCTCTCTTCATTTTTTATCATTATTATTTTTAGTTTTGTCTTTTATCTCATGCTGGCCATTTGAATTTACAGATGTTAACTTCTTATCAGATTATTTATTTCCTGTATTGATGAAAAGGATCTGGTTTTAAGTAAATCTTAATTATTTAGATTATTTGAATAGACTTGTTTTTTATTGTCAATCATTTAGATTAAGTATCTGAAATTCCTAATTATATATGACTACGTTTATTTTGGTTGGTCCAGAGGTTTGTTATCCGAATGCGATGGAAAATGTTCATGGAGGCAAATTAATCAATTTATGAAGTAACCCTGACCTCAAAAGATGCTAAATGTCTTTTTGTCTATAGTTGTCTTCTTTGATGTTTCTTCAGGTGAAATTTTAATATTTATAAAAACGAATGTACTATATTATATTCAAAATAGTGAAACTATATTTAAATTATAAGTGGAGCTTTCCATTTAATTTTTTTGGTTCGTTTGGGTCCCATGCATGGTGGGCTCAATTTAAAGCCCGTTGAGGATCAAAAGGCCAACTCAAATTTCTTGGTTTGGTGAGCTGGGCCCATTGTCAGGCCTGAATCAATCTGTGTATGGGGAAAGGGAATTGCCATGTTTGGATCGGAAAGAAGTTCCTTCAATGTGGGGGCAATGGAAAGTCTGATTCTTCAAGGAAAAGTGGTTGGTTGGTTGGTTAATGATCCAATGCTCCACTTGAAACCCCTTTTTTTCTTTTTTTCTTTTTTTTGCTTTCTGTAGGTAGATGAAGTAATAAATGTTTCTGAATTCCCAAATATGTGGCCTACATTGTAATGGCACCGGCAAATAATACTTGTCCATAAAATGATCATAATAATGAGCCCAAGTACCTATCTGAATCAAAATTTTTCGTTGAAGTATGAAATAAATATGTGAAAGGTCTGGCAAAAAAACAAAAAAAAAAAAGATGTGAAAGGAATTTGATCTTAGTAAAATACAAAAACGCTTATTTTAAGTTGATACATTCCAAGCAGGTGTGGTGACGTGGCCAGCAATAAAAAGAAGCATATATAGTGTTAGAAAAATAAAGGAAAGAAAAAGAAAAAGGAGTGGTTTGCGTGAGTGATGAATGGTAGGAACTTGTCAGTAGTGATGAGCATATGCGGTGGCATCTTCCGACTCAACCAATGCTTGTGGATCTATCACAACTCACAAGGATACCCACTTGCCTTTTTTCCAAGTCAGTTGTTGTGAGGTATAAAAATAAAGGGAGAGAAAGGAGAGTGAGTCAAAATTTTAGCTTCCCTCACATTCAAAAATTCAAACTAAATGAGAGAATGATAACCCCTCTCCTCCCCTCACCTCCCCTCCCCTCCCCTCAAACCAAACACACCTTAAGGAATTATATATGTAAAAATTGAAAGAAAGAAAAAAGAAGTAATTTATATGTTTGTAAGGAATATTTGTATCCTAAACTTTCTAGCCTCGTCAAAACCTTCAAAGTTGGATTCTCATTAGCGTCAAGAAGAATTCTCCGCATCTCTTTTGAAAAAGGATTTATTATAGTCATATTTAGACTATCTTCTCAAATCATATTAAAATACACAAAATGATCACGTTATCTTTTCTCATATTTATATGTTACTCTCTTCCTTAGCGGGTTTAGGAGGGAGTTAGGAAGTTGATTCTATAATATCTTGAATTTTAGGACTAAAGGTTAGAGAATAAGCCTGAATTTAGTGGATTGCTCAATCCCAGTTTAGCAAAAATCTCAGGAAGGTATAAGAAACAGAATGATTGCTAGAAGCCGTACTCAAAATAGAATACGAATTTCAATGCGAATTAGTCAGAAGAAAATACCCGATATTCCTTTAGGATGTGTCAAAAATGACATAGAACCTGACCCAGATCCAAAGGAAAAAAGAAATGGTGTCTAGAAAAAAGTGATAAAGAGAAAGAAAAGAAGTTGTGGCACAAGAAATAATATTGCTAGAATCAAGGGTAAAAGAGTAAATTGCCACTTGATTTTGAAGTCAAAATTGGAAGACAAAACGAAGGGCCAATGTTTGCTCTTCAAAAAGTAAGAAGTGATTATGAAAATGAAAAAACAATCAACTCCCTCCCTAAGTTATAAAAAACGTCCAAAGGGGCAAAAAGGGAAGAAAAGAGAAGTTGGTCAAAGTGGATACTTGCACCATTAGACTCTTAAGCAACATTTTTCCTTCCTTTTATTGGACCAATTCAGTCAAAAAGCAAAGAGGAAAGAAGGGAGACTAAAATGGTTAACCAAACAAATTATGATAACTAATTAGTTACTTACTTTTTCAAAGAACCATAAGCTCTTGACACTTGGCACATTGTGGGCTAAGTATTTTGTTTAAATAAAGATAATTATCCAACACTCATCTCTCCTCTAAATTTCGTCTAGCACACGTGGAAAGAAAAAAATAAATCTACAAATCACAAGAAAATAGAAAGAAGAGAGAAGGAGAGTAAATAGTGAAAATTCCTGAGTTTCGGAGCTGATTTCAACCTCGATTCAGCTTTTTCAGCTTTCGGAGTCTCTCTAATGCTGCTCTACTTGATGAGAGCTTTCTTTCTATGGTTTTGAACTCTTGATTAGAGGTTTTTGGCACCATCTACCTAGGGGAAATGCAAATCAAGAACTAGTTGTAGAATCGAGTAGAGGTATGTATAAGCTTCAATTTGAACTGATTGTTTTGCGGTTTTGTTGAGCATTAAGCATATCTTGGGTTGCCCTATGATTTCATCCAAGCTAGTATTTTAGGGCTATATGTTGTTTTAATCATAAAAATGATGATTTATGAGGGTTAGTGAGGATACTAAACTAGTTTGATAGTGAAATTGTAAAACTATTGATTGTTGGGTTGAAGTTTCTGAAAGGCAGTCTGACTTTGGTGTGTTTTTAATTGGCCAAATGTTGTCCAATGACCACTAGCTTTTCCAGAATAAAAGTAGACTAATCATGCTTTAATTTGATAGGTCATATAAATCAATTGAATCTGCATATTAAGAGTTATAAATTTTTGAAGTTAGGAATTAAAAACTGGAATGATTCTGTGGCAGTGTGAATTAAATTGTGATTCTGGAATTATGGGCACATAATTGATAGTAGGAGGTATTTTTCCCTTGAAGTAGACATAAAGCACATAGAACTTTGAACCACTTCATTTGGAATTTTGTAGATTAAGTTATGATTTTTGGAAATTAGGCCAAAAAACTGGGAAAATCTTGGTCGCGGCTAGAAGATTTCTTGGCCACAACCCACAAGTTTCTGACTTCCTTTGGCCACAGTCAAAGAATCCTTATGTCAAACCCTTAAGATTTTGATATTCGCAAAGTATCAAGGGCATAGTTCCGTAAGGCATACAGAAATAGCAGAAATATACTGACATTAGGTATTTGTTTACAATACAGGAATTCCCCATAGAGTTTGAAAAATATACACAAAGTGCCCAAAAAGAAACAAAAGTACATTGCTAAAGATCTAATAGCAGCTTATGCTTGCATCGGGGCCTATTCACCTGTAGCCGTTGCCTTTCCCCTCGAGCCGCTAGCCTCAATGGTAAGGTTTTCCAATTTGAAAAAGGATAAGATTTGAGCGAATCTCAGTAGCAACAGACAATCAAACATATAGAATGTAATAATAAATATACAATGTATCATGTCATGTAAGATACTAACTCATGTTGTGCGCACATTGTCAAGACCAAACAACATGTTTGCAGCCCCGACTTAACTCGTGTTCATGGTCCAACGACATGTTTAGACCATGGCTTAACTCGTGTCCAAGGTTAAATGACTGTTTGAATCCCTTGGCTTATCCGCGTGTACCATAACTGGATTTCCCAATCACAACTAGGTCGTGTGCCCTAGGCATTGTTATGTTATAGAAGATGGCATACAAATTGCATATAGATTAGTACATAATATATGAAGGAAAGTGTTACTACCTGAATCCTTTTTCAATTCCAATATCCGTCCTAGAATTTTGTTCTGGCTCGAGCCATTGCAAATCCCTATAAATTAAAGTTACAAGTAACTTGTTATTATTTGAACTATTACTGCCTTTAAATCAAATTCTGTTAGTTATCTAATGCAGTTATAACAGTTTCTGCACAATACAATTCTGCATAATACAGTTTCATTGTTTTTAGAAACTGGCAGATTTTCAGTCAACTTTGGAAATTCATAATTAATTCTAGGAAAGTCCAATTAGACTGATTCCAAAGCCTAAATAAAGTTCCTTAAATGTACTTTCATGGAAAAATACCCAGTTTTGACCACTATAATCATATTGTTAATAGAAATTCGCCAAACCTACACTATTCCAGATTTCCTTTCAGAAATAGGGCACAACTTTGAAAATTCATATCTTTTAATTTTCTTGTCCAAAAATTACAAACTACCTATCAAATTAAAGCTCTATATGTCTATTTTAATCCTGTCAAGTTTCATAATTTTTGAACTAGGTTTTACCTATGAAATCCATTGCACAACAATACTACCTCACTGGAGGCAATTCAAACAGCATGCACTTGCAACTTCAATAAATTCCATATTTATATACAAATTTCCAAAAGTCATGAACACCAATATTCCCACACAATTTTCCATTCTAAATCCAATGGAACCATCAGAATTTCAAAATTCTAGCTCTACCCTGAGTGAATAGTAGCTAGACGAAATTAGGGTTATTAGGAGAGAAATTGTGTTTTCTTGATTTCTCTTATTTAATCACTTCCTTTTCACTTCTAATCACATGATTAAACTACTTAAACACTGAATGAAAATGATTAGAGGAAATTTTGGCAACATTTCCCTAGGGTTTTCATCAGCCCAGATTTACAAAACAACAAAAATCAACAACAACAACAACCACAACATCATCTTATAGCATAAGAGGATTAAGTTTATGAGATTACCTCTTGATTTCACCACTTTCTCTCTATAAATGACCTCTGCCCTCTCTCTCTCTCTCTCTCTCTCTCTCTCTCTCTACACTCTTGATTTGGATTGCTATATATGGATTTCAAGGAGAAGAAGAGGTTAGAGGAAGTTTCAAGGTGATTAGGAAGCAAAATCACTAAGATTACAAACTCTTACATTTGATTTTGCTCTTGGAACCCTAGCTTTACTCTCTTTGGTGCTCTTTGTTTAGCTCCCTCTCTCTCTCTCTCTCTCTCTCTCTTGCTCTCTAAATCTGGCTGAATATGGAGGTTTGGAAGAGGTCAAAAGCCTTATAAAATATCTCTTGACACCTTCTCCATTGATATTATTTAATTGCCTTTAAGTACATTCCAATTTTGCAAGCTTTGTCCCTTTATAGCTTTATCATAAATGACTTCTATTTCCTCTTGCAAAAGTGACGTAGAAGACCCTCCAAAATAGCTAAATAAGCTTCTTCAATCACTCCATCAATTTCCTTATAATTAATTGCAAGATAACCATTTGGTCCAAACTCATCTTTTGACTTTTCAAAGTTTCACCTTTTTGCTTGGTTTCATTCCTTCCACTATGGCATTTGGATTTGATTCATTAATTCCCTTTTACCCTTGCCCAAGAATGATGACATAAAGCTTCCCAAAATAACCAATCAAGCTTCTTCATTTATCCTTGAAAAGCCACACTAACCAGCCATTTATTACAATTGTTATTTTTTACTTTTCAACTCTAATTTGTTTGGCAAAAATTTTCTTTCCTTCCTCTTGAATTGTTTATGGCCACCCAAATTATTTTCCTTGCTTGCCTCTTTTACCGAAAATACCAAGAAGAAAAGGGAATAAATAATTGCTTCAATCATCTCTTGAAACTAATACTTTATGTGCAATACTTCTTGTTTTGTTGGTAAATATCTTGCGATTACATTTTTTTTTCAAAAATTCATGTACGTTACAATTCACCATTTTATTCCATTAAATGTATCAATTACATACAAGGAATATTGGTGACTAAAAAATGGGATGTTGCACCTTCGCAGGGGCCAAAACCCCTAATTTCAGCATTTCATATTTTTCTGAAAGACATCGACTTGTTTAGCCCTTCCTAACTTCTTGGGTATTGATATACACTTCCAATGAATTGCTATCATGACTCTAATGATGTGATTGGGTATCTAGGGCCATGAGAAGTCAAAGAAGAGGAAATGGAAGGAATTCAAGCAACTATAATGATTGGAAGAAAATGTACAAGAGGAGGACATGAAGACAAGAGGTAGTTAAACTCTCTTGACGTATATGTATTTGATATGTGAATACTTGTGTGATGATATGTGTTATTGCTTTGATGAATTATATGAAACATATGTGAATGATTGAAACTTTGTTTGTACTTAGGTTATGGCCATGAGTGTCTTATAAAACATTGAGTATGCAAATGTCATTATGTTGGCATAAATTTATTTAAGCAATCATGTTATACATTAAGCATTATCTTGCATGTAGAGCTGGGAATTAGGGCCGGCCCTAAAGGGCTCGGGGTCAGAAAAATTGCAGTTTTTCAAGGCCCGGCCCTAGAGCATCAGGGCCAGGGCCAGCCCGCAGGGCCAGGAAATCTTTTTCACAATATTTAACTATTTTTCCTGCATATTTTCCCTAAAGAGATATAATTAGTAAATAACAACTATTAAAGTTCTAATTTAATACATAAATGTTGTCAACATTAAGGTTTAAATAACACGTCTCTTGCAACAAACAAACACAGTTACTAATGCATAATTAAAGGTAAAATCATGTACATAAATAACTCACAGAAAGGCCAAAGTATAAGAAGGCACGAAACTAAATACTCTAACATCTAAACAACATGAGTATGACGACTATCATTTTCACCTTCTTCGCCACTATCAACAATTTCGAGGACATTTGATTGTGTTTCACTTTGAGCAATAGATTCAAGTAGTCAAATAATCACAACCTCCATAAAAAATCATACTCTATCAAGCAAACTAGTATATAATATGATTTTAGTCTAAATAGGCAGAACAATATACTCAAAAATCACAATATAATTCAATTAGACAAAACAATATACTCAAAAATCACACTCTATACAATATGAGGACAGAGTGACATATAAATTTAATAAGGTAATTAAAAAATGTAACATGGTTCCTTTCCAAATAAAAAGAATAAAAAATAAACTGGCCTAAAGGGCCGGCCCGAGGCCCTCCAGAGCCGGCCCTTTTAAGCCTGAGGCCCTATAGGGCCGGCCCTTTTAGGCCCGGCTTCCTTTTGAGGTTACAATTTACAAGCCCGGCCCTTGAAGGGCCAGGGCCTAAAAGGGCCGGCCCGACGGGCTCGGCCTATTTTCCCGGCTCTGCTTGCATGTATAGTTAGCATTATTTGTTACTGAGTTTCTCTCGAATCTCACTCTTCCTCACCCAACCATATAGGTATGATGAATATAGGAGAAGAGTGCATGAAGATATGTAAGAAAGAAGGGTAATGGCGAATTGAAGAATTATACGTGATAGTTTTTCATGTATAAATTATTGCATATTTTCATTACTGTATAAACATGCCATGAATGATGAATGTATGTACTCAAGGCTAAATGAATAACTTAAGAATGAGCAAAGAAATGAGCAGCGAATCACTCAGATTGAATTGAATAAAGATGAGAATCGATAAGTAATAATGAATTTACGAACCGCTATAAAACGCTTCCACAAGATTTTGAAACATTGAAATATTCAAAAAAACCCACTCAACTATAGGTTTGAATCCTGTCTTGAGATTGAGAATTGAAATATCTTTACAAAAGAATGTCGCTTAGTGATTTGAATTTGTTACGTAAAACTTATCGGATCAATTACGGAAATGAGGCGTTACAGATTCTCCTTCTAAATATAAGACTTTAAATTATTTTGTTTTCTAAATTTATAAATATTTTTCAAAATTCTATTTATTGTATACATTAAAGGTGTGTCCAACAAGAATTAGTTTCAATACAATTATCAAGCAGGGCATTTTTTAGGAAAACTAAGACACATTTTTTTTGTAAAAAAAAAAATAACAACTAATTTTCTTAATTTAAGATACTAAGGAGTATCAAGAAACATATGTAATTGTTATTTGTGATATTTAATATAAGATCTCATTTACAGTCTAATTTACACTGCAAACGATATCTTATATTAAGGGATTAGATATAATACTCTTTTTCATCATAACTTGTGCGCACATTAAGGTTCTAACTTATAGTGCCACGCCCCCACCCTTAAAAAAAACTTTAATGGAGGCGTGCTTGATATGAGTTGGATTACAAAGGCTAAATATACATGCCTACTACTCCATCTTGTACTTAATATTGAATATATTTAAGGAGTGGATTTTGGTCCTAAATATATAACATATTTTTTTTATTTATCAATTTTTTTCTAATTTATCCCATGATGTTCCCTAACAATAATTAAGGATGAGGGGAAATGAGGAAATTAAAGAAAGCGTCTAGAGTATTTTAAAAAATACATGTTATATTAATTAATTTAGTTAATTTTCATAATCTGATTAAATTAGATAAATATACCTCATTTTAAAAATTGAAGGGAGTATATATGATAAGAAAGTTTGAACTTCCTACTCCTATTAAGCATGATGAAATGTAAATTAGCCATGCAGAGACTCATATTCCACTTAGCATGTATTTGGATTAACTTTTAAGAATAACTTTTACGATTTATGAGGTAAGTATGTGAAAAGAATTTTATCTCGATTTACGAAAAAATAACTTCTTAAACTACGGTTTGGGTGTTTCCCAAACACTTACTTACTATCTTTAAATGTTGTGTGTTATAGTACTAGTATTAAAAAAATATTAAAATACGGAGTATGTTTTTATTTCAGGAAAAATGGATTGATGTTTGATAAATCATATCATTAAGTGAGAAATAAACGAATTCTCATCCAAAATCCAAGAGAATAAGTTCAGTACGTCAATTGTAACACGTCTCTTGGAAATTCCAAAAGCTGCGTGAATCCATTCCCAAAAAGAAGGAGCGCTATCCGCTTGATGATTTCATAAGTCAACAGACCCGACCTTTGAAATTTCGTAAGGCCGATAAACCTGCGAGTGCGACCCATGTGCTTGATCTCCCTATCATTTTTCTACCCAATAAATTCCTAATTATTATTTTTTAAAATAATCTCAGTATAATTTGTAGACCTCATTTTATGAGTAATCTCCAGACAAAAGTTGAAAGATTAGAGGAGAATTTTTGTACGACAAGGGGGCAAGGATGATGGCTGAAAAAGGAGGAGTGTGGGAGTGGTCAATTGTGAAATATATTATTATCATTTTAGTCTTATTTATAAGTTTTTTTTATTAAAAAATTTGGTCATATTTATAAATTCAATTTCAATATAATAAATGAGATTGTGACTATTTTTTCATTATTTATTGTATAAATGAAGAAATAATTTAAAGATGGATAGAGAAGAAAGAGTTGAAAAGTACTCATTTATAAATGAGGGTGTAATTATAAATTTACCTCATAATCATTGAGTTAATTATCCCTCTTTAGTATGTGAGATTTAGTCAAAAGAGATTTATAAATAGTACCAGAGTGGTATGTACTTACCACTCCGGTCCTCTTTGTAAATCTATTTTAACTAATTCTCATATATCAAAGAGAGTTGGTTAACTCATTAATTATGGGTTAAATTTCTAATTTCGCCTTTATCTTTGATTGGTTCCAAAAGTTAATATGAATAAATTCTTTTTATTTATTGCAATTAATAGAGGTAAAAAAAATACAAAATGTATTTATTACCCTGAAACTGTATTTTTAAATAGAATTAAATTTTTTAGTCAAAAAAATTTATAAATAAGATCAGCCTAATATGGAGGAGGAAACTGTGGAGGTAGAAATATGAGGTTTAAAAATCATATTTTTACTTTTGCTGAAAAATATCTTGTTTCTACGTTTGCCATATTCGTACGATTTCAGGGACTCGGCCATGAATCCAAGTCACACTTACTCCGACATTATTATATCATTTTGTCAATTTTGTCTGCCAGCATTTCGCCTCCATTCTTCCTTGCGTTTCTCCTTTCTTCACTCTGCCTTTTATCTTTGTTTTTTTTTTTTGATGAATTATCTTTGTTTTTTTAAAGATCAAATTTTGCATAACCACTTGATTAGTTAGAACAAATTGGCATAGATATGTATTAAATTTGGTCTTGTTTTGAATAACAGCTGAAGCCTTTAAAAATATTTTTTTAATAATGATTTGTTATATAAGAAATAAATATGTGAAATATGTTTTATCTCAATTATAATATACTTATGACAAACAATTCTAACCAAGCATTTTGAACGGTTAAATAAAAAAAGACTTGAAATTTGAATCCTAATCATATGTCATACCCGATCCTATCCCACTTACCATTGCCACTTAAGTTTGTATTAAGTGCTTAATTCTTTTATTTTTGTTTTTCATTGTGTTATTTGAATTATTATATTTATATGTATTGAAAAATAAAAATATAAAATATTTTTTGAGTTGTTATCATTTTATGTAAGAAACGAACTTGTATATTAATGAAATTAGACATAATTGAAATTTGTTTTTATGCATTTTTTTTAAAAAATATGATGATAAAAGCAATATTAACAATAGTTAGTATTAAAATCGCTTTATGTCAGAATCAGTGCTTGGTTTTCCTCCTTGACTTATATAGACGTGGCAGTTGGCGGATCTTGAATTTCACTGACCCTCCCGAAGTGCCGAATCTGCAGGGAAGAAAATATGAAATCATTTGAGAGGGATAATCAATCATGATTTATGTCAACTATTTTGAAAATAATGTTTTTTAAAAAATAATTATAATTAATATAAGATGTTTTCCGTAGTATAATAATTACCCTAGAAGAGTCTTAGTATATATCTTTTTTTTTTTGGGAATTATTATATGGCCCTGGGAAATAGATTAATTATTAATAAATTCCAATGACAAGTAATAAGTACAAGCTTATTGTCATAAATTTGTTATTACATATTCTTCAGTTATTATTAGGCTGGTAGGCAATTAAGTTTTTTTTCTTAAAACCTTGTTGTGATTCCCTTTTTTTTTTTTTCCTATCACAAATGTTTTTTGTTTTTTGCCAAGCTGTCACAAATGTTTGTCATGAAAATAAACGAGAGGAGGTTTCTATCTATAAATAGGAGGCCCTCGGACAGATATGATGCTGCATAATAACACCTTCACGTCTCTCTCTTGAAATCAAATCTTTTATCTGTGTCCCCTCTTCGTCGTCACGGAGGAGAAGTTGGCAGTCGGACTTATTTACTCTTCTCCGTACTTTTCCGTGCTGAGCTCACAAGGCTCATTTTAGCTTTCCAAGCTACGAGATCCTCATCTGTGAACTCACGAGATTTTGCTTTTTCCTATCCTCTCAAACCAGAAAGACTCGCTTTCAGTGCTTTTGATTACCAGAGTTAACTACTTTCTGGGCCATCCTAGTCGAATTGATTGGTTCAGAGGGTACGAAATAGAGCAAGTCAGTGGAGAGAGTGAGATAAATAGTGAGAGATGTCGACTCGGAACATTGAGAAAATGGCTTCAATTGATGCTCAACTGAGGTTACTGGCACCTGCGAAGGTGTCCGATGATGACAAGTTGGTCGAGTACGATGCTCTGTTGCTGGATCGCTTCCTTGATATTCTTCAGGATTTACACGGCGAAGACATCAGAGAAACGGTACTGTCATTTCCACTTCTTGTCTCTTGTAATGCTAATTCTTGCTAGTCTAGTTTTGTGGTCTTGCATACAGATCCTGCTTTTTTGCTCAATTCAACAGATTCCCCAAACCACACTCCCTTTTTTTTTTTGAAGTTATGAACTTTTTTGGTCTTGGAACATGCCCATGTGACAAGAAACCATATGTGTCTTTCAGTTATTTCAGATACAATACAATCCATGAATTGTGTGTTTGAGCCTGCATGCTGAAATGGGCTAACTTTCTGAAATTTTTATGAATGGATTAGGTCCAAGAGTGTTATGAGAGGTCAGCTGAGTACGAAGGGAAGCATGACACTCACAAGTTGGAGGAACTTGGGAATAAGCTAACTGGGCTTGATGCTGGGGACTCCATTGTTGTTGCCAAAGCATTTGCTCACATGCTTAATTTGGCCAATTTGGCGGAGGAGGTTCAGATTGCGTATAGAAGAAGGATCAAGTTGTTGAAGAAGGGTGATTTTGCTGACGAGAACTCTGCCATCACTGAATCAGACATTGAAGAGACCTTCAAGAGGCTTGTGACCCAACTAAACAAGACCCCAGAGCAAGTCTTTGATGCTTTGAAGAGCCAGACTGTTGATTTGGTTTTAACTGCTCACCCTACTCAGTCTGTTCGTAGATCTCTGCTCCAAAAGCATGGAAGGTTCGTTTATCTCTCATTTTGATCCTTAATTGTGAGTAGTCATTAGAGTAGTTATGGAGGCCCGTTGTTTTTGAATCTATCAATTAGCATTAAAGGAGGAAGTAGTGAATAGACATTTTGTTATATGAAAGGTACACACTGTCTCTATATTGTTCCCCAAAGGTTGAAGGTCTAATTTTAATTCTTCATAGAAAAGATGAACTGTAATGACAAAATATAGTAATATGCAGTATGCACACATGATAAATCCATTATTTCTAGCACTGTGGCTATTTCTGCAGAAGTATAATTGTCAATCTGGTTGGCGATCATTGTTTTTTATTTCAGGATAAGGGATTGCTTGACTCAGTTATATGCTAAAGACATAACACCTGATGATAAGCAGGAACTTGACGGGGCTTTACAAAGAGAGGTGCATAACTGTCAACTGCTGGATATTGTCTTCTTGCATAGATCAATACCGAACCCACATGATTTTTCAGTTTGTTTGCAATGGCTAATTTTCTTCCTTTTCTTTTGGGTATGCAGATTCAAGCTGCATTTCGTACAGATGAAATTCGAAGGACTCCTCCTACCCCACAGGATGAGATGAGGGCAGGAATGAGCTACTTTCATGAGACAATTTGGAAGGGTGTACCAAAGTTTCTGCGCCGGGTTGACACAGCTCTGAAGAACATTGGAATAAATGAACGTGTCCCATATAATGCTCCTGTCATTCAATTCTCTTCCTGGATGGGAGGGGATCGTGATGGTATCTTTCTTCTTCCATGCTATTCAATTACATAGCAATTCTCTTTGTTAACCTTCTGAAGTATTCTTAGCATGTAATGATACAATATAGGTTCAAAATATCTGATGCTTCATGTTTTCTTCATCCATTATGTCTCTTGCATGCTATTAGAGGCTGATTTTTATTGAACCTCTTCATCTAATGTGCATTATAGGGAACCCCAGAGTAACTCCTGAGGTTACAAGGGACGTGTGCTTATTGGCTAGAATGATGGCTGCTAATTTATATTTCTCTCAAATTGAGGATCTCATGTTTGAGGTATCCATACACTGTTCTCTCTCTTGCTTATCCTTATTATCGCCATAATTTGCAAGAAGGTTATTATTCTCTTACGTGTCACATCATGTTTCAGTTGTCCATGTGGCGGTGCAATGATGAGCTTCGTGTTCGCGCTGATCAACTCCATTCGTCGTCTAAGAGAGATGCTAAACATTATATTGGTATGGAACTTTGGAATTATTGATATCTCTATTGAAAATAAAATTTCAATTGGCCTTGAATATTACGAAAATCAACGCTTCATTGCTTGCTGCAGAGTTTTGGAAACAGATTCCTCCAAATGAGCCGTATCGTGTTATTCTCGGCGATGTGAGGGACAAGCTATACAATACACGCGAACGTGCTCGCCACTTATTAGCCCATGGAAACTCTGAGATCCCTGAAGAGACAACCTTCACAAATGTTGACCAGGTACTGTCCTCTTACTACAGCTTCAACCATCTGACATCCCTGAAGAGACAACCTTTATGTTATAATAAGCACTAGCATTTGCTGATTTCCATATCCTTCCAGTTTCTGTGTTGGTTCTTGATCAAGGAAATACATTTCTTAGACATATGAATCGTCATTTATTGTTCAATTATGCTTGCTTTTCTGGACTTTGGATTTGTATAACAAGAAAGTGGTGGCAATTTGTTGTAGTTCCTGGAGCCTCTGGAGCTCTGCTATAGATCACTTTGTGCTTGTGGTGACCGTGCGATTGCTGATGGAAGCCTCCTTGATTTCTTGAGGCAAGTTTCTACATTTGGACTCTCAGTTGTAAGACTTGACATCCGTCAAGAATCAGACAGGCACACTGATGTCATGAATGCAATCACACAACATTTGGAGATTGGGTCTTACCGAGAATGGTCCGAGGAACGCAGGCAAGAATGGCTCTTGTCTGAACTCAGTGGCAAGCGCCCCCTCTTTGGCCCTGACCTTCCCAAAACAGAGGAAATTGCCGATGTTTTGGAAACCTTCCATGTCATTTCAGAGCTTCCCTCAGACAGCTTCGGAGCCTACATCATCTCAATGGCAACAGCGCCATCTGATGTGCTTGCCGTAGAGCTTCTCCAACGTGAATGCCATGTGAAAGAGCCATTAAGAGTTGTCCCTTTGTTTGAAAAGCTCGGTGATCTTGAAGGTGCACCGGCTGCAGTAGCTCGCCTATTCTCAATTGATTGGTACAGAAACAGGATCGATGGAAAGCAAGAAGTTATGATTGGATACTCAGATTCAGGTAAAGATGCTGGGCGCCTTTCAGCAGCTTGGGCACTGTACAAGGCTCAAGAAGAACTGATAAAGGTTGCCAAGGAGTTTGGTGTGAAGCTTACAATGTTCCATGGAAGAGGAGGGACTGTTGGAAGAGGAGGAGGTCCTACTCATCTTGCTATATTGTCTCAGCCTCCAGAGACAATTCATGGGTCTCTTCGTGTCACTGTCCAAGGTGAAGTTATTGAACAGTCTTTTGGAGAGGAGCACTTGTGCTTTAGGACACTTCAGCGCTTTGCTGCTGCTACACTTGAGCATGGAATGCACCCTCCCGTGTCACCTAAACCCGAATGGCGTGCTCTCATGGATGAGATGGCAGTCATCGCCACGAAGGAGTATCGTTCCATTGTTTTCCAGGAACCCCGCTTTGTTGAATACTTCAGAAGTGTAAGTATTATTTTTTAGTCTAGTTCTTGGCTCCTAAGAAAATTAACTGTGAGCTAGACCCATAAGTATATGTCCTTGTTATTCTATCGCTTAATTTTTTCTTGTTCTTATTGTAATGATGGAAAGTGCAGGCTACACCCGAGTTGGAGTATGGAAGAATGAACATTGGGAGTCGTCCATCAAAAAGAAAACCAAGTGGAGGGATTGAATCACTGCGAGCTATCCCATGGATATTTGCATGGACACAGACAAGGTTCCATTTACCAGTATGGCTTGGTTTTGGTGCAGCGTTTAAGCATGCAATTGAGAAGGATCCTAGGAATACCCAAATGCTTCAAGATATGTACAATCAGTGGCCATTCTTCAGAGTCACTCTTGACTTGGTTGAGATGGTGTTCGCCAAGGGAGACCCGGGAATTGCTGCACTTTATGATAAACTCTTAGTCTCAGGAGACCTATTGTCATTTGGAGAGCGTCTAAGGGGTAAATATGAAGAAACCAAGAGTTTCCTCCTCAAGGTACTAACCTCTATATTCATGAATTCTCTTGCTAGATTATTCCTATAGTCTCTGCTTTATATTATTCCCTGCACTTTATGTGTTCTGATTCTGGGAGAAGAATTGAAGTGAATATGATGCTTTAAGTGATGAACATTGATGGTGTGAATGTTGTTGTATTTGTAGATTGCGGGGCATAAAGATCTTCTTGAAGGGGACCCGTACCTGAAGCAAAGACTTCGTCTTCGTGATTCATACATCACAACCCTGAACGTGTTGCAGGCATACACATTAAAGAGAATACGTGATCCAGACTACCATGTGAAGTTGAGGCCACACTTGTCGAAGGAGTATATGGAATCAAACAAGCCAGCAGCTGAACTTGTCAAGCTTAACCCTAAGAGCGAGTATGCTCCTGGTCTTGAGGATACCCTTATTTTGACCATGAAGGGCATTGCTGCTGGCATGCAGAACACCGGCTAAGCCATGCATGGCTCTGTTTTTTTCTTGCCTGAAATTGCGTGTCGATGCGAAGGACATGTAACTTTAAATATTATCATCTATTTGGATTGACATTAAAGTAACTACACTACTACTCTCGATAGCTATATAATAAAGCCAGGCTTTGTTTTGTGCTAAACGCCCTTCTGCATTTCCATCCCTCCCCAATCTCGATCATTTCATGGTTTTTGTTTGTTAGTTATTGTCCTTGAGACTTGTCATGATTCGCTATCAAACCTTGTAGATAAGTTGCTTTTTTATTGAAAGCTTCGTAATCTGAAAGATCTATTAGTCATGGATTAGAAACGAACAGATGTTCTAACAAATCACGAGCATTTCCCCCCAATATTGATGTTGAGGGTAATTTTCTATTCGCGAACGTCCACCGGTAACACTGCTATGTGGAAAATGAGAGTGGACTGTGTGAAATTGTTCTGTATAATTTTTTTTTTCTTTTTTACCATTGTTCACAAATAAGATAATAGGAAGTAGCGTTGGCCATTGGGCCAAATAGCTTTACAAGTTGCATCAAGAGGGACATGAGCGATGGCAAAAGAAGCTCAAGCATTTTTTTTTTCAGACCCTAATATCTAGGCCTTTTTCACAGGTACAGTAAACGTGTCCTCTATAGCTTGAACAAAAGTTGCAATCTTGTATGTGACAAATCCCACTAGCATTGGTATCAATTCCAAGGGCATAAATCCGAATTCTGGAACAAGAATCCTGAAAATGAAATTGCCTTGTCAGATGACAAAAACAGGGGTCTTATCAAGCGCTCTAGACACACTAAATTGTTTTGATGAACCAATCAAAAAGATATAAGATATTGCTGATCATAGAGGATAATTCCTATGCTTGCTATCCTTGAATATTAGCAGATAAATACGGTTTTCTGAGCAAAAGAGTGAATGATCCAAGTGCATCCATGACGGAAGGTTACTTACGAATTCCAACGATTGTAAATCATGACTAGTGCAACAGGAACCAGTAATCTAGGCTGCCCAACTGCTCCCCTGCAATTAACAACCAATAAGCCTTTGTTAAACCATATTTATCATACTGAGTGAAATTACGGTATGAACACTATGTCAAGGGTATCTCAACCTAGGCTAGTTTGTGCTCCTGCTAATTATCTTTGGTAATTATATTACACATGGTTGCCATAAGATTAGAATGATGACAAAATGATTAATAGCATACTAAAAGCTTAATTGGATCAGACAACCGAGATTTAAAGTCGTGATGACAGGAACCAAAATGCTCTACTATATTGTGGGTGTGGTGAAGAAGTTAGAATCTGCAAAGTGATTCTCTACACATTACTTGACAAAGCCCTTTGCACCGTCTGTTTTAAGTGAGTCCACGCTACTACCCAGCATGCGGATATACATCAATGAACCAAGCAAGCCAGCACCAAAGCTGAACATATGAAAGATAATTATGCATTAGAAATCATTGATAGAAAATAGTACTCACAACTTTTTTGTAAAGAATCCTATATCTTCTAAAAAAGTAGCAATTGACTACAGACTTGCCTTGTACCAGCATTTTGTGAATATAGGGTGACTAAAATTCAAGGAGCAATCAAACTGGGTCTCTCAATGGTTATTTGAAAATATCCCCAGGAGATTCGGATTTAAATAATCTCAAATAACTACCACCGTTAGGAAAAATAGGAAAGGAGGAAAAAAAATCACTAGCACTGCCTAGAGACATGTTCAGGTTTAAGGCCAGAAGTAAGTCTGGAAGAACAAACACAAACTCAATGGCCTTTTCTTTTTGTACAGGAGGAGTGGAATGCATGAGACACCCCTCCCCCAAAATTCTATTGAATTTGGGCAAAATAAAAGAGAAAATGTTTGTCTCGCCATAATTAGTTCCCCCCCCCCCCCCCCCCCTTTAACTCTGCTGATCAAATACATGAAACTATGAAAGATATATTTCCATCCCTTCTCACATTAATTTTCCAGACAAGGGGAGACAAATATTCAGCCTTCCATTTAATTCCCTTCAATTTTGATTTTTTTCCCCTTAAAGGCCTCGCTAAAAGGTTAAATGCTCTATCATAATAAGAAATGAATGAGCAGTTAAAATATGCTTAATTCAGCCCACCAAACTTCTGGCTTGTTGGGTGAGAGCATTTTTCTTTCACCTATCAACTATCAAGTCATGAGCAGCACCGTTGAATCACAAATATGCTTAGTTCAATCAATTTACAGCAGATGCTAACATGTGTAAGAGTCAAGGAATTATGATAGAGTGTGGATGGCATTGGCTCTATTAAACTGAATTATAAATTGTCAATATGGAAAGCATAGGTGAAAGATACATTTTGAATGAGCTCAAAGGGAAAAACTGATTCAGTGCATGAAGGCATATGTACCTCGCTGCCACCTCAGCAGAATAAGAAACATAAGCAGATACTAGACCCACGCCACCTATACCCAATGTGAGGATTTGTAACTTCTTTTTCAACTGGGGACAAAAATAATATGTTAAAGAAAAGAATTAACAATTTGATACTTGATCAGTGTCAAAATGGAACAGGCAACCAGCAAACACAAACATACAATGCTATTGATTACCTTATCATACTGCTCTTGAGATTGAGCAGCCAAAACTTCTGGGTCTTCGCGAGACTGCCTTATTTCTCTAAACATCACCTCCTGCACATAAATTTTGACCAATATCAGAAAAGAAGAATGCAGCTACAAATTTGTGCTATAGATGCAAACACTGCCAAATGTATTTTGTTGGTTCCAGAAGCTGGGAGTTGATATGATAGGAAACATTACTTACACTGCCTCCAGTTGCAGCCTTGGTAGCTCTGTCCCATTTGTCTTGCTCACGACGTGTTGGTGCCAATCTCCATCTTACTTTCTTGCTTTCAGTGACCTGATGACCATATAATTTGAAAAGGACCAGTAAAATCATATGAACGTATGGGTATGATACATTAAACAAAATCCTAATATAAAATGATCAGCTCAAGGTCCAAAGAAAAATCCCTTACTTCAGTTGCTGCCTCAACTGGCTGATCTATATTTTTTTTTGCAGGAGCCGAAAGTTCTTTGCTCAAATCAACTTCTAAACTGATAATATAATCCAGTAAAATAATAGAATATAAGATGTGAGAACATTTAAACATTCAAATTTAGTCTATTGTAGAATAAAACCTGTCAAGGCTCATGACTCTATTTAAGCTCAGAAATCCAGATGGCTCTTCCTGTTTACAACAAATCCCATAGATGTCAACCGACTCGAAAAAGCACAAGCAAACAGTTGGCATTTAATTAGATATCATTTACCAAA
Source organism: Inga laurina (assembly GCA_963855925.1). Lineage (NCBI taxonomy): Eukaryota > Viridiplantae > Streptophyta > Magnoliopsida > Fabales > Fabaceae > Inga > Inga laurina. The sequence goes on from OY979702.1 coordinate 81,631,734, forward strand.
GCTTCTGTAGTCACCAAGCAACGGGGACAAAAACTTTGGAATCTTAATGTTGCCATTATGAATCCTAGATGAATTCAGAGTCAACCAACAACAGTAAGGTAAAGAATACTAAATATACATAACTAGGAGGACCTACCATACATTGTGCAGACTTTGATAAATAAAGCATGCCGTTCTTGATATATTGATCTTGATTCAATGCTAGTCAACAAACTTTCCAGCACATGATAAATAAAGCAGACATGACAAGATTTTGACCGGCTAGATGTTGTAAGTAAAATCTTCTATCTTATAAAATAGACAATGTCATAGAAGACAAGATCATTAAGTGCCATGTTAAAGGGATTACATTGTAAAGCTTATCTTATTAATCCCATTTCGAATGCTTCCAAGGAAAGTGTTGGTCCTTTATTTCATTGGAGTCTGGGCAATTAAGTAAATACCCACAGAGAGCCCTCCGAAATCAAAATAATTAGCCAGGATTTACTTCCTACAATCAAATTGCCGAACCAACCAACAATCTAAATAAAACAAAATCAACATAATACGAAGACACTCAGATAGAAAAAAATTGAGAGTAAAACGAATATATTAGGGACCTGTGCAGGAGCTGCTTCAATGGAAGATTGAGGTTCCTGAATCAACCTTTGAAAGCGATCCACAAAATCTTTGTTCCACATAAAGTCATCAGAGGTTAAGGGGTCTTCCTCGCCTCCCCAATACTTGCGAAGCTTGGAAGTGGTGGGAGGACCACCGTATTCCCCTGGAGCCACCCCAGTGGACCATTTCATAGGCCTTCTCTTCGGCAAAAGAATCTTCGTCGGTCTTGGGTCCGTTATGGGCGGAGTTGGAGGCTCCGGCGAGATGGGTGCGGCAGAAGAGATCACAGATATGTAGCTGAGAATCGCCATTTGTGATGCTCGACGGAATTGAGCGCCCAACAATTGGTCGGAGAGCTGAAGAAGGCGCAGCTATGACACTGCACTTTGTGTGTCTGACATGGAGCCACGCCAAAGCCAAACAAAACAATGAAACACTGTCGAATAAATAAATCATTTTGTTTCTCCGACCAAAACTGAAATTTTTATGGAACATCTTGAGGTTCATTATCATTTTTCGAGATAGTTACTTTGAGTTAAGAAGAACATTATCATTTCATCGTTTGAAATTAATCATTTGTATCAACAACCTCTTGGTTGAAGTGGCATCATCTCCGAAAGGAGAAAAACAAGAGTTGTTGGGTTTGCGCTCTAAATATTGAGAGGAACATTTTACCAAATAAAAAAATCAATCATTTATCAATTTATATACAAATAATTCTTTTATGACAAATAACTGATTATAAAATCTATATTTAAATACAAATATATATATATATATATATATATATATATAAGGAATAACCCATGAAATTTAAGTTAAGACATCTTGAAAATCATAATATGTGTTTGGGATAGCAGTAGAAAAAATGACTTACTATGATTCTGATTTATTAAAAATGGCTTAATAGAAAAATCAGTTTTTATAATATGATTTATGTTTGGATGAGTGATTGAATAAGTGATTTTCCATAAGTCAAAATTTATTTAGATTGGTAATTATATAAGTGTTTTTTTAAGAGTAAAAACTTGTTATTTAGGTTGCTGGAAAAAATGAAAGAAGATGGTGGTGACATTGTGAACGTCGCCGGTGACAATGGTGGTAAAAGTGGCGGTGGCCACCAATGACAATAGGGATGGAGATGGAAGTAGCGAGCAAGGTGAAGGTCTAGTCTTGGGTTCTCTCTGCTCCCTCCTCTAATTTCAAAAGACTTGCCAGAGTTAATGGAGGAGGCGGTGAAGGTGACGATGATGACAGTGGAATAAGACTTGTGGTGGTCATGGAGGATGGGATGACGCCGGCTACCTTGGTGGAGTGTGTACAGGCGAAGGAATGTGAAGATGAAGTTGAAGGTGAAGCCCCTCTGGTTCGTGGTGCTCCTTTGCAATTTCCCAGCGGAAACCATCTTTAAATATGATGCCAATCTTTCGAAAAAAATAAACTCGTGCAAGTTTTCAAAAATAAGTAAGTAGATAGAGCTTATTCAAAAAGCATTCTTATCGAGCTCATATTTTATTGCAAAAAGCTCTACCAAACACTGCCAAATTGGGTTGCATTTTTGTTCGAGCTTATCGAGCTCAAAAAGCTAAACTAAACATTCAAATAGTGTGTGTTTAGGGACTTCTTTTAAGCCTAATTGAAAACCATAAGCTCAATTGTTAATTGAGAACTCAAATTTGAGTGTTTGGAGAGGCTAATTGGCAATTGAGCTTTTGCCAAAGCCCAATTGGTGGAAGCTCAATTGGGAGAAGTTAGAAAATGGAGCTTTTGTTAAAAGATAATGACATTTTATGCTAGATTGGGTTGTCTGGAAATTAGTTATATGATATAGGCTTTTCCCATAAAATATTTTTTAAATAGTATGTAGTATCAAAAAATATTTTTTGAGTGTTTTTAACCCCTTAAAATATTTTTCTAGTTATACCCACCACCTAGTATGCTATCAGACTGATTACAATTTTACCCACTTTCTAGTTGTACCCACTTAAAAAAAAATATTTTGAGTGTTTTTAACCCCTTAAAATATCTTTTTTGTGTTTTTAACCTCTTAAAATATTTTTTTAGTTGTACTCAGTGTGTTATCAGACTAATTTCAATTTTACCTTTAATGTACTTTTTTAACTCCAAAAATTACTTTAAAATATTTTTTTGGTGTTTTTAAACCCTTAAAATATTTTTCAAGTTGTACCTAGTGTGTTATATAATTTTACCTTTAATATACTTTTTCAGCTCCAAAAATTACTTTAAAATATTTTTTTGTGCTTTTAACTCTTTAAAATAATTTTTCAATTGTACCCAGTCTTAGGAGACTGACTACAATTTTACCTTTAATGTATTTTTTTTAGTAGCAAAGAGATCCCAAAACTTAGAATATTGATTTATTAATTTACACCCACTCTAAAATATTTTTCCAGTAACACCTGATATTTTAAAGTAATTTTTAAATATTTACTTGATTTTTTAAATATTTTTCCATCTACTCTCTCTTACCATTATTATAAAAGTCCTTGTGCTTAAGCCAATTCAAACAAGTTTTATTTTTACAAAAGTCCAATCGCCAATTGTCAATCTAAACATAAATTACATTACATAATTTAGCTTTTACCAAAAATAATATCACAACAAGCCCAATTGAAACAAGTCCAATTAAAACAAGCCCAATTATCAATTATTGTTCCAAACACATTCATAATCATTTTAAATAAGTCAAAATTACTATCAATTTTCATGTGATGTCTGGGTATAAAAACAATCCAAACGATGGGGCAAAGCCCAATGGGCCCATTTCCCCAACTATAACTATAACTAACGCTCAACGGTAACTGGCGGTTATTTTTCCTTTGATCCCCTTTCTTCCCCTTCTCGGTTAAACTGTTAAAGCCATTCGCCGTGGGGAGGAAATCAATCATGGCTCGTAAACACCGTCACCGACCATCTCCATCTTCACCTGAATTCTCCATTTCATCTTGTGCCGCCGCGGCTGGCGGCAATCCCCGCCGGAGTATCCCAAGAGAGATGCAAACCGAAGACGACGATTACTCCGACGACGCTTCTGCTTCCCAATCCCTGTACGACGAATCCCAAGGAGATGAATACGAACCACTCGAAAAAGACGTTGACATCGAATCCGTTTCCGATGCACACGATGACCCTTCTCCCTCACAAAAACCCACTAAGTATATTCCTGATCAGAGCAACAGGAACATTCAAGGAAAAAGCTCTTCAATGTCGGCTTCCAATTTGTTAAATCTCTCACACCCCACCATGTCTTGGTACAAAAAAATCGCTCCTTTACCCATTTTTCGTGGTACCCCAACGGAATGCCCAATCGCCCACTTGAGCCGTTTCAACAAAGTTTGCAGAGCAAACGGCGCTTCCTCCGTTGACATGTTCATGAGGATCTTCCCAGTAACACTCGAGGAAGAAGCCGTGCTCTGGTACGACCTCAACATCGAGCCGTACCCTAATCTGACTTGGGAAGAGATAAAGTCGTCATTTTTAGAAGCATACCGTAGAATCGAAGTAATCGAGGAGTTAAAGTCAGAGCTTATGAGGATTAATCAAGGAGAGGGTGAAAGTGTGAGAACTTACTTTCTTAGACTGCAATGGATTTTACAGAGGTGGCCGGACCACGGGCTGTCTGAGGCATTGCTGAAAGGAGTGTTCATAGATGGATTGCGAACAGAGTTTCAGGAATGGATTCTGTTGCAGAAACCCAATTCTTTAAACGATGCGTTGAGGCTGGCTTTTAGTTATGAGGAGATGAGAAGCATTCGAAGCAGGAAGGAAGTGGTTGAGTGTTGTGGGTTCTGCGAGGGAATGCATGAAGAGAGGGAGTGTGAGGTTAGAGAAGCCATGAGAGGGCTATGGAGAGAGAGTCAGGGGAGAGAGAGAGAGAAGGACTTTGTGGGATCGATTTCAATGGGAGCGAGGAGTGACGACCATGAGAAAGTTGAAGAAGCAAGTGCCACGAAGAAGAAGAATCGGTGCCAATGCATCAAACATCAGTGTTCCAGCAAAAGACTTTTGAGGAACATAAGCTCTGTCAATATTTTATAGAGATATATATGCAGTAATAATGGTACTATTGTTTTCTTTGAGAGAGAATACTTGTGAGTTGATATAACGTAACTCTATTTTCTTTTCTTTTTATTATCGTGATCTATTTTCATTAGTATCGACGAAAATTAATTACAAGATCTCTCTCTCTCTCTCTCGGCCACAAGTTGATGGTATGTCAGATTCCTGAGCGGTAGTCAACGGAAAGTATGAGGTGCAAAACAAGGTCGATGTTAGGTGTTGTGTGTGGGTGACTTGGAGGGTGATTTAAAGCATTTATGACAACACCAACCGGTCGGCCGGCAGCGTAAGTTTTGAATGATGATTTCCTATGTTTGAGTTTGGTATGTATATGAAACACGATGATTGTTGGTGACTATTAATATAAGTAAACGTTTATAAATCGTGATTCATGATATACGAGGTAAATATGTGAGAGGAGTTTTATCTTAACTTCCGTAATAAACACTTATATTCAAAAAATAAGTGTTCCCAAACATACACTAAGACATTTATCATGGAGGGAACTGATTAATCCATCTGCAACATATGAAGATCACACCTTTAGTTCCTTTAAATATTAATATAAATGTATATATATAGATGAAAATAGTAAAACATTAATTAAAAATTGAGTGATATTTGATTTTTTTTTAATTACTATATAATTATATTCATGGAATGGACATTGAAAGAGTGTAAGGAGGCCATGTCGCATATAAAGTACTATCTCATTTTTTTAAATATAAGACCCGGTTGATTTTTTTAAAAGAGATTATGGAAGCTAAATAATTTTTTTTAAAGTATTTATTTTTATCATTTTTCTCTAAATTAATTGACCTGATTTATAAACTGATATATAATCCAATAATGTATAACATATATATGGTTAAATAATTTATTTAGCTTCTTTAATTTTTTTTTTTAAAATCAACTGAATCTTATATTTATTTAATATAGGAGGGAGTAAAAAACAATTTTATTTAATCCTATCATTTACAATGACAATAACAGTCATGCAGTCATTGGTGTAATAAATGTGCCATGCAAAGTTAGTTAGTTATACGCATTAAAATATCAGAGTACTATATATGTTCCCACTAGATGTACGAAACTGTACAAGATGAACCAACGCATCCTGATGGCAAAAAAAAAAAAAAATGAACCAACGCATCCTGCGTCCGGCTCTGCTTAAATATAACCCGTTGGCATGTCTCAGCAAGCCCCAGTAACTTGCTTCCTACCATCTCTGAATTTGGTCCTTGAATTTATAATTTTTGGCATAAAGTATCCCTATTTATTTATTGCACATATTAAAGAAGGATTCCAAGGGTATAATTCCAATACACATAATTAAATACCGAGGCATTTAGGTCGGAAAACCAACCATTGATTACCTATAACCAATTTAAAATGTTGTCAATGGAAGTAGTTCATACCAGACACATGAGGCATCAAATGTGGTAGTCGGCTGTACGTTATTAACTTATTAATATAATATCTACTTAATTAATTTAAGTATATTAAGAAAATTAATTAAATTAGTTATATGTAAAAAATGTGTGTTGATTTCTCTAAACTAGTACACTCTTAAATCATTTATATTGAAATTATCCCTCCTTTAATTTGTACAATTAATAGTGATAGTTTAAAAAAACGATAAATATGAGGGCAAAGTAGATTGAGTTTTTATGTCTTGAATGAAATTAAATACAACCCCAACGAACCTATACAAGGGAGGGAGAGGTGGCACTCACAAGGGAAGAAACAGACATATTAAACTTCGTTTATCTCGACAAACATGAGTCAATTCACAAACCTCAAACGTGACAAATGCTTATTGACAAAGATAGCGATGCACACAAAGAAGTCATTTCGATGATAACCAAGCACGAACTTTGTCTCTCCTGGCCCTTGCCATTTTCAGCAGACTCTATATATACACACCACAGAGGGCACAAAGCTCCTGCATCAACCAAGAAAAATATATATAATTAAAAATGGCAGGAAGGGAAGGAGCCATTGTTAACAAGGGGCACGATGAAGGGATGAAGATGGCGGTGTCGCTTCTTCAAGAGTTCGAGCTGCCGGCTGGGCTGCTGCCGCTGCGAGAGGTGGTGGAAGTAGGGTTTGTGAAGGGGACAGGTTACATGTGGATAGTGCAGAAGAAGAAGGTGGAACATGAGTTCAAGATGATAAGCAAGCTGGTGAGCTATGACTCAGAGATCACAGGCTACATTTCCAAGAAGAAGATAAAGAAGCTGAAAGGTGTGAAGGCCAAGGAGCTGATGCTGTGGCCGCCTGTGAGTGAGATCACGGTGGATGACCCACCCACCGGCAAGGTTCACTTCAAGAGTCTTGCTGGTATCACCAAGACCTTCCCTGTTGAGGCTTTCGCTGCTGGCCAGTGATTTTTAATTATTTCCACTCACCACACAAGTTTCACTTTATATGCTTTCCCACTATAATAAGAACTTAAAACTGCAGGTTTTTTTTTCAATGTCATTTTATTCCCATCATTATATCTGTAATATTTCTGCTCTACGAGGCCTAAGCTAAATTTGCTGGTGCTATTATTATGTTGAGCTTTTTCTCAATCCCTGAATAATACTCTACACGGTTAAGGTTTGATTTGGTTCTAAATATTCCCTCTTATCCTTAATGTATGATATTATTGAGAAGTTGATCTTGATCTTAAATATAAGATATATTTCTCATAGTTTTTAATCTTTTCCAAAATTACCCCTTATTGATGCTCCACCAACAATAATCAAATGAGAGAGATATGAAGAAAATTAAGGAAGATGATTAAGTGTTTTAGAAAAAAAAAATTTATATTAACTAATTTAACTAACTTTCTTAATCTAATTAAAATAGATAAGTATATCTTATATTTCGAACCGAAGAGAGTATAAGATATCAATCCATTTTACCTCTCAAGTATATGTACTTTCTAAATAAACTCTCGCCATTGATGTCACAAATTTAGGAAGTTTTTTCATTAGGTTGTAGTTTCCAATACAAATGATTAAAAATAGGGTTTTAGGAAATCAACACATATTTTTATAAATAACTAACTTAATTAATTTTTTAAATATTTGTAAATAAGCTATCAAGCTCTTAATAATGCCCAATTGGAGAGAGTATTCCACGTAAGAAACAAGTTTAGTAATTCGCGAATGGGTTTTTAAGAATATGTAACTTCACCATTTTTTTATTTTATATTCGCAAACGTCATACAAGTTTGCCAGCTGTCATTTTTAAGGGATTGACTTGCCACGAATTTAGGGCCATGTCTGGTATGATGAAATTAGGGGTGAAAAAAATGGAATTGAGGATAAATTCTATCATGATGCTTGTTTGGTATGATGGAATTGAAAAATTTTTCAATTCCATGTGGAAGCCAAATAGGCTCAATTACATCCAATAAATTTCATCAAAATACCTAAGATTTACAATTTCATGTGATCATTCCCATCTATTACCCTCCACTACCTTCAAAAAAATAAAAAATAAAAAATTGAAGGACATTTTGGTATTTTTATATAAAAATTAGATCTCATTTCCATGACATACCAAACATACTTTTAATCTCCATTTCCATTTCCATTTCCGTATCCATATTCATTTCCATCAAAATCAATCCCAACGTACCAAATGGACCCTAGATGTACTTACCGGGGGCTAATTTATATGTAAAATGTTTTCAAAGACTAAAATTGTAAGTTAAAGATTTAAGAAATATATAATTTATCTCCACTAGTAACTTGATACGTAAACTGTTACGAACATTGACTTATAGCACTGTAAACGCAAATTGCTTGTACTTTTATGCTGAGATCTTCTCAATCCCAATATAACATCGACTAATTTAGTTGGAGTTCACCAACTACTTGACCTTTTATCGTAACGAAGTTCAAGAATTCGCACGTTTTTCAGAATACGTAAAATTGCAAATTGGCCATTTCCTTCAATATTTAGTGATCGTGATCTCCATTTCTTAAGGGATTAACTTGCAATGAATACATGAGCTCCAAAATGTTTAAGGACTGATTAAAATCAAAGGAATATCATTATGAAGAAATAATCTACTCCCTCCAACTTAGAGATGTCAAAATGGGCTAATAAAAGGGTCGGGCTAGAAAAGTATAAGTGCCATAAAATCATCATATTATTAAAGCCCAGCCATTAGATATTAGGGCTCAGGGCCAACCTGCGAGCATTCATGTATTCTTATTAAATTTTAATTTTTAAATAATTCTGTAATATCTAAAAATAAAATAATAAATATCTTATAATTTCTAATTCAAATATTATATATTAATAAAATAAAATTTCAAACTATTGTCTAAATTTCAAAAAACTAGTAAAAATTAAATTTCAAATACTAATAAACTATTGTCCAAAGTAAAAAAATGACCTAAACTAAATAATTTACCCCCCTTTTATAGTCACGTATAAAAAACTTTTAATAGTTAAAAAGGCAAGGAAAATCTCACAGTTGCTATTTATAAAAAATTTATGTATGATTGTTAAATTTCTTTGTTGTAATATTATTTAACTTAAAATTTACTTTAATAAAGTCTTGAAAAGAGATTAAGAAAAGTAAGATTGAAATTATATTGTTTTAAGAAAAATACTACGCCCCTCTTGCTTTTAGGAAGTTACATTGTTCTATGTGCAGTGGATATATGAATCAAGTCTAAAAAAATGCATGCATGAATCAGATCAAAATATGTGTGCAATGTCATTAAGGGTCTGTTTGGTGTGAGGGATTTGGAGGGGAGGGAAAATTTTTATGAGTTGAATTTTAAAAGACTGAAGAAGTGAGGTAATAAAATTTTAATAAAGAGAATATATAAGATAAAAGAGTAAGAAAAATTAATTAAAAATTGTTAGCCCCACTTCTCTAATTTTTTTAAATTCAACTCAAAAAAATTTTCCCTCCATCTATTTTCTCTCTCCTCCCCTCAAACCAAACAAGCCCTAAATGTATGTGGAGTGATTAGAGCTAGACGCATTGACCTCAACTTAAATCTTTAAAGTTTGACAAGGGCATAAGTGTTAAGTGTGAACTAGAGTATCTAGGTTTTTTTTTAAAGCAAAATGTGTTTCATAACAAGAATGAGTACTATTATTTTAATAAATAAAAAATAGGAGGGCTTAAAATAGTTGACCCTTAACTCTAACGGATTGGCCCTTTTATTTTTAAGCTCTAACAGACTAGTATGTTTAAACCCAATTTCCTTTTACAACCCCTAAAATGTAAGTCCAACCTTCCACTTAAAAAGGCTTAAATGGGCTAATCTAACGTGCTTGGCCAGTTTTGACGGCTTTACTCATATGCTTAATATAAGATTTATTTATCTAATTTGATTAGACTGAGAAAATTAGTTGCGTTAATTAATATGATATGTATTTTCCAAAACACTTCAGTTATCTTCTTTAATTCCCTCAATGTCTCTCCTCCTTAACTGTTATTGAGGAAACATTAATGAGGACAAATTAGGAAAATATTAACAAATATAAATAATATGTCTTATATTTAAATCCAACATCAACACTCTAAGTGCTCGTTTGAAATAGTTATATTATTTTTGGGTAATAAGTGATTATAAATCGTGATTCACGGTATACGAGGTAAGTATGTAAGAGGAGATTTATCTGGGCTTGTGTAATAAGGACTTATTATCCAAAAATAAGTGATACCAAACACGGAATAAATATGTCTCAATTAAGTGCTGAAGTAGTATTAATTTAGTCATTGTCTCATTCCATACTCCACTACCTCAAGTCGATATGCTCCCCAATTTTTTTTTTAAAAATAACATGCACAAATTAATTTCTAAAAATAATTATTTCAGGTTAGTCTTCTTAACAACTCAGTCAGTCACTCAAGACTCCTCATTACAATCCGGGCCAACAACATTACTATTTCGAATTTGAACACTCATTCATATATCAACTATTTCAAAAACAACAAGATATTTTTAAAAAAAAAACATATTCAAAAATTTGCAAGACATTTGGGAAGAAAAGCGATGCAAGAGATAAAATGATTCCTGGATGTTGGCATTGGGGCATATAGATCCGATTCGGTTTGGATAAGAATGGTCTGAAATAGCAGAGCTACAAAAAATGAATGGAGGACATGGCAATGTGTGATTGGTGAAACACGAATTTCAAAGAGAATCCCTCAGACTCAGAAGTCAGAACAGAACGGCCATAATTAATAAATAAATAAAATAAAATAAAAAATGATGCAACAGCATAAAGTCACCACCGAGAAGAGAGACACTTGCTCTGTTTCAAAGTTCAAACAAACCAGCACCTACACAGTTCCCTCCATTATTATTAGCATTTGGCATCTCCATGGACGAACAAAATTAACAGTTTAACATCCGCTTCAGATCACTGCTGTATAACGTGCTCTCTGATCATATCACTGTGTGGGTAGGACCAACCTAAAGCGACCCATCTTATAACTCTGATATTTTTTTTCCAAATGATCTGTCCTCCAAAATCATAGTACCAATGGTCCCAGAATCTAAACTCCCATAAAGTACCTGCTTAAAGCCATCTAATTGTAGCTATTGGCCACACTTTATCCATGTCTCTCACACACTTTTCTCTGTCGGTGTATTTATTTAACAGGAGGGGCTATAATTAAATTTCGACAGATTCTTTATCCTCTCCTGCTTGTGTGTAGGTTCCTAGCCAGAGCCCCAAATCAGCTTTCTTGTGATAAGGCTGGCATAAGTATCATGCAGTGCAACCCAGAAACGAACATAAAAGAAGAGAAAAGAAAGATTCCCTTTGGATATACATCAAAATCAAATATTTCAAATGCTGAGCTAACTTGCTGCTATCTTTCTGAGGTTTTTCTGCCTAGAAGCATTGTAAAAGAATTTGTATGCAACTGTGTGTATCACAGGAAAAATTTGATGATCCTAATCTCAACTTAATGACACCTGATGCAAGTTCTTGTAAGCGCCCTCTTCAATTGTGGGTTTGGCTCGTTTCATGAATTCGAATAGTTTTGGATAATTACAGAATTCAGAGGGAACTACAGCTTCTCACTGACTCCTCTAACAACTTATGCGTTGGCCGAATCATCTCCTTCACCTTGGTTCCATTTTTATAAATTTTGAACGTTGGGACAGTTCTTATGCTCTCAGTTCTTGCTATTGCTAAACACTCCTCCACATCAACCTTCAAACAGAATTTCAAAGCAGAGAAAATTAGGCATATGGTGGTGTCATGTCAGAAAAAGTATACGGAAGTCACCAACTTTATCATACCTTGATAAATTTAACAGATGGGTATCTGACGCACAGCATATTTATGAATGGGGATATTTCTCCGCAAAGTTCATCCGACGACTCTTTGAAATGAACTACTGAAATACCTGAAAGTTCATTTATTTTCGTTAATACAACAGATGTAACGAGAAATTGATGATAAAACCCTGTTGAGACCTTAATTAAGACACTGAAATTACCAGCAGAAGCAATAGCAGCTTTAAATTCATCCAATGAAGAGACAGCTCCAACTTCAACTTCAAGCTTTCCAGCATGGTCCTCTCCACGAGATTTTATGAAAGCTAGCTGAGCCTTACGAAGGGATTCAACAACTTCATTGTCTCCTGGGAGTTCTTGTTTTAAGGTCTCATAATCTTTCACAACTTCAGCCCATCTTTCAAGCTGCAGATTACAGATCACGTACAATAAGCACAAACACAAAGCAAAAAATTTTAAGAGAACAAAGAGAAGCAATGAAAAGCCCACCTTTGCATTTGATGCAGCCCTGCGAAAGAGGGCCTTGCTGTAATTTGGTTGAATGTTGAGAGCTTGGTTACAGTCCTCCACAGATTTTTCCCATAGTCCTAGTTTAGACCAACAAACAGCTCTATTACAATACAGAACATAGTTGTAGCTGTCATATTTGAGGCCTTCCTCATAAGCAGAACAAGCTTCAGAAAATTTGCCGGAGCTAAAGAGATCATTGCCCTTTGAGCGACCTCTTGCTACCATTTTCACAGTATTTAGAACCCTATCAATTTCTACATTGCTGTAATCTAACAGTCTGGCCTTCTCAGCTGCTGCTATCGCATTCTCAAATCTGCAAGGACCGATTATCCATTTATGTGCTCCAAAGGCTAAAAGTCATGTATAGTTTTGCATTTGAAATTTATGATGTTTAGTTTGTTACCTTCCCATGGCCATATGAACCTGAGCATGAACGAATTGCACATAGGCTTCACCAACCATACCAAAGAACTTGGTTTGAGAGCAGGATAAAGAACAACCTTCCAACTTTGGAATGTTTGAGAGTCTGAACTCAGCATCCTCAAGTTGACGGAGTTTTAAATAAGCTTCCACTTTACAAGCAACAAGCTGCAAGTATCATTATACCAGGTTAGGCGGTGTAAATTAAGTTCACCAAAAACAATTTAAGACTTTAGGCTAAAGTATCTACCTCAGGTGAGAAATCTGCTCCAACTGCAATCGCTGCATTTGACTCCCCAAGTGCAATCTTCCAATCACCAACCTTTCTCGCCTCTGCACATTGGTTTATATGTTTCTCCAATAACCTCAGCTTCTGCAGTTCAGATTGATCCACTTGTTGCCCAGGGAGATGGAGGTGGCGCTTGGCAAGTTCGATACGTCCAAAGCTGTAGATTTACCAAATTAATATTGTTAAATGAGCCAACAAAAAGTTTATGCCTCTAGTGCTAATGAACAATCACGAGCAAGCTTAAATTGTTCGCTGGCATCTCCGACTGCTTATGAGAAGCAGGAAAGGAAAATAAGCAAGCAGTTGAATATCCATGCCTCGCAGTGTAATTGAAAGAAAGAAGAAAAACCAAAACAATATATAATGCCGACATTTTCCTTGATCAAACTGCAATCTCACATGAACTAAGATGAATATAAGGTTTAAAACAGCTTGGAAGGCATATTCAGAATTTCATAGTAAAGTTCATCCACTTCATTTGATAGCTATCATTGCCAATAATAAGATCAACCATTCAAAACTAAGCCAGAGATCGGGAAGCACAGTAACACATATCATCAAGTAGATTAACCAAAGCAAATCCAAATAGAAAGAAATCACGTTGTCAAAACAAACCAGATTCATAGCATCTCATAATTCCACATTCAGAGAGAAAGACAGAGCAGTTACCGCAGGCAAAGAGAAGCCAGCCTTTCGTGGGCCCGGGTATAATTAGGTTCCAACTTCACAGCCTCTTCGCACTCCTCCGCTGCCTCGGCCAGTCTCCCCAACGCCGTCAACGCCGCTGCCCGGTTACTCCGGTAGGCTGCATTATTCGGCAATATCGAAATAGCACGATCGTAAAATGACAATGCCTCCACAAAACTACCGCTTCTATACAACTCATTCCCAGTCTTCTTTATCTCTTCTGGATCAGAACCACTCATTGTTCGTCTAACGACCCCCGATGCTCCACCAAGCGGAGAATTCCCAGCCCCATTGTCATCCACGACGTGCCCAGGATTGCTCAATTTCACGCCACCACGCATTATATTACCATGGCCATAGTTTGCAGTTCCAGAACCCAACACATCAGTTCTATTGGGAGCTCGAGACACCATACTCGATTTTAGGATCTTCCCGGAAGGACAAATATTACCAGTTGGAACTAAATTGGTCCCTGAAGTTGCAGTGTTCGAGCAATTATTTCTGCCCGGGCTGCTATGACTTCCGCCGGAGTATATTAATGGGGCTCCAGCCGAAACCGATCTCCGATGACCCGGCTTGGAATTGCTCGTCGCCGAAGCGGATCGGAGACTCTCTGAGGCATTCGGGCTGGTATCTAAATAGCTCGTGAGCTCACCGGAATGGTGGTTTGGTTTTCCGTCAGGTCTTCTGGGCAACTTGGGGGCGTTGCTTCTGCCTGTGACTGAGCCGGAGGAACTCGAACTCGAGCTCGAAGTGGCAGCCGCTCCACCGCCGCTGCCAGCATTACCAGCGCCGTGGATTTTCAATGGCGAAATGAACGAACCCAGATCGAGTTCTTTGAAATCGGGCTTGTTCTCTTGACAAGTCAGCGAATCACGGAATCGAGTCGTAAGAGAGTCGTAGCCCAGGTCTCGCACAGACTTCCCAGATTGCGACATTCTCTCAGTCTTCTAATTCGGTGAATTTTTTCCCCTCCAAGAGATTGAAACCCAAAATCCAAATATCACTCACCAAACACGAGCCTGGGTAATAATACCACGCAAATCTCAGTGAATCCAATTTTCATGAGACAGCCAGAGCATTTGGGCACGAGAGACACAGAAACAGAGCCGGAGTTGTGAGGAAGACATGAGATGAGAGGGATAGAAGCGAAGAGAAGAAAAGAATGTTAAAGATAAAAGGAAGCGTAAATAGCAGAGAGAGAGAGAGAGTAGTTTTCTTAAGCTCTCTTTCGATAAAACCTCTCTCTGCAGCTTCACGGATCTTACTCGCTCCCTCCCTTTCTCTCTCTTTTTAAACACGACGATGAATGACCCATCTACCATTACTGCAATCATATTCGCTCTCTACTTGCCCCATTTTTTCGGTATATGTAATATTTATGTTTTCCTCTGACACGCTTCCTTAATTTCTGATGTTTAAAATTGTTGGGAATAATAATTAAAGTTTTTAAAAATAATTTTTTAATTCTAAGTTCCAGTATATAAAATAAGTACTCCTTCCCATTCTATTTATAAATATTTTTATTTATTTATATAAAATGAACTAATAGTTAAAAATAATAAGTATATAAAAAATGTTATGTTTTTTTCATATATGCCTTTATTATGAAAAGAGTATAGGAAAAAGAATAGATAAAAAATATGAGAGATAATGAATATAAAATATGAGAAAGAATGGGTATTTAATAAGCGTAAAATAAATTAAAAAAAAAGCTTATATTTTTAGACAAAAAATAAAAGTTGTTTATAAAATGGACCAACCCTATAAAAGAGAAAGTTACTTATAAGTAGGACTGAAAATAATATATAAAAAAGATTTTATCTCAATTTACACAAATAAACACTTTTAAAAACTATCTCAAACAAACTATTTCTTATATCAGAGTGACAAAGGATTCTCATTAGAAAATCTTCATTGATTCTTTTCCTTGTGGGTTGCTACAAACTTTTAATAAAAGAGAGCCATCCTTCATGTCATGAGGTGTAAATTAATTTCATCTTTTGTAGTGATCTAATTTTATGTCGGTTTCTAATTGTCGATCATGAATTTGACAAATTAAATTAGTGATATCATAATTTTTAATACATTAAGATTAACACGCCCGTAAATAGTTCGTGTAAAGTTTTGAATTTTTGCATGATTATGCTGCATAAAAACATCACAAGTTTATTATTAACGTTAGTTAGTGTCCATGCTTTTTAATGCATATTTGATTGAGATATTTTAATTAAAAAAAATACTACTAATACAGGGGGCCATGTTTGTTTTAATGATCAGATTGCTTATAAGTTGTTTTTCACGTAGATCGAGACACAACTCCTCTCACATACTTACCTCGTATACCGTAAATTACGATTAAAAAGCTACTTTTAAGCATTCTAATCGCTCATCTAAACGAGCATTTTGTTCCAATGTGCTTATAGGCGTGTGTACGGATTAAGAGACCATCCAAATATCTAATTTTACAGGAATAAACTTCAGAAGAAAAAAGATAAAATAAGAATTATTGTATTGGCAAAAAAAATTACTATAAGGAAAAAATCATAAGGGAATCTGAGGCAAAAATATTAACTACAGTAGGTTAATGACTTTATCCAAAATATGTTGTGGGTATTGAATAAGTCGCTTAATGTTAATGACTTGTTTCATTTTATAGAAATCACGCGGTGAAGAAGAAATTATATTAAAGTAGTCTTGAATTATTTTTGTGTGTTTCTATTAATATTATAAGCAAATTATTCTACCTGTATTATTTTTAAACTTGTAATTGTATCAAGTTTCTAGGAGACATGATAATAAATGAAATTTTGTTATTTTATTGTAAATTTGAATTATATTTGTTTAAATAATTAAATCATGCCTAGTCTCTTTATAGATTCAAATCGTATTTTTAATGCATACCACATGATGTAAGCTTTTAAATAAGGCTAAAAGATTATATATATGTATGTATGGCTTTGGAAACATAGTTCTTTAAGCTTATTTAAAGGTATATTAAAATAGGCATTCAAGAAGATCCCAGGACATGTTAAGTATTTTAAAGGCTTGTACTTAAACCTAAAAAAATCTATATCTGCAGGCTCAACTTCAAGTCTAGGTTTTAGATTTTGGGAGAATTACATTTAGATCTCAAGAAAGAAAAAAAAATGAAAAAATGGTCCCTATAGATTGCAAAATGAAAAAATGGTCCATTAATAACTCCAAGAGCCTGTATTAACAACTCGTTAACAACTCTATGAGCCTATATTGACAACTCCTTGAAACCATTTTTTCATTTTGTAATCTATAGGAAAAATTTCTTCATTTTTCTTTTTTTTGGAACCTGAGTGTAATTCTCCCTTAGATTTTTTACTCAACATTGACGTGGAAAGAAACAATCGGCAATTATGTGTTGATGTTTTTTTCCAGCCTTGAAATATAACAATGGATTTGATGGACAAGAATAATCGTGGTTTTCATGTGTTTTTACCATAGTTTTGATTTTGAATTATTTATATAAGATCAGAATGATAAAATTTACATCTTTATTTTTTGTTTTAAATTGGAGTTTATATTGATCCTTCCTAAATAAAAAGGTTGTAAATTTTCAAGGGAGTGAAAATGAGAAATATTGTTGTTGGGTCTTCCAACTCTATGACACTAAACATTTTCTAGTCCTTTTTAATATAGAGATTTGAGTTTAACCCTTCATAAATACTACAACTATATTGCATATTTGTGTTCCTTCCTTGAGTGAGTGAAGGACTAAAATTAAAGAAAAGTGAGAATATAAAAAGAAAAGGGAAGGAGGAAGGCCGAAGGGATGTTAATGAAGAATGATGACGTGGAGTGACCCAAATCACCTTTTGTTTTGCCACATATGGCCACATTCACTATTCATATATCATTCCGTACGCCTACCCTTTCTCTCATTACGGATCCCTATTCGTCATCACTGCCACTTTTCTGCCCCTAACGAAAAGAAATACTTATATACTCTAAAAATAATATATTATTTAAATTTTGTTTAATAAAACTATAATTATCTGAATCATTTTAATTATAGCTGATTGATAACTCATATAAAAAAATTTAAATATTATCTCGTTTTCATTAAAAATATCGATTTATCATTTTGTTTCAGTTTTTTTTTTCAAATTAAGCTTCTTTTTAAAAGTAAGATAAAATTTAAATTTTTTTTAGATGAATCGTTAGCCAACTATGATTAAAATGAACTGAGTTATTCTGTTTTTACTGGTCAGAATTCAGATGACGTGATACTCATAGAATATGTAAGTATTTATCTTTTTACAAACCATTCCATTTAATTTACTCACATTTTCACCAACACCACGAAGAAAACAACAACAAATTCATTACACTTCATTTATTTTTTTCATACCGGGAATTCCTCCCTTAATTTATTAATCATCTTGGTTAATTTCATTATTAAAAAAGTTACACATAAATTTTAGGTAAGAAAATTAAATATAAAGAGCACAACAAATTCATATTCATATGTTACACTTGCATATTTACAAGTCAAACTTAACTTCATACGAGTACTTACAAATTAAATTCATAAAAAAATAATCTTGAGATTATTTGCATTTAATTTTTTAGGGAAAATTCCAAAAAACTACATTGGAAATATAAAAATGACAAATCAATACATTGAAAATGAGAAAAGACGAATCAGTCGGGTGTCAGAAAAAGTGAGGAATATGTCCTTTTAAAATCTCGGCCAAATTACGAAAATGCCCTTCAGCACTTCATCCCCACTTCAGAATAACAACATGATCATCGTAATTAATAACTTCGGATTTGGTATTAACAACTTCAATTCTTCTCTGACAATTAACAAATTTCAGGGTCAATAACAACACTTATCTCTTAATTAACAACTCCGGATTCGATATTAAAAACTACAATTTCTTCTTTCACACTTTATAAGTTTTAGGGCCAATAACAATACCTATCTCGCCATTAACAACTCCGGATTCGATATTAACAACTCCAATTTCTTCTTTCACATTTAAGAAGTTTCAGGGCCAATAACAACACTCATATCTTAATTAACAACTTGGGATTCGAAATTAACAAATCAAATTTCTTCTTTCATAATTAACAAATTTCATCTCAATAACAACACCTACCTCGCCATTAACAACTCTGAATTCGACATTAACAACTCCTATGTTGTTATTGCGACTGAGAGCTGAAGGGCATTTTCGTAATTTGGCCGAAATTTCAAAAGGACATATTCCTCACTTTTTCTGACACCCGCCTGATTCGTCTTTTCTCATTTTCAATGTATTGATTTGTCCTTTTTATATTTCCAATATAGTTTTTTGAAATTTTCCCAATTTTTTATCTGAGATATATGAACAATTTTTCTTTTATTATTTGTAGAAACTTGTGTTACAATTTTGGGCGAGTCTTGTGTGTTCCCTCCTCACAATGATTTAATGACTTATAATAGTAAATTATGGCATAGGTTTCATCCCTGTAAGACCTGTTTGGGTTCATATTAAAAAAATATGTTCACACAAAGTCAAGACAAAACTCCTCTCACATACTTACTTTATATATCGTAAATCACGTTGAAAAAATAACTCCTTAGCATTAACCCAAACAGACACACAGTGATTAATAGCAGATTTGATCGTACCATCCTACAAATGTTAGCTCGTCATTCCAAACAAAAAAGGTGTTCATAAACAGTATAATTTGTGTCAAGATATTTATTTACAGCTCAGAGATGATAAAATTACCATGAGGCAAATCAATTTCAATATATAACAATACATGATATAAAAGTCACTCCTGCAACAAATTAATTTACA
>OY979702.1:81651624-81718480 GCA_963855925.1 Inga laurina
TCTAATTGTCTACGTACCTTTTGAAAGCCGTGCAGCGTGGATGAAGAAGAATCTAATTATTTACTCCTTCATCCCATATATAAATAATTTTCTTTTTTATTGGATTTATCTCTTTTATAAACAACTTTCATTTTTTATTTGAAAATGTAAATTTTTTTTTATTTTACTTTTATTAAATACTCATTATCTCTTATACTTTTATCTATTCTCTCTCATATACTTTTTTCATAGATGGAGGCGTATATGAAAATATATGATATTATTTTTAATTACTAGTTCGTTTTACGCAATCAAAAGAAAAATTACTTATATAGAGAGCAATGAACAATGGGATATTATAATCTTGAGGGGAATATTATGAGGCGACAATAATAAAATTCATATGATACGAGTGATGCCAAAGGAGAATCTAGGTTTGAAGTGAAAGAAAATGCGGACGCTATAAATTTATTGGGCGAGAATTTTGAAAATAGCAGAGACAATGTGAATGAGCCAATGAATGTGAGGGATGACAGTAAATTACCTGTTCATCTCTCAATCAATTTGTTTGGCGCCACACCACTTTGCATTTAACAGCCACCCATCTACTTTCCCTTTCCTTCCTACTAACATTTTAAACTATTTGGATGAATAGATTTTATATCAATGAGCCAGATGGGAATAAAATTGAAAGGAAATAATATAATACGAAGGTCTTTGATATAAGGTCCATTCTAAAATAGATTTTATGTTAATATCTTTTTTGAAAGAAAAATGAATATTATCCGAAATGCAACATACTTAATAGGAGTGAGTAGTTTTAGAAAAAAAAGGCAATAGTAAAGGAAAATGACAGAAAAATAATATTGAAATTGTAAAATCACAAATAAGGTTTATTACCAAGAATTGATAAGGTAATAGTGAAACTTGATAAACAATCCACAACTCATTTTATGGAAATATTTTATTTAAAATTTTACAATTTCAAAACTCTTTTTTTGTCATTCTCTCCAGGCTTCTTGAACCCGGATTGGACAGGCCGGTCCGGCCCGGAAACTGGAAAATCGGTCCGGTCCGGGTTCATACTTTTAAATTTTTTCCTTTAGAATTTTATACTATAAATCTAAAATTTTTCATTTCTCACCGGTTTGGTTCCGGTTTAACTTCGGTTTGGCCCCAGTCTGACCCACTGACCCTTAACCCAGTACCCCGACCGGTTCAATGCCCGATCCGAGTTTTAATACCTTGATTCTCTCCAAAGACAATCCAATGAGATTGAGTTAAGTTGATTCAGACACTATGGAGCTTATAGGCTATATACATACGATTTCTCACCTACACTTGATATTTATCCCTGTTGGGTCTTGAACATTTAAGACATAACTCTCCTAATTACTTCTCAAAATTAAAATTGTGTTTCTTTTCTATGGAAACAAAATTGCTGTTAAATCAACCAACAACTTGATAGTTTCAAAATATATTGTATTTATGGACATTGTTTGCACTTTTTGGTGTTGCCTTCAAACATAGTATTACCTCCGATCTTAAATATAAGACTTAATTGATTTTTTTATGAGATTAAGGAAACTAATTAAATTACTTTAAAATATTTATATTTATCATTTTTTTCTAAACTAATTTATATGATTCATAAACTGATATATAATTTAATTATACATAATATATAATATGATTAGGTAATATATTTAATTTTTTTAATCTCTTAAAAAAAACTAAATCTCATATTTAAAAACAGAGGAGTTAGGAGCAATTAATGAGTGTGGGCTTTTAGTGGGTGAACTCCTTAACCACAATAGGAAGAAAATTGTCCAACCAAATCAAATCATATTAACTTGTTTTTGGGAAAAAAAAAATTCATATGACTCTTAATCACCGTCAAATTCCAATTATATAATTTCCATTTTGAAATGTATATCTATTAAAGCTTTATATAATTGTCTTAACTAAAGTGATTGAAATTAAAAAGTGTGAATTCTTGTATAAAAAAGTACTCGTATTACTATCATGGATGCAATATGGGCGGGGGAGCAAGGAAATTTTTTTTAATAAAAAAGTGCTAAAAGAAAGGAGCAAAAATTTTAAAAAGAAAAACAAATAATAATATAAGGAAAAAGGACGTAGGAGCAGGAAGGCATGTGCAGGCTGGCGTGCCAGCTGGATTTTTCAGGGAACCCTAAGCAGATTTTCATCATGCCCCACTCCATGCTCTTTCCGTTGTTTACAAGTACTCGCTGCTCGCTTCTCAATGATCCCTTTATTTATCTATATAAATAAATACTTGCTTCTTGAGGGGGAAAAAAAAAATCTTAAATAAATATCATTTGAAAATGTATAACCTTAAAAAATTTATTAACATTTTAAAAAGACTTGAGAATTTTTTTTTTTTGAAAGAAATTTGTAGAAAAATGGTAAGGGGTGGGATCAAACCCATCCCACCCCTTTAGAAAAGAAGCATGGTGGCCACTAGGCTACAAAAGCTTTTTTGATATATATATGTATTATTAAATATGTATAATATAATTAAACGTGTAGTAACTTTGACAAAGTTAGAATGACGTTGATAAATTCAATAAAGGAAATAACAAAATTCGTAATGGTATTGACAAAACCGTTTGCTGATGAACCTTGACTTGCATGTTTTCATCAGCATTTTTGCACAAAACGTTTTTGTCAAAACCATTACAATTCTTGTCAAAATCATTACTAAACTTGTTAATTTCATTACTAAATTTGTTAAAATCATTTTATTTATATTATAAATGTTTTCATAATGGAATCTCATAACGGGATTGTCAAAACCATTATAATTCTTGTCAATCTCATTACTAAACTTGTTAATCTCATTACTGAATTTGTTAGAATTCTTTTATTTATATTATGAATGTTTTCATAATGGAATCTCATAATGAAATTGTCAAAACCATTACAATTCTTGTCAATCTCATTATTAAACTTGTCAATTTCATTACTGAATTTGATAAAATCATTTTATTTATATTATGAATGTTTTCATAATGGAATCTCATAATGAGATTGTCAAAACCATTATAATTCTTGTCAATCTCATTATTAAACTTGTCAATTTCATTACTGAATTTGTTAAAATCCTTTTATTTATATTATGAATATTTTCATAATGGAATATCATAATGCGATTGTCAAAACCATTACAATTATTGTCAATCTCATTGCTAAACTTGTCAATCTCATTACTCAACCTGTCAATCTCATTACTGAATTTGTTAAAATCATTTTATTTATATTATGAATGTTTTCATAATGGAATCTCATAATTGGATTGTCAAGTTGAGTAATGAGATTGACAAGAATTGTAATGGTTTTGACAATCTCATTATGAGATTCCATTATGAAAACATTCATAATATAAATAAAAGGATTTTAACAAATTCAGTAATGAGATTGATAAGAATTGTAATAGTTTTGACAATCCCATTATGAGATTCCATTATGAAAACATTCATAGTATAAATAAAATGATTTTAACAAATTGAATAATGAGATTGACCATTTTAGTAATGATTTTGACAAGAATTGTAATGGTTTTGACAAAAACGTTTTGTGCAAAAATGCTGATGAAACATGCAAGTCAAGGTTCATCAGTAAACGGTTTTGTCAATACCATTACGAATTTTGTTATTTCCATTATTGAATTTGTCAACGCCATTACTAACTTTGACAAAGCTACGACGCGTTTAATTATATTATACATATTTAATAATGCATATATATATCAAAGAAGCTTTGATGGCCTAATGGCCACCCCCTTGCTATTTCTCTACAAATTTTTTTCAAAAAAAAAAATCCCTCCCCACAAAAAAAGCTTCCACCGGCCGGAGCTCCTATCGCCGGCGACCGGAGCTCCGGCTGTCAGGGGTCCCGGTCGGCCGGCCGGCGGTGGTGCTCCGGCGGGTGCACCACTATTATTTTAAAAAAAATTGAGGGGTAAAATGATAAATGTGTCAAAACTTAAAAAACTAAATTTAGTACTTGGTATCTTTAAGTCTTTTTTAAAATGTTAATAGACTTTTTAGGGTTATACATTTTCAAATGGTATTTATTTGATATTTTCCTAGAAAAAAACTTGCTTCATTATATAATATAAGATATTTTAACTACTTCATAAAAAATAAAAAGCGATAGTAAATTTATTAAATATGTCATAAATTAAAATATCTTTTGATAATATAAATTAAAGCATTTCTTCATTTTTACTGTTATTTAAAAAGGTATTTTAGTATTTAACGGGTGAGCAAAATCGAAAATGAGAATGAATTCTATGAACAAAACTGAAAAATGAGTAGTAATTGTCTCATAAGTGACTTAAATTTTAAATTAAGTTATTCTTCTAGAAGCATCCTATATTATAAATTGGAAGGAGTAGTATGCTTGGCAAAAAAAGATGCAGATGTGAGATGGATTGGCAAAAAAAAAAAAAAAAATTAGTAATTTGTTATAAATATTACTCTGTTTCATACAGTAATTTTTTACGTTAAATATAAGGAATCTTTATTTAATTAATAATAATAGTAATAAATATGTTGATTTTTTTATTAATGTGTTTCTATGTTATGATAATTTTCCTAACAAACTCATATCTTTATCGAGACTTTCATTAATTTAAATTTAAAAATGGTGAAAAGACAATTAATATGATATATAAAGATGAATAAAGTATTATATTAACGAAGAAACTAAAATATTAAGATCATCAACAAAATCTTATATTTAGAATTAAGAGAGTATTAATCTTAAAATTATTAAGAAAAAAATTTTGCCAGCAGGGCATAGTGTGTGTGTATTATTTTTTGTGGAAAAAATGAGAAGTCAAATTCTTTTTTTTTTTTTTGATTTGATTAAGGATATAATTACTTTTCAAGTTTAGAATGAAAAGGGTTTTTACGCTTCCTAACAAGTGGATCTCTCACGAGTTAAGTATTTATTTTCTTACCTATAAAAGTGGGATCGCTTTACGCCTTTTAGAACTCCAAATGTAATTTTGGCAATGTGTGCTGGGTAAAAAAGAAAATCAAGTGTAAACCCCTTGTTTACTTAAAACTTAGAAGATGAAAAATAGGATGTGATCGCATGATTCGACGTTGACGGGAAGAACGGCACCGGGCATCCATAGTTAGCTCCACCCCCCCCCCCCCCAAAAAATTGTGTCAGCCCTTAGGCTTTGTTTGGTTCAACGAAGGTTAAGTTAAGTGAGGTTTATTTAAGTTAGGTTAGAAGAGGTTATAATGTTGTTTGGTTCAACAAAGTTTAAGTTAAGTGAGTTTTATTTAAGTTAAGTTAGGTTAGAGGAGGTTAAAATGCCCTTCTACATATTTTCCTTCTTCTTTTATAATGTATTTATTAATAACAATTATTTATATAAAATTATTATTTATAAAATAATTATTCGTGTAAGCATATAAATAATTATTTATAAAATTATTATTATTTGGAAAGTTCGTTGAATCAGGAGGTCAAGTTAGGGCAGTGTTGGAATTTTAAAAAATTGTTATGGGCAATTTAGTCACAATTGAAGACAAATATTCTCTCACCTAGGAAAAACCCTAATTTTGGAGGGTTTCAGAACCTAGGTTAGGTTACCACTAGAAGACAAAAAAACATCAAACACCTAACCTAACCTCCTTCCAACCAAACACCACTTTTTTACCTCCAACCCACCCCAACCTAACCTATACTCCAACCAAACAAAACCCAACCCCACCCCAACCTAACCAAACCTCTAACCAAACAAAGCCTTAAACTTCTAGACCTCCTCCCCTGCATTCCATCATCATCATACCTTTTTCCTTTTTTTCGAAAAAAAAGTGGGCTCCATATTTGGTTTGATCCTAACTCATGGCATAATTATTTATAAATAATCAAAAGTTTAGGTAATTTCAAGACAGATTAGGATCAGCACATGTCTCTGAGATCAGATAGTGTTCATAAGGATACTACTATATCACCCTTTGACAGTATCTACAAATTAACAGGGGATTTGAACTCATGATTTAGCTAAGCTAAATCCTATACAATTAGATAAATCTTTATTGGCTCACAACATAATTCTATATATTGTTGGAAAAATTGTAGCAACTATTAGAAACCCTTATTTATTGAAAAATGGTTAGATATCTGATTTGTAAATTTTGTATGTGATGCAAACATATAGCTGCAATGGATTTATTTTATGCTCTTCGCATCTTAACTTAAGTAAACTACTCTCTACCATTTTTACTCAATATTATTTTCTTTTATTTCCTTATCCACTATCCAGACATAATGATGTCCTCTTTGTACTGACAAGGGAAAAATGGCGAGTGGGATTTATTTTTTCTTGCAAATACTTGCGAAGTTTGGTTAAGTGTCTAATGGAACCTCCTCATGTCTGGACCCAAAAAAGTTGATATTCCGTAGCTGGCCCCATCATGTCTTTTTGCTCATCCAAAAACTTGAACAAATCTCATACGACACTGATCACAATTCACAAAACCCACATAGTCTGCTTCTCCAAACCAAGTAATTTAAAGGCAAATTCTACGATTCATGAGCAAAATTATTATGGGGGTCTGTTACGAAGCTTCCCTTGCTGGTAAATGTAAACAAGTGTTGTTCTTTCCAAGATTCCTTCTTCATTGTTGGTTTATGTATGTTGTTGGCAGGATTCTGCTCCATCAATCCCAACACTACCTCTTTGTATGCTTTGGGTTCAGATTCTGTGTTCCCTCAAAAGCTAATATCTTTTGTTATTCTTCTCTCTTCAAGCTTTCGATTCATATTTGCTTATATTTTGGAAAAAAAGGTGGTTCATTGAGATTTTCAAATCTCAAATAATGACTGCCTGAATTATTGTGAATCTCAATGTTCGCTCACTTTGATCATTTGTAAAGGCACATGAAAGGAACATTAGGTGACGCGGAATGTTTGAGCTATAACATTTTTCAATTTTTGATTTTAAAAACGGCGCTATCAAACATAAACGCACCCTTAAAGACAGCAGTATAAGTTTGGAATGAAGCCAAACTTTTGTTTGAACTACAGTAAATAAGGTTCTGAAACTCTATGGACAGCATTCTAATTAAAAATATGAGCGGGAAAAATAAAAATAAAATAGTTACATCTCTTGTCTCATTGAAGGATCACTAGGCTGTGGATCATTAGCAGTATTTTAATTAGTGATTTTAAGCTTCAGTGGTGTGTCAGTTTTTGGTCATGATATCATCCACAGTGATCACATCCTTTTGTTGGATTGGGATCAAGGAAAGCTTTCTTTAAACCAGTTTGGTTTCAGTGGCTTCACATTTTACAAGGATATAATGAAGATGTAAATATGTTATACTCATAATTGATATCCTTCATTGTATTATAATATATAATTACATCACTGATATACAGCATCACTAGAAGCAAGAATTAAACACGTGTGTTTCATAAGCAGCACTATTTTCTCGATGTACTATAGTGGATAAGTATTCAAATGTTGCATTGATATGCAACAACACCATTGATTAAGTGTATAAATTGAAATTTGAAACAAACAGTAGCATCTTGTTTGACAATTAAGCAGTAGGGTAAGAGGCTTGCATTGCTATGCCGCAGAGACCTTCTTTAGCACCTATATTTCTTTTCATCCTAATGTATCCTTCTTCACCCCACTCTGTTCCCCATGAGTTCTTGACTAGCCAATATTCGGTGCCATCACTAACGCCATAACCAATGGCAGTAACACCATGATCCAACTCAGTGCCACAGGAACCTGTGAAAACGCCGCTCGAGTAAAACTGAAAATCAGATCCACTTGCATCTATGGCCACTGACACTGGTTGGTTAGCCACTGCCTTTTGTAGCGCCTGCTCATTGTTGGCAGGAACATCCTCATACCCATTAATTGTTGCTACATGATTGGCTTCTGCATTGGCATTGCAGGTCCCTCCAACACCCTTGTAAGGGTAGTTGGCCTCTGAGGTTAGACCATGGTTTTGTATGATAAATTTGAAGGCATCATCCATTAGACCTCCTTCACAACCTTGGTCCACGCCCTTGGTGTCGCAATCCACAAACTCTTGCTCTGACAACGAGATCAATTTGCCCTTGCTCAACTTAGTGATTCCTTCTGTTGCTGCCACAGCAGAAAATGCCCAACAACATCCTACAATTAATGACAACAAAGCATAGTTAGGCCAAACTTAAATGGATTTGCTAGTTTTAAGTAATTATTATATGGTACTATTGGACTTTGGGTCCAAATCTGCCCTTGATGGGCTGGACTATTTGATTAGGATACAAGTAGCCTAATCACATAATAATTAAATCAGCATTAATTGCAGATTGGGGAATAAGTTAGTATTAATTATGATATTGTTAATTGAGAAATAAGTTATCATGATTCAAGAAATTAATTGAGAATTAACTCTCCTAATTACTAACTTGGAAGGCAAGAAGAGTGAACTTCACTTCCTAATTAGTGGCCACCCTAAACCACTATAAATAGGAGGTGTCTCCTTTAGTTATTTCTCATATCTACTATTGAGTTTTCTAGTAATCTCTTCTCTCATACCATCTTTCTTGTTCTGGTGATCTGCTGTGTCAATCCTAATTAGGCTCTAGTAGTCTAATACTTGTGTCGGCACTATTATGGAACATTGGAGCTTTGACCCGGATCCGAATATAGATTCGCCCCGGTACGCTAGTTCTCTCTCTATATATATTTTTCCTACAGGTACTTACCACATTGGCCTTGGTTCTTGATAGGAGTCACGGCACCTTGCTTTCTCCAATCCACAGACGAAGGCACTTCAGTCACGTTTCCATATTTGAAAGAGGGGGTCCTTTCAATTGAGGAACACATATGACCTTTGAATCTATTTCTGGAATCTGTGAATTCTTCATTGGTGAGGTCTGCAAATTGATTGATTCCTAGCTTGTAAGGTTTGGTTCCAGCATTATTGGAGCTTTCAATGTACTCCACATTTTGCTTGAATATATTAAAACGCTTCTCCTTCTCCTGAGGGTCCTCATATACCTTGCCATAGCGAGCCATCCATTGTTCATGCCTCTCCTGCATTGAGGCTTCTTGGAGAGTGCGAGATGTGGCTTGAAATGCCAACACTCCCAGAAAAAGAAAAGCCAATGAAAGGAGCTGAGATTGAATTTTGAAAGCCATGTTACTGTAACAATGGAAGCAAAGGCTTCAAATGGTTCTTTTGTTTTTGATGCTGTGATGACCTCCTATGTTCTCTAGGTATATATAGCAAATTTTATGACGACTTGTAAACTGATCATGTTCTGAAATTTAATCACCAAAGATTATTATTATTTTTTTTTTAAAAAAAGAAAGCCTTTCTCTTCGAAGTACCTGAAAAGATGTTTATGAATGAGACAGCTGAGTAATGTGTTAAAATGGAGGTCTTTGAGAAATCTCTTTTAAAATATAAAAAGTAAGATTTTATTAAAAATGATTTTAGAAATTCCCCGCATAACTAAACAAAAGGGGAACTCGTGGCTTCAGACTTCTAGCTGAGGGCCAAGGTTGAGTTCAAGACTTTTTTCAAAGACTGATGTACAGTAGTAACGAATACAAAACATGGTATTCAGAAACGTATACGTTACTTATGAAAGACTAAATTATGTATTCTTTATATTTATATCATTGGCTATTTCGTCTGTCCTTGTGCTCTTTGGATGGAACGGAAAGTTGTCTTGTAACTTTGTTATTATAAAAGTAAAGAACTTAAATTGTTACTAAATCAGATTACTTCAATACAAGTATCATATTTTGCGATGTGAGCTGTGTATAACAATTGAGATGATCCTGCAAAAATGCCACTTTTGGCTGTCACTGTCAAACTGCTTAATCGTCATATCTAAACCTAACAGTTTCTAACCAGTTAGAATTGTTCATTAAAACTAAATATTAAATAATATTAATAGTTACCTTTCATTAAGATATTATGAAAGATTGGTACTTTTTTTTTTGCTCGGTTGACTAGAGCTTTGACCCGACTACATCCGGATCCGACCCACATCACACACCTGGCTATGATGGGAGAGTTTCCCAATGGGAATTTTCTGCTTACACAAGGCTCGAACCTGAGACCTTGCTTAAGCGGAACCAAGCTACTTACCACTTGGACCAACTCCCATTAGTAGATTGATACTTATTTTAAAACCAATAGTATTCTAGTTTTTATTTTTCAATTTTCATACTACTATCTCCTCTCCGGTTTTAAATATAAGACATAATTGATTTTTTTAGAGAGATTAAATAAGCTAATTAAATTACTTTAAAGTATTCATATTTTTTTTTATCCTAACTAATTTGTTTAACTTATAAACTGGTATATAATGTAATCATTCATTACATATAATATAATTAAGTAACTTATATAACTTTCTTAACCTCTTAAAAAAAATAAACTATGTTTTATATTTAGTAGCGAGGTAGTAATATCAAAAGTGATTT
The DNA here is from genome assembly GCA_963855925.1 of Inga laurina. NCBI lineage: Eukaryota > Viridiplantae > Streptophyta > Magnoliopsida > Fabales > Fabaceae > Inga > Inga laurina. The sequence continues at coordinate 81,662,102 of OY979702.1, forward strand.
TTCAATTTATGTATGAGGTATATCAATTCATGAACTATTGAGCACTGAATTTGAAGACCCATTGACCTCTGTCTTTCACAGCAACTCCATACGCCAATACGCTTTGGTCTTAATCACAGCATTCTTTCATTTACGTTAGAAAGCTGCTGTGTGTTTGGTGTTTTTCTGATATTCATTACAAGATTAGTTCACAGTTCCTGCATTATTTTGCTTTACGAGTGTTTGTGTGTGTGTGTACTGTGTATAACTCAAGCAAGCAAAGTTGAACCATCAAAATAATCATCTTTCTTGTATTTCAACTAGCATTGCAATTGAACATATGCATGGCTTGCAGAAATACAGTCTGCTGTGTGACATTGGCTGTGGTCTTCATCTTGGGATTGTGGACAAACCAAGCCAGATTGGGTTTCAGTGGCTTCACATTTTACAAGGATCTAATGATATCATTAGCTTTTAATTAGTCATTTTTAGCTTCAGTGGTGTGTCAGTTTTTTGTCATGATATCATCCACAGTGATCATATCCTTTTGTTGGATTGGGATCAAGGAAAGCTTTCTTTAAACCAGTTTGGTTTCAGTGGCTTCACATTTTACAAGGATATAATGAAGATGTAAATATGTTATACTCATAATTGATATCTTTCATTGCATTATAATATATAATTACATCACAGATATACAGCATCACTAGATGCAAGAATTGAACATGTGTGTTTCATAAGCAGAGCTATTTTCTCGATGTACTATAGTGGATAAGTATTCAAATGGTGCATAGATATACAACATCATTGATTAAGAGTAGAAATTGAAATCTGAAAAAACAGTAGCATCTTGTTTGACAATTAAGCAGTAGGGTAAGAAGCTTGCATTGCTATGCCGCAAAGACCTTCCTCAGCGCCAACATTTCTTTTCATTCTAATGTATCCTTCTTCACCCCACTCAGTTCCCCACGAGTTCTTTACTAACCAATATTCGGTGCCATCGCTGATGCCATAACCAATAGCAGTAACACCATGGTCCAACTCAGTGCCACAAGAACCTGTAAAAATGCCACTTGAGTAAAACTGGAAATCAGATCCACTTGCATCTATGGCCACTGAAACGGGTTGGTTAGCCACAGCCTTTTGCAGTGCCTGCTCATTGTTGGCGGGAACATCCTCATATCCCTTAATTGTTGCTGCATGATTGGCTTCTGCATTGGCATTGCAGGTCCCACCAACACCCTTGTAATGGTAGTTGGCTTCTGAGGTTAGACCATGGTTTTGTATGATAAATTTGAAGGCATCATCCATTAGACCTCCTTCACAACCTTGGTCCACACCTTTTGTGTCACAATCTACTAGCTCTTGCTCTGACAATGAGATCAATTTGCCCGTGCTCAACTTAGTTATTCCTTCAGTTGCCGCCACAGCAGAAAATGCCCAACAACATCCTACAATGTGTAAGGCAAAAATAAAGTTAGATGGAACTTTAATCTTTATATGTTAGTTTTAGTTAATTATCATATAGTACTTACCACATTGGCCTTGGTTCTTGATGGGTGTCACAGCACCTTGCTTTCTCCAGTCCACAGAGGAAGGCACATCAATCACATTTCCATATTTGAACGAGGGGGTCCTTTCAATTGAGGAACACATATGACCTTTGAACCTATTTCTGGAAGATGTGAATTCTTCATTAGTGAGGTCTGCAAATTGATTGATGCCTAACTTGTAAGGCTTGGTTCCAGCACTGTTGGAGCTTTCAATGTATTCCACATTTTGCTTAAATATATTAAAGCGCTTCTCCTTCTCCTGAGGGTTGTCATATACTTTGCCATAGTGAGCCATCCATTGTTCATGCCTCTCCTTCACTGAGTCTTCTTGAAGAGTGCCACATGTGGCTTGAAATGCCAACATTCCCAGAAAAAGAAAAGCCAATGAAAGGTGCTGAGATCGAATTTTGAAAGCCATGTTACTGTTACAATGGAAACAATGGCTTCAAATGGTTCTTTTGTTTATTGATGCTGTGATGACCTCCCATGTTCTTGAGGTATATAAAGCAAAATTTATGATGACTTGTAAACCGATCATGTTCTGAAATTTAAGCACTAAAGAATTAAGAAAAAGTAACCTTTCTCTTCGAAGTACCTGAAAAAATGTTATGAATGAGACAGCAGAGTAATGTGTTAAAATGGAGGTCTTTGAGAAATCTCTCTTAAAATATAAAGGTAAGATTTTATTAAAAAATAATTTTAAAAGGGAACTCGTGGCTTAAGACTTCTATCTGAGGGCCAAGATCAACTTCAAGAAGTTCTTCAAAGACTGATAGTATTGAATACAAAACATGGTATTCAGAAACGTATACGTTAGGTATGAACGACTAAATTATGTTTACTGTATATTTATGTACTCCCTCCGATTCTAATTATAAGACAAAATTGATTTTTTTGAAGAGATTAAGGAAGTTAATTAAATTACTTTAGAGTATTTATATTTTTATTTTTTTCTCTAAACTAATTAGTTTGACTAATAAACTAATATAGAATCTAAGAATACATAATATATTATATGATTAAATAACTTATTTAGTTTTCTTAATCTTTTAAAAAAAAAGTCAACTTTGTCTTATATGTAGGACCAGAGGTAGTAATTAGCTACTCCCTCCGGTCCTAATTATAAGATAAAATTGAATTTTTTATATAAATTAAGGAAGCTAATTAAATTATTTTAGAGTATTTATATTTTTATTTTTTTCTTCAAACTAATTAGTTTAACTAATAAATTAATATATAATCTAAGGATACATAACATATAATATGATTAAATAACTTATTTAGTTTCCTTAATCTCTAAAAAAAAATCAATTTTATTTTATATTTACTACCGGAGGTAGTATTTCGTTTGTCCTTGTGCTCTTTGGATGGAACGGAAAGTTGTCTGCTAACTTCGTTATTATAAAAACAAAGAACTTAAATTGTTACTAAATCAGATTACTTAAATACGTACACGTATCATATTTTGCTATGTGAATTGTGTATAACAAATTAACAATTGAGACGATCTTGTAAGAATGCCACTTTTGGTTGTCACTGTCAAACTTCTTAATCATCGTCATGGCCTTGTAAACCTAATTAAGAGAGTTTCTAACCAGTTAGAATTGTCCGTTAAAATTAAATATTAAATAATAATATTTTTTTATAAAAAAAAATTTACCTTACATTTATACATTAAGATATTATGAAATATGGTATTTATTGTAAAACTACGAGTATTGTAATTTTTAGAGAGAATTCCTAAAAAAGACCTCATTGGCAACTTAATTGTCAAATGAGACTTAGGAAGATTTATACACACGGGGGGAAGGTTTTTGCATACGTAAGAAATAGGGAAGAATATTACACACAAGGAAGATATTTTACACACATGGGAAAATGTTCTGCACACCCAGAAAATATTCTGCACGCAAAGGTCCCATTTGACAAATATATTTCTAATGGGGTATTTTTTCACAATTTTTCCTAATTTTTATAGTTCAATAGTTTACATACGAATAGAAAGTGACTTTTCCATTTATGTACGAGGTATATCAATTCATGAGCTATTGAGCACTGAATTTGAAGACCCGTTATTGACCTTTGTATTTCACAGTAACTCCATACGCCAATGCGCTTTGGTCTTAATCACAGCATTCTTTCATTTACGTTAGAAAGCTGCTCTGTGCTCTGTGTTTTTCTGATATTCATTACAAGATTAGTTCACAGTTCCTGCATTATTTAGCTTTACGAGTGTATGTGTGTGTATATATATAACTCAAGCAGGCAAAGTTGAACCATCAAAATAATCATCTTTCTTATATTTCCACTAGCATTGCAATTGAACATGTCCGTGGCTTGCAGAAATACAGTCTGCTGTGTGACATTGGCTTTGATCTTCATCTTGGGATTGTGGACAAACCAAGCCACATCTCGTAGTCTACAAGATGCTTCAATGTATGAGAGGTACGAGCAATGGATGGCTCAATATGGTAAAGTGTACAATGACTCTATTGAGAAGGAGATGCGTTACAAGATTTTCAAGCAAAATATGGAAAGAATAGAAGCCTTTAACAATGCTGCGAATCAACCTTACAAGCTCGGCATCAATAAATTTGCAGATCTCACAAATGAAGAGTTCAAAGCATCTAGGAACAGATTCAAGGGCCACATGTGCTCCTCAACTACCAAAACTACCACTTTTAAGTATGACAATGTGACTGGGGTTCCATCTTCTATGGATTGGAGACTGAAAGGAGCTGTAACTCCCATCAAGGACCAAGGATTTTGTGGTAAGTCCTTTATAACTCCTTGAAATTCACTTCACACCAACAATAATTCTATTTCTTGACTCGCTTTGTTTGTGTTTTTCGTATTTGATCCCTAGGATGTTGCTGGGCGTTTTCTGCAGTAGCAGCAACGGAAGGAATCACTAAGCTGACTACAGGAAAACTAATATCTTTATCAGAACAAGAATTGGTTGATTGTGACACAAAGGGTGTGGACCAAGGTTGTGAAGGAGGTCTAATGGACGATGCTTTCAAGTTCATCATAAAAAACCATGGCCTCACAACAGAAGACAACTACCCCTATTTTGGTACTAATTCAACTTGTGACACAAAAGAAGCATCCAACCATGCAGCTAGCATTAAAGGGTACGAGGATGTGCAAGCAAATAGTGAAGAGGCACTGCTCAAAGCTGTGGCCAATCAACCAGTTTCTGTAGCTATTGATGCTGGCAGTCTGGTTTTTCAGTTTTACACAAGTGGTGTCTTCACTGGACCATGTGATACCAACTTGGATCATGGTGTTACTATTGTAGGTTATGGAGTGAGTGATGATGGGCTCAAATATTGGTTGGTGAAAAATTCATGGGGCGAACAGTGGGGTGAACAAGGCTATATTAGAATGCAGAGAGATGTGTCTGCTAAAGAAGGCCTTTGTGGTATAGCTATGGAAGCTTCTTATCCCATTGCATAATATATATACTGTTGATAATGTATACTACCAGCTATATATGCCCTAAACAAAGGACACTATTATACGTACATGTATTTCAGTTATTATACCTTGTATGATTATATGTCAACTAGTGTAATATATAATTGTCAAATACTGTACAAAGGAAGATCACCCATGGTTATGAGTTGCGACATATATTCAAATATGGCAACTTCCCTATTTCTCTACGTTGAACTAGTGAACTGAAGAATAATTTTAATTTCATACATTAAAAGAGTTATTTAAAGCCAAAATTAGGTAAGAAGACATTACTGATCTGATGTCTATGAACTACAATAATATGTTAACCACCTATACTGACACATTTTAAAATTCATTTTACGTGGATTGGAACTATAAGTACATGTCTTTTTTCATGTCCAGGATTTCAGAATTGTTATGAAAAGAACAACTTATAGTGAAATTTCGTCATATTTAGGCTAAGGTCATGAACCTTTGAAAAGAACAATCTTCCTTTCTTCAACAGTCTCTTCTGAAAAGATATTACATGGATTTTCCAATGTTTGAAACATGCATGTACTGTAAGTTTTTTTTTTTTTTGGTCAAGCATGTACTGTAAGTTTACTAATTGATAAGAGAGATGGTTAAAATGTTTAATTGACAGAAAAGAGTGATAATGCTTTACTATAATAGAATATTTACACACTGCATGGTAATAATCCTTTTTTATAGTTAAATTTAGATTCAACCTCTGCTAAATACTTTAACTAGAAAAGCTTTTGTTAGAATCAAGTAATAGAATATATTTATGTTAGTGTTAAAAAATGAGTTCATGATTCAGTGAAATATTTTGTAATTTAAAAGTAATACATTACAACTTGGTAATGGCTTTTTTTTTTTTTTTTTAGTTTTTCAAATATTATTTATAAGATGTTCAAACATAATGTCTAAACAATTTAAAATTTATGTCTAGAGATTCAATAAATTTATACCCACAATCAATCTCCACACGGCTAAGATGGAGGAAGTGGAAGAGACAAGTTAATAAAGGAGTGGAACAAGAAGGAAATTATAGTCTTCCAAACGTAAACGACTATAATACCATGTTCTCTACACACGATTGTCTGTATCTGCTGAAGGATAATTTGAAGTTAAGCTTGGCACTTTCCTATAGTTCTAGAACCCTAATACTAAATTCCCCTTCTGTTCAGTTATGCTGGAATATTAAACCCTTTTTCCTATATAACTAATTCATGTTCTATGCTTTTAAAAATGATTTATCAACGTCATTGTCATCTTCAGAACATTCTCTCAGGTACTCTGGAGAGAGGCAGTTTTTAAATTATAGAACAAGTTAGTTTAACAGTCATCATAAATTTTGCTTTATATACATCTGCAACATTGGAGGTCATCACAGCATCTTTCTCACACTTGATTGAAACATTTAAGGCAACTGTTTCAACTACCACAGAACATGGATTCCAAAATTCAAATTCAGCACCTTTCATTGGCTTTTCTTTTGCTGGGAATGTTGGCGTTTCAAGCCACGTCTCACACTCTCCAAGATGCCTCAATGCAGGAGAGGCATGAACAATGGATGGCTCGCTATGACAAAGTATATGAGGACCCTCAGGAGAAGGAGAAGCGTTTTAATATATTCAAGCAAAATGTGGAGTACATTGAAAGCTCCAACAATGCTGGAACCAAACCTTACAAGCTAGGCATCAATCAATTTTCTGACCTCACCAACGAAGAATTCACAGCTTCTAGAAATAGATTCAAAGGCCATATGTGTCCTTCAATTGACAGGACCCCCTCTTTCAAATATGGAAATGTGACTGATGTGCCTTCATCTGTGGATTGGAGAAAGCAAGGTGCTGTGACACCCATCAAGAACCAAGGCCAATGTGGTAAGTGCTATATAATAATTACTTAAAAGTTAAAACTAACATATCAAGATTTAAGTTCCATCTAACTTTACTTTGCCCTCACACATTGTAGGATGTTGTTGGGCATTTTCTGCTGTGGCAGCAACAGAAGGAATCACAAAGTTGAGTACCGGAAAATTGATCTCCTTGTCAGAGCAAGAGCTGGTAGATTGTGATACAAAGGGCGTGGACCAAGGTTGTGGAGGAGGTCTAATGGATGATGCTTTCAAATTTATCATACAAAACCATGGTCTAACCTCAGAGGCCAACTACCCTTACAAGGGTGTTGATGGAACATGCAATGGCAATGCAGAAGCCAATCATGAAGCAACAATTAAGGGGTATGAGGATGTTCCTGCCAACAATGAGCAGGCACTACAAAAAGCAGTTGCTAACCAACCAGTTTCAGTGGCCATAGATGCAAGTGGATCTGATTTTCAGTTTTACTCGAGTGGCATTTTCACAGGTTCATGTAGCACTGAGTTGGACCATGGCGTTACTGCCATTGGTTATGGCATTAGTGATGGCACTGAATATTGGTTAGTAAAGAACTCGTGGGGAACAGAGTGGGGTGAAGAAGGATACATTAGGATGAAAAGGAACGTGGGTGCTAAGGAAGGTCTTTGTGGCATAGCAATGCAAGCTTCTTACCCTACTGCTTAATTGTTAAACAAGATGCTATTGTCTGTTTCAAATTTTAATTTCTATTCTTAATCAATGGTGTTGTATATGTTTGCACCATTTGAGTATATATCATTTACAGTAAGATGAAAACGCTGTCTTGACTTTGACACATACACACGTGCAGTTTGTTAAAAGTATGACTCATGACTATCCTACTTTCCTTGTGCCTCAATTCCTGGACTTACTAGAGTTGTATACCTATGGTGTACCTATAAATATTATACAATGAAATATATCAGCTATGACAAATTGACTGTGTCATATTTTTCCCCCTCCTGCCATACTCTGACATATCTACATATCTTTAGAATAACTGTGAAATGCGAAGCCATTTAGCTCTAAGTGATTAATCTGAGAAAGCTTTAATTTCCTAGTTGTTGTTGTGACAAAAATCTGGCTTTTCTCCAACAGAAAGATACGAACAGCTTAAAGAGATTTCAAAATATAGTTAAATTACTGTTTTCTGTGAGGAGCCTGGAAAACTTTCTTTGCAAAAGAAGACCATAATATGGATGGAGAATGGGCATAGGTTTATCGTTCCATTCAAATCAATTAAATTTTCAAAGTCTTTTTGTAAGTCGTTAGTATCACAAGTAGACAAGCACAACGCAAGCTGCAAAAAAATGCGCATATGAGACAACGGAAAGCTGAAAGCCATAAAATAAATGTCTAGAAAATGGAACAAGGACAAGGTTAAATTTGATGTCTAAGCTTAACATGCAAGATTCATAACAAATAATTAATTAAAAGAGTGTATTAAATCACGTGATTCATTTTTGTTGTCCGCAATGGATGCAGATAGACATACTTGAAGTCAGTGATATTGATCTCATAAGGTTCTTCTTAATTTTTGTGTCTGTATTAAATTCAAGTATTCAAATCAAATTCGTCCACAGCTAATTAATTTCTTTTTCAGTAATGATACTAGCTAAAAGATTAAACAGAATCTCCTCAGAAACTGAATTTTTTTATTTGGTAAATTCATTTTCTGGGTTGGGATTTTAAGAAATCCAATTTTAAACTTATGCGATTGGCCAAAAAAGTATTAAACTTCAACGACAAACTTAGGGTGGGAAGAAGTTTTGTTTGGATCTATATTCAAGAACGATTCCTCCTTCCATATTTGCAATGTGCTCACGACAAGGAAATGGTCCATTTCAGTGCGTGCTAATTGGTTTTGTAGGCCTAATCGTTTCTTCCTTTTTTTTTTTTATTTGATCATTTTGTAGGTCTAATCGTTTCTTCTTCTTTTTTTTTTATTTGATCAAGGGTTTTCTTTCCAAGTTTAGAGGACAAATGGTTCTTACCTCTTCTAATAATTGTATTTTTCGGGATTCAAACTTGTATTCTCCATTTTAAAGGGGTGAAATCCCTTATCATCTCAACTAACAGTTTGTTGACAAACCTAATCATCTCTTAAGACTGATTTGACAAGGTGATGCGTATTTACTGTTAGATAAAAATTAAATCATCTTAAAAACACTTCTCTTTTGGTTATTGATGCTGGTGGCATTCCAAAACCTTTTTCTTTATGAGAGAAAATAAAAAAAAATTAAGCATCTGATTGCTCATTAATGCCCGCATGAGATGATCCTTAGAAATGTAATTTGTCCAGACTCCAGAGTACCAACTCATGGGTCATTTTCTACTAATTTTCTCAGGTATGTTGAAGAGAAAGATGTTTGTTATGCTTTCATTTGAAAACTCAGTTTACAACACAACATGAATATACCTGTATATGTATCTCAAACAATCTTGGGGACCAGCACATCATCTTTTTCACATTTCACTACTCAGTCAGAAATAGTTGTTTCCAAAGTCACAATACCATGGCTTCCAAAGTTCAATTCTGTCATATTCCATTGTCTTTGCTTTTGTTGTTGGGATTCTTGGCCTTCGAAGCTACCTCTCGAACTTTTCAAGAAGCTTCAATGCAAGAGAGGCATGAACAATGGCTGGCTCGCTATGGCAAAGTATATAGCGACCCTCAAGAGAAGGATAAGCGTTTTAATATATTCAAACAAAACGTGGAGTACATTGAAACCTCCAACAGTGCTGGAACCAAACCTTAAAAGTTGGGCGTCAACCAATTTGTAGACCTCACCAATGAAGAATTCACAGCTTCTAGAAATAGATTTAAAGGTCATATGTGTTCCTCAATTGAAAGGACCCCCCTTTCAAATATGAAAATGTGACTGATGTGCCTTCATCTGTGGATTGGAGAAATCAAGGTGCTGTGACACCCATCAAGAACCAAGGCCAATGTGGTAAGTACCATATGATAATAACTAAAAACTAAGAAATCAAGACTTAAGTTTGGCCTAACTATGGTTTGTTGTCATTAATTGTAGGATAAGTTGGACCATGGTGTTACTGTCATTGGTTATGGCGTTAGCGATGACACTGAATATTGATTAGTAAAGAACTCGTGAGGAACAGAGTGGGGTGAAGAAGGATATATTAGGATGAAGAAGGATATGGGTGCTACGGAGGGTCTTTGTGGCATCGCAATGCAGGCTTCTTACCCTACTGCTTAATTACTGTTTGTTTAAAGTTTCAGCCTATACTTTTAATCAATGGTGTTGTATATCTATGCACCATTTGAATACTTATCAATTGTAGTACATTCAGAAAACAGTGATGCCTATGACAAATATCCCTATGTTCAAATTCTGTATCTAGTGGTGTTGTATGCCTGTGATGTAATTATATATTATAATACAACGAAGGATATCAGTTATGAGTATGACATATCTACATCTTCAATATATCCTTGTAAAATGCGAAGCCATTTAAAGAAAGCTTTCCTTCATCCCAATCCCAACAAGAGGATATGATCACCATGGATGGCATCATGGCAGACTAAAGGCAAGGAAGATATAGCAATGCAAGCTTCCATGCCTATGGCGTAATTGTTAAAAATGAACAATCGAATAAAACTAATTTATTTGGCAGTTGCAAGACAACGAAAAGTAAATATGGAAAGCTATGGCCATTTCCAGTTTCTTGATGTTGATCAATTTCCATACATTTGTATTTTTGATATCTTTTCACAATGATCTTAGCAATAATTAAAATAATTGAGAGAATAAAATTCACATGGAAGCAATCTATATACACTAATAAATCTCAATAACTGTTGAACTGGGCCAATGGTATAAGTTGTGTGGCTTCTCTCTATTTTTAGTGTTCATATAAATAGTATTGGCTCTATGAATAGTGTGGTTTGTGCATGTGGCTCCATGCTTACTTTTTCCTGTAAGATAATTTCAAATTTTAAAACTCCCTCCCTTTGAAATTCCTTCTCTCTCTTATTTCTTTTCATTTCTGTCCTACTATATAAAGAAACTCCTCTCCCCTAGTAATAAATAAGGTAGGATCATTCCCTCCCTCCGGACTCACTTTTTAATCCTTATATATCTCCCCATGCCTCTTTCTCATCTTTCTATCCTCCATTTTGTCTCCCTCCAAAAACCATGCCTCCATCCTCACTAATATGTGTTGTTAAAGATCTTGCCTTTGTTATCTGTCTGCTAATTTAGTTCGTGCTTATTGATATTCCAAGGTCATGGTTATGGATGAGAGGAAGGAATTGATGCTAGATTGATGGTGGTGGTGGAGGTGCGTTTCCAGTGACCGCGATGAGGACGGCGATTTTCAAGTGGCAAAGGGAACAGAGTGGAGAATGGATGGCGAGAGGAACCATGGAGATGATCTAGCGCTCTTATGATCATTCTCTCCCAATAGATGAAGTCGATGTCTAGATGGTGGTGAGGATGGAGGAAGGGTAATGATTCATGATTGTGAAGTGCGGTAATGATGATGATAGAAGCTTCCTTTTCTTTATCATGGGTGTCGGCTACTTCTCTCCTCCCATCAAGCATCCACCTCTATTTAGAGTTGGGAATGTGGGTCAATCTGTGGACCATGCGGTGCGGGCTTGTGCGGCATGCACTTCTGCGGGTTGGTAAAATGCCAACCCTAACCCACAGTGTGTGGGTTGCGGGCCAGCCCTCTAGCCCGCATTTTTTTTAAAAAAAATTATTTTTTAAAGAAGGTTGAAAATATGATTCATTAAATTTACTTTCCTAGAATCAATCATTTCTCTTATAAAAATTTAAAAACATAATCCACAATTCAAGAGATAAAGTTATCAAATTTGTCAAAGTTTATAAACAAAATATAAACTCATCCTCAAACAACCAAGATATAATAATTTTGTTTAAAGAAGAAGGGAAGAGGCTAAGATTTTTTCTCTTTGGGTTGGGAGGTACCAAGATAGGAGTGTAAAATTTATAAGTTTTATAAAATTATTATATTTAAAAAAAAATTTGCGGGCCAACCCGCCAGCCTAGGGGCTATGTGGTGCGGGTCTGTGCGGACTGCATTTTTGCAAGTTGGGATTTTTCCAACCTTAACCCGTCAAAACCCGTGGGCTCGCTGGTTGAGTCTGCAGGTTGGGCCCGTATTACCAGCTCTACCTCTGCTCCTCAAAGTTCAAGTTTCTAGTTTCATACAAGTCCTTATCTAGTATTTTCTGAAATAACGTTGGTCCTTCTCTAGTATTTTCTAGGTCTCTTGCAAGCTTAACGATGGACTAGGAAAAACTAAAATATGTTTGTGTTTGAAATTTACCACATATGTTGTAGCTTCCTATTTTCCCCCTTTTTACTTTCGCTCATTTGAATCTTATGGTGTTTTTGCAGAAGGAACTTTCCTTTCCCTTCCTTTTGTTCTCTCACTCCCTATTTCCTACTTTTCTTAGCTACAAGAAGCGTAAACCACTGTACAAGACCAGATCTGTGTACTTCACACTCTGTTCTTAACTCAATAAAACAAATTAATTCAACAAAAGTAATTATTATAGGGATTTCAAGCAACAACATCACATTGCTTAAAATTGGTGGAAAAAAAATCGCCGAATTGCCTATAACAGTGCTTTTTCCACTGGTTGATTTATTTATTTTTTAATTAGAAAAGGAAGGAAGTGATTTCCAGTAGCTTTAAAATGTCATTAGCCAGCGGGAAACAAGATATAAAAAATCTTGTGAGAATGTTTTCACAAAATGAATAGGACATTAATGAAAAGAAGAGGATAAGTTTTTCCCTAAAACAGTGGACCCATGCTATATGGCATTGTAATTATACTATGTCACAGTTCAATGTTGTTGGGTGGTGAGCCTTTTATTGGGGAATGAAAAATCAAAAGCAACAATTAAAGAAAGCCCTCTATATCACCCCTAAACAATGTTTTGGGGGTCTAATGTGTCTGTACGTCTGATGATATGAAGGAGACCTGTAATATTAAAAAAAAATTGTCGATAGCTTTTTCAAAAAAAAAATGTGTGGGGCCTGCTTGAAAAAAAGTGTTGGGAGGGTATTATTAATACCCTTTCCCTTCACTCCTCTCATTCAAGTTTTACGAGCAGGCGAGTGGATGGAGCGAACACAGTTTCAATAGGTAAGGTTCTAAATTTATGATAATTTTAGTACTTAAAATCATTTTTTCTTATCAAACTACCTTCATAAAAGTTGATCTACGTATTTTTATTTTTCTATTGGTGGCAATATTATAGTGATTAGTGAGAATTTTGGGGTTAGGATTTTGGGAGAATTTTGAATTTTTACAAAAGATGGTTATAGATATGTAAAGAATAAATAATAGTTGATTTTAATCGATTTTGATTTATCATTCGGTTATTTTATAATTTTATAATTAATTTATTCTTAGATAAATAATAAATTAAATTTTAGGAACGTTTTTAACTGATTAAATTTGGATTAAATAATTTATTTGAGTTATTGAAAGTATTATTGAAATTTTAATCGATTTAGTTTTACATATTTTGAGTTATGTGAAATTATAAATTATGATTTAATACTACAGTTAGAGAATTATAGTTATTAAATATTTTATTGAGTGAGATAGAATTAAGAAATTTTAGAAATTTTGATTTAAAAGGAATTTGAGGGATAGATAAATTGTTGTCATTTTTAAGAGAATTGAGCCAATTATGGGGATTATTATTTTCTATTTTGTATTAGTTAACAATTAGTATAAATTATATTAACATGTAAATATATATATATATATATATATATATATATATATATATATATATATATATATATATATATATATATATATATATATATATATAGAGTGAATTTGAATTTGGTTTGTTGGAGTTAAATTCAAATTTAGTTGTGTCAAAAACTTGAGGTAACCACTTTCCAATTTATCTTGTATGTTTGTTGAAATGATCATAGACGTATGTTAATATTTTTAATTGCTATAAATATGTTATAGTGATTTATAAATGAAAAATGTACAATGACAATATTAATCATGTTTTTAATAAACTTTTTAGTTAAGTGGACTTGAATGATTTATTTGAATGATTGATGATGCATAGCATTAAATATGAAATATATGAGTAAATTATTGATATTGAAGATTGTGATGTTGAGATGTTAACTGTGGTGAGTTGTGATTGAGGAGAGGTTTAATTCTTTTATACCATGTGAGATAGCCGCCACATGCGCACAGTGGATGGCTTTGACATTTTCAGGGCCCTTGGTGAAACGACCCTTTCTCCAAACAACAATTATTCGTAAAGATTTTACAAAATTTTGTTAACCAGTGATAATTGAAAATAATTTCTCATTTAAAACATATCAGAGTTCAGGGCAAAAACTCTCCCACAAACCCACTACAAAGATATTCATTACTCATGGCGCACATAACAACAAAAGAACTTACAAAGATATCAAATTATAATTTATAATTTCTTATACCAGAAAATTTACCAAACTAAACGGATTAGAATTTCAATAATACCTCCAATAAACCAAATAAATCATTTAATCCCAATTTAATCGGATAAGAAGCCTAATATTGAATTATTCATAGATTAATTATATAGAAAATTCATTATAAAATTATATACCAATTAAATAATAAAAGTAACCTGATTAAAATTAACTATTAATCATCCTCTATATTCCTATAGCCTTATATTAACAAAACTCAGATTTGTCCAAAATCCTAATCTTAAAAATTTCTCTAATCAACACAAAATTACTATCATAAGAAAGAGAAAATTATTTAAAACATTTCGTAAAAGAAATTTTGTGATCAGAAGATAATTTGAGTATCTTATTGATCCCCAAATATATAAAAATACTCCTATTAATATCACACCGTACGCCTTCTGTACGATCACTCCACGCAGACGATCTACGTGAAGTGAGAAGGGAGAGGGGATATTTATAATACCCTCCTCCTCCAATAATTGGCACCATTAGGCGTCAATTTATTTATGAAAGTGCCTCCCTCATTTTTCAACTGTGGGGACCCACAGTTTTTTTTAATTATTATTATATTTTCTTTAATCGAATCCCTCGTTTTTTAAGTTACTAAATTCATGATTATCTCTAAATTATAATTATATTTTAAAAATAAGGATGTTACACTTGGTATCACATTTTCCTTTGGTCAGGGTAAGGGTCAACTCAAGGGACAGATGACACATTTCCATTTTCGACGGAAAGGGAATTCATAATCTGATATGAGTTTTGTAGCCTTTGGCCGTGTTACACTTCATTATTGGAGAGCTTGTTGCAGTCTTATCAAAGAGATTAATCCTATTATATATTGTAGCTCATGAGTTCTATCAGTGGTTAAGGAGGTTATAAGGATGGTTGAAGGAGTTTTATGCATATTGAATTGTTTTCTTGAAATAATAATGTTTTGGAAAAATTAAACTTTATGTTATATAAATATATATTTTGCCCGTTTAATTATCTTATAATCATTCCATGCCTATTTGTTAAAATGGAATTGTGATTACTGAGTCCATGTGACTCACCCCGTCAATATTTATAATTTTTCAGGCGAGAGTTCAAGTAGTGCTACTAAGGGAAAGACAAACGAGACTTGATTTGATATCAATCGTATGTTTCGTTTAATTACATGAGCATAATGTAGTCAAACTTAAGGGCTTTTTTGGTTTACGTTACATATGTTGAATACTTCGCTATATATTAAAATTTGTACTATAGGCGGAGCCCCATAATATGTTATATTTTGTAATATTTAATGTTTTACTTAATTTAAAAATTAATTATATGATAATTAAGATAGGTCGTTATAAGACCTATTAAGTACAGAGAAGAGAAAGCAAAGGGAATAGGTTCAAAAGAAAAAGCAAAGTCATCCCACATAGGAGCAAAATGGCGGCACATTAGATCAAATCAATCACCTGAATGAATTTTGCAAGACAAATGAAATAAGCGCAGCTCATCAATATATAGTACATATATATGCCATAAGCGTCAATTAGAAAAAAAAAACAAAGGACTGATGAGAAAGAAAGTCATGTGTCCTCTAACTATATTGCAATCTCCAACTCATTTTTCATTTATCAATACCTTTCATCTCAATGAATGCAAATTCCTGTATCTCAGTGTCCCTAATTTTAATTTCTCTTCATTTATTTTAACCATCTTTCCAGATTCATACATTTCACTTTCCCTTCTTCACCCACAATCTAACTTCTCCTTCTTCACCCATAGTTCTGCATCTCTCCGAATGGTTTTGGTTCACGAAATACAAAAAGAAAAAAGAGGAAGAGAAAGGAGAGAAAATAGTGGGGAGGGGAGAACGATAACAAATTTTAAAGGTAAAAACGTATTCAAAATTTTTTATTTTATTTTTTAATAAAATATTATATATTATTATTTAAATGTTTAAGTCCGAAGTTTAACGTGAATGAGGAGGAGCCATTTAAGGGAAAACATGTAGCAAATTGAAAAATTGACTAACAACTAGGTAGATTGTTTGTCCTATTGCTCTCACTTTTCACTAACATTTGTCCTTCCTTTTATCTTCAACATAAATTGCATTTAAAAACCCTAATCTATCATCAAACTTGTTTGCGTCCTTTTATTTATTTTTCCCTTTTCCTATTAAACAATAAATTTTGAGTACGATGATGATTCAGCATTTGCTGATTTTATTATTATTCTTGATTTGACGATGTTTAGTAAAACTCTATGTAAACTTCATAAAAATTTGTATGTTAAATATGATAAACTATAAATAATTTAAATTTCAATTATTTATTTTCAAATATTATAAATTAAATTTTTTCTTTTTCTGTATTTTTATAATTTAATTATATATTTTTAATAACTATTTATTGATGAAGCATGTTTAGAGATTACGATCCGAGTGTACATCTCTCACATGAGTTTACTTAAACTCATTGAGTTTAACAACTTTAATTATGAGTAGATATCCTTTATTTAAACTGATGAAGATTGTAATGATGTTAAAGCCATGATTGTATTTTTGTATGTTGCTACTCAAACAATTTTTTATCATTAGTATGAGAGAAGGAGAATGAGAAAGTAAAAAAGAAAGTAATAATGAGAAAATGAGAAAGAGAATGTATGGTATGAAGAAGGTAACTAATGTAGTATGAGATTAATTGAGGGTAAAATACATAAAAAAAATATTTATTATTGAGATAAATTCAAAAGTGATTTTATATAAAGAGTCAAACTCATTTGAAAAACGATCATATATAAAAACGGAAGGAGTATATTCTAAAACAAATTATAATAAAAAAAATCATTATCATTGAAATAGTAAGTTCAAAAGATACTTTGAAAATTTTTTTGTTGTAATTTAAGATACCTAACAAATTCTCTTACTAAATCATCAATGAATAATCTATACATGACTTGTATTATAAATTTCTATAAATAATTAATACAATATTTAAATTTATCAATTAAAATAATTAGTTATAGCTTTAATCAGATTTTATCGTAGAAATGGAAAGTTAAAGTTGATTCCTTTTTTTAAAATTTTAAACTCGTCCATGAGATACTCTCCTCTATCTATAATATAAGTCACTTATAGAGTAATTAATGCTTATTTTTTAATTTTGCCCCCGTAGTTAATATTCAAACATGACTTATTATAAGCACGTTTGTTTGAGCTTAAAAAAACTTATAAGTTGTTTTTTGCGTAAATCGAGACACAACTCCTCTCACATACTTACTTCGTATACCGTAAATCACTATTAAAAAGTAACTTATAAGCAATCGAATCGCTCAAACAAACATACCCTATATTGCTTTGTCTCCTTCAAAACCTCATTTAATATAGGTAAAGTTGGAAATTTCTTAATATTTAAGATAAATTGAATTGGTTAAATATCATTTATTGATTTTAATAAATTAATTAAAGTGACTTATACTATAAACCAGAGGGAATATAAAAAATGTTGTAGCATGGTAGCACTATCGATATAATTATACTCCATTATTTGAAAGCATAAAGTTGGTTATCACTAATTTATATAATGATAACATGCATACCGCATATCGCGCAGGGAGATAATGCTTGGGATTATAACTCCTCATCACGTTTGTACGAATTGGAATATACATGAAATGAAATTTCGGGAAATCAACACCTTTCTTGCCACAACAATAAACCCCTACTCTAGCCATTATAAATTATAGTAGATAAAAGACATGTGACTCGCAATTCTACTCACTCAAGATCTATTCTTCATCTATCATTCATTTAGTAAATGTTTCTTTTATTAATATTCATTTTCAATTGCTAACCTAACCTCTCCAAAATATGGCAATCAAAAAATCTAAAGTTGGGAATAGGTCAACATAAATAAACCACAAATTGTATAGATCGACAATTATGTTTGTAATTCCTATAGAGGTGCATTACAAAAGTATATATATTTCTCATTCCGGTAGCTCATATATTTCATCAAGTTGATTGTCAATCTTCATATGTCTGTTGTTAATGTCAATTAATAGTTATCATTGATATGTTCATGAAGGTTGTATTTTTTGTGTTTCTTTTTTGTGTCTATTATTCCTCTCAAGTGTGTAGTGCATCCCGCACAACGTGCGGGGAGTAAATGCTTGTTATATATTCATAACAAGTTCACTAATTCACTAATTAATTAAATAGTTAGTAACAACTAACAAACTTTAATTCCAATGGTAAAAGATTTTGGCTGTTTAACCTACATGAACTATTTAGGGTACTTTGAAAAAGGTGGGTGTTTTTATAGAATTTAATTATGCTTGAATCTGACCATGGCTAATTGGCATTCTATTTTTTTTAAGGTAGAATCTCAACAGTATCCCCAACCGATGACCAGAGACTAATCATCCCAAGACGTAAAAATCACCAAAATACGTCGTACCTCTCCCAACAAAATCTTTTTCATACACACGGCCCGATTCAAACCCATGATATCATATTTAAAGCACCCAACAATTTACCAACTGTGTCAAACTTTTATAGATCATTCCATTTAATTGGTATCGTAATTGAGTGCTACAACAACTACTAAAAGTTAAAATTTCCACCCAATGGACTCGTATAAAACTCTCACGAATTTATAGACAATTAAGATCCAATTCCTTTAGTTTAGTATTATAAAATTAAATTATTAGATTAGATAAATAATTAACTAACACTAATCACAACAAAATAAGTTCAAATTTATTCAAGAATCAACACCACCTATGATTGATAATTATGCCTCGGCGTAATGTCGGTTCAAGAGGACTTGACTTGAGATGTCCGCCATTTGCTACGAGTCTGACATCGCCGAGATCATACTTCCCCAACCACCATCAACTTCGCCACAAATTTCCACTGTCCATAACCGATTAAATTTAAGCCCGAGGTCATTCGGACAAAAAAGGAAACACTACTTTACTGCCACAGAATACTAATAGAACAATATGCGTAAGCACCAATCCTCATCATCAAAACATAAGTCAAACGCAATAATACATTCTCCACATTAGGCACTCAACTATGAAAACAAAACCATGCATGCAGGACAGCTAGTCTTCTCAGCTCTATAACTCATTATCCAAAGGTTTGACCAGGGAGAAGCAGCAGATGCTTGAAGTTCTAATTGCTGGACTGGCGCAGCTCCGGACGAACAAAGTCAGCATTCGGGGGCACGGAAATGTCTACTGTGGGTCTGAGTTGGGCACAAACTTCAATTGCACCGTGCACTGGGTCTGACAGGAAGTTGCTCATTAGATCTTGGTTGATAGGTGCAGCATTGTCGACTGCCACCAGGGCCTGCTGGTGAAGGACGTAATCAAATCGTGAAGCCCATTTCCTTGAACCCAATCTTGCTGTGGTGGAGCAATTATCAACCATGAAAGAAACACCACGAGCATGCATGAAAGGATTTAGAGAGTCGACAGCCTCAATGACACTCTCATTGATGATTTCTGAGTATGAATGGCCTTTCTTCCTCAGTACCTCAATCTGAATTACGTGATCATAAATTAATACAGAAAAACGATGATCCCAAATTGGACAGCAAAGATGGTTAAAAAACAGACCAGCAAGAAAAAATGAAACACAAATACCTGGGCCATCATCAATGCCACGAAGACACCAGCAGTAAATGGATAGAGCGGACCAAGATCACCTTCGGGCCTTGTAGATCGTACACGTTCACCAACCTTCCACGTGTGGGTCTGATCAATTTTGCCCATGGGGAAAGCAGGTAGGCCCTCTTTCTCCTATAAAACCCAAGTATAATTGAAGTCAGCTGCCTAGATATACCCAATAATCCACAAAGAAAATGAATGTCCTTACATAAAAGCGGCGTCCAGCCAAAACAACACTGCGAATTTCACTGCCACTAGCCACGTCCTCATAGCACTCGTACAAGATGTCCATGCAGGGGTAGTATGAGGCACTGTAAGCTTTCTCAAATTCCCTCTTTCCATCTTCAGTTAAAGAGTTGTAAACAGCCAACATCCCCTGCCCACAAAAGGAACGAAGAAAATGTTATAGCACTACTACTGGGAAACACCCCTGCACATGAACGTGATAGAGGGATCCTATAGACACATCCAAGCTCTGAAAGATAAGCATGAGAAGACAACCTTAGCAGATATGGTTTTCGATACAATTCCAGTTATGCACTCAACAGTGTTCTTGTACGCAAGATCTTCATCCATTCCATGCTCTCTGTATCTCCTGAACAAGCACTCCACAACCCCATGAACAGCACCCAACAAAATTCCTATAGGAAAAAAAAATAGTTAGGACCTGCATATTTGAGGACAACATTAAGCAAAAAGTATTCTTATTCTTACCTCTCTCTCCAAAGATATCACTCTTGTATTCCTGCTCTAGTGTGGTAGCAAATGTGAACGGAGAACCAAGGGCAACAGACCATCCCAAAGCAACATCAGTAGCTCTGCCATCAACGTCCTGCATGTTAAGATAGTTAAAAACGGCAACAAAAAGCAATTAACAACATAACTATGGGAAAGGACTCACAAGGAGTGATAAAGAAATAGATAAAGAGAGATCACCTGTTGGACTGCAAAACTTGAATTAATTCCAGCACCATTTATCTCTTTGCCTTGGACATAAAGTCTCCTAACTGATGGACCCATTCCCTTTGGACAGACGGCAATTACACTGAGATTCTTTGGGAAATCAAGCCCCATTGACTGCAAATGCCCAAGAAGAAACCCATGAGACAGCCCAAGGATGCTGTTTGGCTTCATGTGGGAAAATACTTTTTCATAGTTATCGGCCTGCCAAATAAGTTAAAAAAAATTATTGACCAAGGAAGGGAGCTGAAATGCCAATAGGAAAACTGCAAAATCACCAGCAGTACGACTGATAACACATGACCTAGGAAGTTTATCCAAAGTGTGTAAAGCAGACAATGTCCATGAATAGAAGATAGAACATTGTGGGGCAAAAAAACACATAGGACAACAATCAACGGTCTCAACTACAAAGTAAGTTTGGATTGAAATAACATTAAAATGCAGATCAAGGAAATAAAAAACAAAATGTTAAGAAAGTCTTTGGAGCATGTTATTTGACTTGAATTCACAAACCTGAGCAGCATCAGAAATCAACAGCAACACAAGATCACTGCTAGAGACAGTTTCCCATATGTCACCAAGAGTCCCATTCTCCTCAGTAAAACCAGCAGCTCGAGCTTCAGTAAATGATCGGGAGCCTTTTCGAAGTCCAATCTGTATTTCATATAAAGGTCATGCAGTTGGATTTGAGAAGAGATCAATCATAATTTTTTTTTGAAAATCAAGCCCCGCAAAGATGACGACCAATATAACAATAGTAGTAAAGGATAATGAACTGAAAAAATAAAAAATGAAATCCAGAGTCACCTTGACTACAATATCAGACTTTGCTTCAGCAAGTGAATCCCGTAGATTCTGGGCCTGAGCAGGTCCCTGGCATTTGAAATCCAAAGTTAATATAGACGTTTAAATCATGAACTGCTTGATTATATCGAAGATATCTTTTCAGCAGCAGTAGAAAAGGTACAACTCATATGATTCTCAATCATACATGTTAAATTAGCGATCTACATAATACAGAGCTACAAGAAAATCTGATATCTAAATGAAGCATCCGGCAGTCACTTCATTACTCTAACATAGCCTTCCTTACAAAAAGGACTCGCAGCACATCACAAATTAGATTATTGTTTATTAACAATGGTTCAGCACATCAGTAAGATGATTGTTTATTAACATTGGTGTAAACAACGTCAATGTGCTCTGCAAATTTGCAACCATAAATTAGAACATTAGCTGTCGAGTACAACACGACTTCCTTTCCTAGATAGATTTCTATATTTCTTTATTTTTTGACTTTTTTCAGTAATAACATAACCAGGCGTACTCTTTTTGAATGCAACGACTTCAATCAGCTAATTATCATTAAGTGGAGCTGAGGGAGAAACTTAATAATTTCAAGTCAACCGTGTGCTCATTCAATAACAAAATATGATGATAATCACCTGCGATCCCCACCCGATGACACCGATCTGCTTAATACCCTTGAAAGCATCTGGCAACAGGTGGAACAAATCCCTCCCACCTCTGATGATATACTGCAATAATACAGAACGCCCAAAACAATAAGCCAGTTCCCACCAAATGCCTCACAAAGCCGAAACGTAAATGGAGAAGGTGAAGAGAGAAAACTGAACAAAACAGAGATTTTGAGAAAGACCATATAAATTAAAAAAATAACATACCTCATCGTGTCCAGCAAGGTTAATCTTCTCCTTCTTGAAGACATGGGTCTGGAAATCAAGAGAAGCGGGGAGGTTAATTGTCGGAATCGAAACCATTTGAGCTCCAAGAGCAGAGCCGCCACCAGAGCGTCGTTTAACCCGAAGAGACTTCAGGTTCACCCTGAAAGACGAAGGTGAGAAAGTGAGATTGTAGGCAACGGAGCTTTTAACGACGGGAAGGGTCTTGGAAGGAGTTGAGATAGGAGTGTGGTATGAACTTGTAGCCGCCATATATGGTAGAAGAAGCTCGAGTGGAGTGGCCTGCAAACTAGGTTGTCGAGAGGAAGGGAATTGTTCGGCAGGATGTCATCATTTTATAGCTGGACGCACACAAGTGAATAATGCTAACATGCACCGGGATGCCACAACGCCTGCTCCCGTGTCCGTACTCCGTTTAGGTTAATGGCTGATGGCCCCTAGTTTAAAGAAAAGTTGGGAGGAAAAAAAAGTTGGAGAGAAAAATAGAGAAAAAGTATTATCATTATTTTTACTTGAATGAGTGAAAGAAAACTGAAAAAAGAGAAAATAAAAAAATATTTAATGACTAAAATATCCTTATTTATCTATTAAAAAATCATATTTAAAATTAAATTAAATATCACAATGAATAAATTATTTTAATATTAATATCATCAAATAATTTAAAATAATAAATATTTATTTTAATGAAACAAAATAAAATATTATTTTTTAAGGAAAGAAATGAAAAGTGGATACTTTTTTAAATTAAATATAATAAAATCAAATAAATAAATTATACACTATCTCAAATTATCATAAATTATCAATGGTTGGTGAAAATAATATAAAAATTAAAGGGTTAAAATATAATATAAAAATTTAAACACTTTTTTCTAAAAAAACAAAATATTTTAACAGAAATTAATAAAACAGGTTTTTCAAATATTATTAATTTACTTTTGTGGATATGCGTGGTGTAGGTGTGGGTGAGAAGGACTTTTTTTTTTTTGGGTTGAATCAGGGGTTAATAAAGTTATTGTGGTACAAGGTTTTTTTTTTTTAAAAAAAAAAGAACACTGTTATGGTGGGAGTTCAGACAAAAAAAAAAAGAGTAAAATGTAAAGGGTAATTTTGGGTATTAGCTTTTCTCTCCAAAATCTCCCCACTTTTGGAGAGAAATTTTGAGAGGAAAAAACTCTGTGAGACTCACCTCATTTTCTTTCCTACTTTATCTCTCTCCCTATTTTCTTCCACATCCAAGCAAGAAAACACTCCCCCCCCTCCGGTTTTCTATCCCACTTTTCTTTCCTCTCCCAATTTCCCTCAATTCAAGCAGAGTTAGAGTGTGTGTTTGGATATTAGTGAAACCATGGTTTTAAAATCCTATTTAGGTAAATCGAGATAAAAATTTTTTCACATACTTACCTCGTAAATCATAAAAACTATTCTCTAAAAGCTAATCCGAACACACACTAATACACATGTGCCAGTTAAATTTCATTTTTCTTTTTTGCCAAACTGCCTGTTAAATTTCAAGGAAAGAAAATGCTGTCCATTTTTTCTTTATGTTAATTACTATCTCTTCGTGAATAAAATCCATTTATGATGACCCGAAGAGAATTCATCTATTGTTGTTTTTTTTTCCCGCCGTGATGAATTTATCAATATTCTTTCTAGGGACAACAATACGCAAGGAATTCTTTTATTATGGACAATTTGTGATAAATTATTAATTATTAATATTTTTCAATTCTTATCATAATTTCATAGTTTCCTCAAACAAAACAAATATGTCGTGCCGACAGTATATAATAAGGGATTCAGCTTGCATCCTTTTCTCTAAAGAAAAGGACACCCCTTTTTTTTATATCAGCCGTGGATTAAGATTTTAACAATCCAGATTTAATATCTTATAAAATATTATTTTATATCAAAAAAATATTATTAAGATCTTGATCCACGACTGATATAACGCAAGCCGGTCCCATATGATAAGATCCGAATGGCAGGCCGCCGCATGCTCCACATGTTTTGACTTTTCTTGCGTTTAAGTTTATTCACTTATTTTTAAATTAATTATTAAACTAATAATTTTTTATATTATTGATACACGACTCTTCAAATAAATCTTTTAATAAAAATATATGTTTTTTCTCATGTGAATATTATGGTTTTTAGACGCTGGGATGTATTTTATGAATGTTAATCATTTATAAATTATGCAGACAAGTTCCGTGTTCTCATGTGACTGTTATGCCATGCACATAATAGAAACATCTATTTGGAATCCGAATACTGCACTTGGCTTTATACACGTTCCTCTTCTGATTCTTAATATAAAAGGAAAATTAGAATAAAGGATTTGGAAAACAATATATTGATGAAAAATGATTATAAAAATTATAATTATTTAGAAGAATCAAATGTAAGAATATAAAATTAAAAATATTAAAATGCCCCTAACAAAATCTTTTGCGT
The DNA here is from genome assembly GCA_963855925.1 of Inga laurina. Classification (NCBI taxonomy): domain Eukaryota; kingdom Viridiplantae; phylum Streptophyta; class Magnoliopsida; order Fabales; family Fabaceae; genus Inga; species Inga laurina. Next base: position 81,687,284 of record OY979702.1, read on the forward strand.
TTCCTCCTACCTTGTCCCACATTATATTTTAAAAATTAATACAAAATTCTAAGTTTTACTAAATTAAATAATAGTTTTCTCAATTTTCATTTTTCACAACTTCCACATATATCTATGGTAAAAAAAGCACACATTCTTCAATTATGCAAAAATAATAATTTTTCTTAAAATCAACAAAAAATTTAATTAAAAATAGAATTATATAATTTTAATAAAACTCAAATATTTTTTATAATTTATCATATATATTAAACCAAGAAATCTTATATGATTTATATTTGTTTTAGAAGAAATTTATGTGGGTTAAAACATTCATTTATTGTTAATAAAATTAAAATAAAAACCAAGTAATCTATTATATTCTAAAAATCATGAAATGAATTTAATGTTTATTTTTATGAGGGTTAATATAACTTTTGGTCCCTGAAGTTTGATCCAATTTTGGTTTTGGTCCCTCAAGTTTGAAATCGATGGTTTTGGTCTCTAAAGTTTCACCCGATTTTGGTTTTGGTCCCTCAAGTTTGAAAATCGGTGATTTGGGTTCCTGAAGTTTCACCCAATTTTGGTTTTCGTCCCTCAAGTTTGAAAAGGACTTGGTTTTTTTTTTCCGGGTTGGGTTGGGTTTCAAAAACGGGTCGCCAAGTCCTTTTCAAACTTGAGGGACGAAAACCAAAATTGAGTGAAACTTCAAGGACCCAAATCACCGATTTTTAAACTTGAGGGACCAAAACCAAAATCGAGTGAAACTTGAGGGACCAAAACCACCGATTTCAAACTTGAGGGACCAAAACCAAAATTGGATCAAACTTTAGGGACCAAAAGTTATATTAACCATTTTTATGAAAAAGCTTAATTTTGTTGACCTGGAAAATATTTTAATTAATATCAGCGTTGATAATATAAATCAGAAAACTTGATAATATTAATTGATGAAAAATAAAAATTAAAAAAATACGAGTTCAACCATTATTAATTAAATAATATATTAAAAAAAAGATACGATCATATATTTTTTGATCAAAAAATACGACCGTGTCATGATGGGTAGTTTTAGTTTTAATTCTAGTCATTTTTTAATTATGAATACAAGAGATAATATAGGAGGACTGGTTAGGAGCAATTTAGTGATTTTAAATTTATATTATGATGTTTAGCCCTTCTAAATAATTAAAGTTCTATGATCCTTTATAATAAATATTACTTTCTCTAGGTCCTTCATTTTAATATCTTCAAATATAAAATTATTTACGTTGTTTAATTAGTTAAGTTAATTAAATGTGACATGCATTTGCTAGAGCATAAAATCATCTTCCTTAATTCTTTCATTCTCTCTCCTCCTTGATTATTATTGAGGAAGTATTAATAAAGGTAGATTAAGAAAAAAATTGATAAATATGAAAACTATGTATTATATTTATGATCAATATTAACTCCCCAAATATATCTTATATTAAAGACCTGAGGAGTATATACTATTTAATAAAAGCCCAGAAAAAAATTGGCAAAGAGGATTTGAGTTTGTGGCAAAAGTGTTAGGAGGGGTCATAGCTATAGGTGTTCAAAACTCAGGATAAGACTGAGGATCCCAGTTCCTGATTTGGTCTCGAGAGCGGGACTGGGGAATCTTGGCTTTTTAAAAAAATTTAAAAATATCATTATATTAATTAAATTCTTTGTATCTATTGTTTAAAGTGATCATGTAATAACTAACTAGGTCATAATAATTACACAAATTGATATAGAATTGAATAATAGCATTTTATTATCATCTTCATTATTATCTTTATAAATTATATAGTCAGTATTGTTTAGAGAACTGGACCAGACCGACTGATCGAATCGTCGATCGGTCATTGAAGGGAGTCGAATATATGCGTTGGACCGTCTTTCTAATGGAGCTGTTTTGGGCCGTCAATCGTTATTGAGTCGGAAACCGGACCGGTTTTCAAAAACCGTACGGCCCAACAACAAAAAATAGGATTTTTTATTTTTATTTTTTTAATATTTGATGTTGAAAACAAATAAAAAAATGGCATATAAATTTTAGACATGCTACTTTATTTTATTTATATTATATTTTATTAATTTTAATAATTTGGTTTTTTGCAAACTATTTTATAAAAATGTTTTTGAAGAAAAAGGCATTGAGGTTTATCCTCAATCCAAGGATGAAATTAGAAGCACTGAAATTGGATTGAAGATCTTGATTTTGGGTCATTTCCTCAAGAAGTTGACAACATCTACCATTCTGGTCGTATTTATAAGTTCATTTTAACTAAATTTCACATACCAATAAAAGGTAGTTAACTCAATTATTATAAGGTAAATTTACAATTATGCCTTCATTTATGAATGAGTACTTTTCAACTCTTTCTTCTCTATCTATCTTTAAATTATTTCTTCATTTGTACAATAAATAGGGGTAAAATTGTCATAATCTCATTTATTATACTGAAACTGAACTTATAAATAGGATCACATTTTTTTCGTAAAAAAAAAAATTATAAATAGGACCAGAGTGGTATGGTCTAAATGTTTTTCAAAAAACTCATGCTTGAATTAATCAAAAGCCACAAATATTTGACGAAATCATTATTGTTAATACATTTTGTTATGTTGATGATTGATTTAATGTTCTTCCTTAACCGGTATTTTGTAACTTTATTAATGTCATATGAAATTAGACTGATGATTAATTGTAATATGTAATATATATTATTTTTAAATTTAATTATTACGTCACCGGTCAGTCCGAACGGCTCGATCGTTCTAACCGTTGAATCATGACCCGTTGACCTTTCTGGCTCGACGTCCGGTCCAGTTTTTAAAATATTGATAGTCAAGATTAGTATCATAATGTATAGGATTTAACTCCAATTAAAGATGTGCTACACATTTTATCAAATGATAATTTAATTTATAAGGTAAAAATACAAAAAATAAAAAGATTACTTAATTTATATTAAAAAAAAGGGTTGCGGACCGGGATATGTGATCCCAAACCTGACCCCAGTCAAGATAAAAAATTCATGAGATTAAAATGTTCGGACCGCATTCTTTGAACTCCCCTTCATAGCGTCATTGCATTACAGTGAGTAAGCTCTGCATCCACCAACACGTGCCTCATCCACGTTCTGATTTGTGAAGTCCCTCTCAACATCAACGCCTCGTTCCCTAAGGGTGTGTTTGGTTCAACGGAAGTTAAGTTAGGTGAGGTTTATTTAAGTTAGATTAGGGGAGGTTATAAGTTTGTTTGGTTCAAGAAGAGGGGAGGGGAGGTTTGGTGTCTTGTTTGGTTTAGAAGGGGAGGTGAGGGGAGTTAATTATAAATGGACAAAAATACCCTTATACATATTTTCCTTTTTCTTTTATAATGTATTTATTAATAATTATTGTTTATAAAATTATTATTTATTAATACTTACCATTTGCAAAATTATCAACACACAGAATTTATGAGCAAATTGGGCCAAGAAAACACGTTATTGTGCATGTATAATTAATAAAAGTATTAAAAAGTTAATTGCTCGCTGTGCTTGTAAGAATCAGATATAGCCCCACAAAACATCAAAAGGATCTATGTACAATCACAAATAAAAAATATTATTAAGCTCAATTGTTGAACAGAACGGCTGAACTGAGAAGATAAAGAGGAAAGAAGGCTTTTACTAGAAGGGTAAGTATGGAATATCAAATAATTGATAAGGGCAGTTTGGTCAAGATGAGATAAAAAATTTCTCTCCCCTAGAAAAAACCCCAAATTTGGGGGTTGAGAGAAGAGGGGAGGGGAGCATTAGAAGACAAATTATTTTTTCACCCCTAACCTCCCCTCCTTCCAACCAAACACATTTTTTTCTTCCACAAACCTCACCTCCCCCAACCTCACCTACAAAAATCCTGAACCAAACAAAGCCTAAAAAAGGCCGTGTACCGAATTCTCCACACGTGCATATCCCAAAAACATCAACAAGTTTTTGAATCAAAGATTACAAGCGAGATATAAACTTTGAATCTAAAAGCGTGGGACGGGCTACATAGATCAGAGCATATTTACCTCCTTCAGTATCCAATCATTTTTCATCCAAAAGGAACATTATGAACACCCCTCAACACAACCTTATAAAAACACCCGCAAATACTAAGAAGAAGAAGAAGGCTACCCCACCGTCTTAGTGGTCCGTTGGGCTCCTAGCCTTCGGAAGAGGCTTTTACAATTCGAGTCCACATTCTTAAGTGCAAAAAGCCCGACACAAGGCCTGTGCACGATTGCAATTTGCAATCTGATCACACTCGAACTGAGAGGAATTTTCAGTAATATATATACACACAGGATGGAGCTTAAATGACCTATTTTAGAATTAAAAATTTAAAACGTAGATAATATGATTGTCGTGTAGTTAACCCATAAAGCACCAAAATGATATTTGTAATTTGACAAGAGACAAACGTAAAAATAACACAAAATTAATCTATTTGTAATTTGGATAATTAATTCTTCTGAGATATGGTACATGTCTCTGCACCAATATTTTTTTTTTTGTTGCGTGGGATTCATATATGGGAGGGTATTCAATAAATAAAAGTGGGAAGCAGCCTCAAGAGTGTAAAAGGTTGTGGAATCAATCAAGAAGTGGCCTTTCCATGTTATGAACATCAAAAAATAATGTTGACTCCTCAATATTGCTTTTTTTTTTAAATAAAATAAAAGAGAGACACAAATTCCCAGTAGACTGCGTGAATGACTCCAAAAGAAAATTCAAGGATAGTGTGCGCTGCAGACGTGGAAGAGACAGGAATCCAAGCATGTTCAGTTAACTATTACCATTCGGAGATCTCAATAGATCCCTCCGTTGCTCCCATTTGTTGTTTTGTGTTGCCATAGGACCTCCTTATTCAAATGCCAATACCAATGAATGAATCTCTCTCTATATACAACATATACATGAAAAAGATAATAAAGATTCTCTTCCCAATGTGCCATAAATCATCATTTGTCATTACTCATTAGTTTTTTTTAAGCGCACAAAGTCTGTGTCTCAGTGGGTTGTTGAGTTTAGTAATATGAGTCAATGAGAACACCTTCTTTAGGCTAGTTAGGGCTTTGTTTAATTTTATTTTCTGTTTTTTTATTTTCAGGAATAGTTTTACAAAATAGTTTTTTGAAACAAGGTTTATAAATAAAAAAATATTTAAATAGTTGTTTTGAAAAATATATTTTTAAAGTGATGTAGCGGTGTGATTGTTGGTGGTGACGTGATGGTGACCGTACTGATAATATAGTATTGACAGTGGATAACTGATGGCCTCAAAAAAAATAATAAGAACATAAAAATGAGAAAACTACTAAAAAATGTTTTTATTTTTTGAACACAATTTATCAAACAAGTTTTATTTTTTTAAAAAATAAAATCAAACAAACCCTTAAAGTCCCAAAAGCTTGTGCTACGCTGAATCATCACCGTCTAGCTCAAACCCAATGTTTCTCTTCATTACGTGTAGGAATTATTGTAAGGTCTTGGAGAGATTTCATCACCTAAAAATTTGATAACAATTAAGAAAAATATAATGACAAGTTACAATTTATGATGAAATAACAGCAGGTTCAAACTCTTTATCTAAGATTTTTTTGTTATTAAATCCAAGGCTGTGGAACCTAGCCCGACTTGGAAACCGGCGAACTAGCCGGTAGACCGGTCAGATCCAGGTTCCAATTTTAAAAAAAATTTTAAATTTTTTCTTTAAAATTTCATACTATAAGTCTAAAATCTTTAATTTCTTATTGGTTTGGTCCCAGTTTACCTTCAGTTTGGCTTCGGTTTGACCTACTGACCATTAACCCAGTACCTCGATCGGTTTAATACCCAGTCCGGGTTTTAATACCTTGATTAAATCCCTTTATTAGAAACTCATAGTAATTTTCCTTTATTTCTTTTTATCCCTAATATTTAGCTATTGCTAGTGGCTATGTTGTTAGAAAGGGAAAAATGGCCAAAGATTTTCCCTAAAAACATATGTACCAAATATCTTTCAATAATGATTATAAAAATGTAACAAACATCATACATATTTTTTAACCCTGCTTTCCTCTTCTTGCTTGTATTTGCACAATCAAACAAACATATCCCAAAATTTTCCGCATATCAACATTTGCTTATTCGGCTTCGAAGAGAGAGCGCTTATTTTAAGCGACAATTTTCTGGATTGGCTTGTCGGATGAATGTGAACAAGATTTGTTTGATTGTATTGACCGTGATTTTGACTAACAATAAAGGCCGAAACTTTGAGCCATATCACCATGGCTATTTGGTAAGAAAATCTCACTACGCGTCGTGATACTTCTGAGCCCCGTTTTCACTGAACTATACTGTTTGGTTTTGGTAGGGAGGAATTGTCTTGAATTTGATGTTCCCATTTTTATGCAAGAGATTAATATTCTGCCTTCTACGTGGGCATGCTATTTAAAACAAGAAAAAAAAAATTGAGGCTAAATTTGAATACAGAATAGAAAAAATATATCATTTGAATTACAAGAATCTCAGAATATCTATTAAACCAGCAATAAGATAAATAGTTTATCTTATAAGAGTATGGGATTTTGAAGTTTGGGTATTAACAATTTAAATTTAGGAATTAACAACCTAGATATAAAGATTAACAAACTGGGCTCCTTAATTTATCATTATATATACCCAATTTACTAATTACTATTTTTAAATTGTTATTGACTATATTCAAATTTTTGACACTCAAAACTTCAAAATACCATATTCTTATCATTACCAAATGAGCTATTCGTCCTTTTTGTTAATTTAATAAACATTTTTTAGTTTTTGTGATTCAAATAATTTTTTTTGTCATTTTTACTAAAGAATATTTCGAGACTGGAGGATTGAGATTTCATCTTGCACTCACGGTACAGAAATCTTACTTGAGTTACATCTACAATCATAATTTAAAACGAACGAAACGAGAAATTTCTGCTATTTAAAACCGAGCATTTCAGACTCACCTAACCTAAACTGGAAACATTAGTAGTACTTTCCTGATCCCCTCTGACTCCCTCTGATTCTCCACTTACACTGCATCCTCCAGTCCAGACCCATTATGGCAAGCAAGAACTCACTCCCATCTCTTCACTAAACTATTCTCTCAATCACAGGCCTTTTGCCTTTGTTCTTGCCATGGAACTCACAGAGAGTAGCAAAATAATGGAAGGTTTTGATTGGAGTTCAGGCATTTGTGGAAATGCCTCAGAGAAAAATGGTGGCCATGGTTTCACAGTTAATTCTGGTGTTATAGAAAATGGGTTTGCTTCATCTTCTTCTCTGGTTTTGGATAACCAGATAGGTGAACTCGTGGAAGCTTCTGCCAAAGAACGACGAAACAAGGGCCTGTCCTCTGAGAGAAGCGTAGCTGCTTTGAAGAACCATAGTGAAGCAGAACGCAGAAGAAGAGCAAGGATCAATGCTCATCTTGATACACTTCGCACCGTGATTCCAGGTGCCAACAAGGTCGGTTTCTTCAATTTTCTTGTTAATCAATGAATTCATGTTGGTTTAACATCTGAGTAATTTTTTTTTGTGGGATGATTGTGAACCAAAAGATGGACAAAGCATCATTACTTGCAGAGGTGATCACACATCTGAAAGAGCTAAAAGGGAATGCAGCACAAGCTTGTGAAGGTTTACTGGTGCCAAAGGACAGTGACGAGATAAGAGTTGAAGAACAAGAGGGTGGTTCTAATGGTTTTCCTTACTCAATTAGGGCATCTCTGTGTTGTGAGTATAAACCTGGGTTATTGTCTGACATAAGACAAGCAATTGAAGCTCTTCACATGATGATAATGAAGGCAGAAGTTGTGACCTTGGGAGGGAGGATGAAGAATGTGTTTGTGATAATAAGCTGCAAAGATCACAACAACATTGAAGAAGATTCTGAGTATAGACAGTTTCTTGCTGGTTCTGTTCATCAAGCTCTCAAGTCAGTGGTTGATAGATTCTCTGCTTCACAGGACCTCTCAGGAATCAGAAAGAGGAGGAGGATTTCTGTGTTCAATTCATCATCTCTTGGAGAATTCTGGTGATCTTATTTTATGTACACGGGAGGAATTCATGAGTTTGTGAGCAGTTGATTGATTGAAGATGCTTGTGTCATGTACCCTACTGGTTACTGCCATGTAAAACTTGGATTATATATATACTGAAATAATGACAAATCTTGCTGTTCTGCTCACCTTGGCCTCAACCTGTCCTTTTTCAAGCTACACTGCAAATTTTCAATTGTTCTTTTTTCATAAAAAAATAAGTCGAAAATCATTGACAAATTTATGTAAATTAATTTTCATAATTAAAATTTCCAGTACTATTCTTTCAAGAAGGACAATATATTCGAAGGATGGTATTACAATATAATTTATTTAACACGAATTTCTATTTTTCTAAATATATTATCACCTTTTCAGTTTTTAAATATTCATTTATTATCATCAATATATCATATATAACTATACAAAAAAATTATATTGTTCCTAACATATAAATAGGGCAGTACATATTAGATTTTTTTGCCAACAGGTACATATTAGATTTAATCTTTATTGTTATCATTTTTATTTATTTTTGTTAGATTTTTCCATGAAAGCAACATAGATATATGGATAAATACTGTAGTAAATATAACCCAGTTGACAAAAAGAAGGAAAAGACACTGTAGGCATCACCAAGGGGACCCATCAGGTCAATTGAGAACCGTGTATTCCCAAAGTATTGTCATCCTACGGTTCTTATTTCACTGACGCAGAAGCGTTTTGGTGCTGCGTCGTTTCTGCCTGAGAGAAGGAAGGTGAGACGGACCTTCTTTCTGTTGAGTCTTCTCTGTCTAAACAAACTCGCAACCTATTTCAACAAAATTGGATTCCTTCCGCCGAGAACTTCCTCTAATTTATCTGTTGTTCTACTTACTGCCTTCATATTTGCAGTCTCTTTCTCTCCCTTTCCGTCAATCATGGCACAGGAAGAGAAGAAATCTGACATTCAGAAAATTGGAGACGAAAGCGAACAGATTGAGGAGGCCCTAGAGCTCGTCCTCTTTCAAGTGCCTGAATGTTACGTTTATATAGTAAGTATAACTCAGAGATCATCGTTGAAAACCAAAAAGATTGAGCAATATCTTGCAATTTCAAGCTTGCTCACGTGTTTGTTCAGAATTTAGTAGTGGCGAATTGGTCTAAGTGAAAGATTGTGATTGGTAAATGAAAATTAAACATTCAACGGAATGAGAGTTCAAAGGATAAAGTTTGATATTTGAGCTCAGAATCAAAATCGGCATCATATCCCCATCGCCCTCTCGTGTATTTTTGCGGAATTGATATGGTATTATTTAATAAAGCTTAATCCAATTCAATAAGTATGGAGGCAATACATTTTTGAGATTTTTTATTAGTTAATTTGACTGTCATAATGGGATGGATGACTTGAAATATTGAGTTTTGGAATATCTGTAATGTCTAGCTGACGGTTACTCGAATGTATGCAGATTCCCCCCAGGAAGAGCGCAGCTTCTTACAGGTCTCTTCTTAACTTAAACTTATGACTCCTGATCTGATATACTTGTGATCTGTTGGATATACCACTTATTTAGCATAGCAAGTTCTACTTTCTAACGTGCTCTTGGGGGGAAAAAAAGGAGCCAAAATTTTCGTTGTCCTGGAATTTTCATCTAACAAGCGCTGTATTGCATTCGAGACATTTATATAAGTGTTTTCTGGGAAGCAGATGAGTTTAAACTGTTTATATTTTAGTGATCCAGTGCTTCCATTGCTAATTGAACAAGCACCCTATATATCAATGTATTTTGTATACTTACGAAATTATTTCAGGGCCGATGAATGGGATGTGAACAAATGGGCATGGGAAGGGACATTGAAAGTCATTAGCAAGGGAGAACTATGCATTATAAAACTTGAAGATAGAAACACAGGCGAGATTATATTTGAGCTGCTTTGTTAGGATCATACATTTTATCCCTCTTTCATTTCTTTTGGTGTTTACTACAATTTAAAAATGTTTTATTTAATCAGGTGAGCTATATGCTCAGGCATTTTTAAGAAATGGAGAGCTGCATCCTGTGGAGCCTGTCATTGACAGCAGCAGGTATGCTAGACTGTTGTTATTTGCTTTTAGTTGTAATCATGTCATTTTCTGCTTCTTGATGCTTAAACTTCAATTTTGCAGATATTTTGTTCTCCGCATAGAAGAGAACATAGGTGAGCCCTGATATCTAAATTTTTCTTTGCTTCTTTTTCTTCCTTCGTATTGTGCAAGACCTGAGGAGGAAAAGAAATCCTCCTAAAAGAAATAAAAGCAACACAAGTGGGACAAAAAGGAGTTGAAAAGGACAAAACAACATAATAACACAAGAAACTTTTGGATGATATTTTTAAATTGAAGTTCAACAAACTACAGCATTATCATGTGCAATCATTTCAGTGACTTCCTTTTCCTCCCAGCTCAAAGTAGACGGAAAATTATCATAATGAGTTATCAAGAATTTAACTTATTCTGTAGGAGTATGGTCCTAAGAGATGGTTTCTGCAAAGATACTTGCTCGCATATTTCTGAAGCATTGCCTGAAGCTGCCCTATCTGACATTTTAAATAGAAGATGGGATTCCTTGTAAGAGATAGTTTCCAGACATGTATTTGCTAGCATATTTCTGAAACATTCCTCAAAGCTGCCCCACCTGATGCTTTACATATAAAATGTGACTTTTTACTTTAGATCTAAGTTCTGTGAAGAGGCGCACTGAAGCTGGGCTGATTATAAATATAACTTTAAGAGAAGGAAGGTTTTTTGTTGTGTGCCCCATAGTTCAGAGCTGCACTTGCAGTATCCAAGTAACCTTTGTATTTTCTAAATAGACACTAGATGATCATGAAACTCAAGAATGATGCATTAACATGTTGACGTTATTTCAAGATTGTGAGTTCAAATATAAGCATCTACTTTTGAGGCTTTGTGAATTAGTTGACATATGGCTTGACCATGATCAATATTTCAAGATTCAGAAGCCCGACATCTTTGCATGTGTAATCTTCAAAATTCATTACAGTTAAGTGATTTGAGTTGAGAAATGATAAGAATGTCAAAAGAATGAAATGTCTTGATGATTACTGTGAATTCTGTGGCCTGCATCCCGCAGGCAACAGACTGAGAGGCCTCTAACTTGAATAAGGATGGTCAACATATTCATCTTTGGTTAGCAGTGAATTCATCCATTATGGTCAGGATTTCCTTTTACCTTAGGATCTTGCAAATAAGGTGTTCATAGTAGTTCTGTTGGAAATGTTCTGAACTTTCTTTTTAGTTTTGTTTCATATATATTGATTCAATCTGTCATACTTCCTCATTGTGAAATGCTGCCCAGAATATCCAAGTGACATCAACATTTTATAACCATTGATCTCTCTCAAGATATCATTGTCGTTGACCTCTTAATTTCTTATTTTTCGCCCCTGCAACTTTGCCTTACAGAAGTGTACCTTTTCTCTTTTGGCATAGTAGTTGAAAGACTTGTGAGCTTTGACTCCATAAAATGCAATATTTCTCTACGCTCCTTTGATCTTTATATTACTTTTCAAATTTGACCTTACTAATTGGCAATCTTGCAGGTGGCCGTCTTCGTCATGCCTTCATTGGTATAGGATTTCGAGAAAGAACAGAGGCTTATGACTTTCAAGCTGCCTTGCATGACCATATGAAGTATCCTTAACACATTCATAATTCTTCTTGTCTATCTGATTTACCTGGTATTTTTTTCTAGCATTTTTCCCCTTAGTGGCATTGGAAATGAATACTGGACACTGTTTCTCATAAAAAGGAAATCATTTATTTTCCTAAATTATTTTAAAGATATCTGAACAAGAAGAAAGAAGCAGAAGAGATGGAACATCATTTCCAGCATAGTTCCTCAACTGATTACAGTTTAAAAGAAGGAGAGACTCTCAAACTGCAAATTAAGACGAATGTATTGGCATCTTCATCCTTTGGTTATTAATGTGCAATTTTTCTTTATTGAGTATCATGATCAATATGCGATCCCTTGTTGTTGTGCGCAGACAAGTGGGCTGAGTGTAAAATCCAAGTTGCTTGAGCAGGGTCAGAGCAGCCCCTCCGAAGAAAAATGTGATACAAAAGAATCTAAACAACTTAGTATTAAGTTACCACCCCCACCACCTCCAGCATCTCCTACTTCTGCCCTGCAGAAGTCTCCAACAAATTTCAGCCCTGAGATATCTCCCAGAGACGAGCCGCGTAAAATAGACAAAGAAGACCAAGAACTTCTGAGTTTTCCAGAAAATCAGAACACGCAGGATATACCAGATGATGATTTTGGCGACTTTCAAACAGCTGGTTGACCTTGTTTACCACACTAGCAAGTCTGTTTTCCAGTACTTTGACCATGATCTTGTACGTTTCGAACCTTCAATGGTTACAAGGAATGTGTAAAATTGAGGAATTGTGTTGTGGTCCATAACACAAAATATGATTGAGTTCAGATATTGAATATGCGTACCTTAGAATCCCCCCATATACTTTGTCACGTTTTTTTTTTTTTTTTTTATGGAGGTGTCGAATTGATCGTTTGTTATGGTTTTGTTGAGTCGTGGCCCCGAATTGTTGAAGATAAACAAGGGCATAAGGAAACAGAAAGCTAGATGGCAAGACAAACTGTGGAAGCGGACGGCAATATGCTTTGTGGTAGCCGTACGTCAAAGCTATCTGCATTGCGTCCTATATCCAACCTGGTGGATATAGGATAACCCAATACACGAGACTGTGGATTAGAATTAATAAATAAATATTTTCCTATATTTATTTCATTATAAACTATTCATATATTCGTTTGTTCCTTAAAGATGATTTAAGAATATGTATGGTGTACCCATTTGGCCATCTCATGAGCCACGGCTTTTCCTCGTAAATCAAATTTGAAGTGATTTTGTTCGCAAAATTATTTTCTTAAAAATTCATTTTTTTTTAATTGGATTGATAGTTTGACGAGGTGGGAGAGCCTAATAATCGAAACATATATAAGCTTGATTGTAAGTAACTTTAAATACAAAAGGACAAAACTTGAAGACTGTGAAATTGGAGGATACACTACAAGCTTCTTGCTTCAAAGTTAAACTAATACGAGGCTAGTTGCAGGTAAGGAACCACTTTTACATATATGAATCCGCATATGTTGAACTTACTATTTTCCTGTTTTTAAAAAATAAAAATATATTCTGCCATTGCAATTTATGTATATGGAGATTTCAAATAGCAATTATGCACGTTGATGTAATTTATGGTTGTCATCTACTTTCACTTGTTTGAACAAGGTAACGGAATCAAAACATCAAATCCAGGAAAAGCTCACCTAAAATCAGGTATGCTTTCGGATTTATATATGAATTGACATCACCAGATATACTTTCCCTTCTTTAAATAAGTTGAACCGGATTTTTCACACAAGGCAAATGGTTAAACAATAATAGATAGTTAGATACTCAGTCTTCCATGATTTGTTGAAAGCGAAACTTCTGTCTTCAATCAAGCCTACATCAATTTTCTTGCTTTCTTTCACTTCTTGTTTTTCATCTTATTATTATTGCTGTTGTGGTTATTGTTGGTAAATGCATACTCCTCAAACTGCACATGGATTAATGAAATGATTCCAGATAAAATTATGAGAATTTAAAAAACAACTTCCTATTTATTGGTCTGATTTTCTGGATTTATTAAATCTACTCAATTAAGTTGGGTATGATTCCGTATTTTGAAAGTAGGAAAATATTAGGTCAAGTTTCTTATATCCCTTAGTTCTCCAATCATATGTGATTATATGTCCTATTTTTTAATTTTTATCATTTAACTATAAATTCATATGAAAAAAAGTAAGACATGTGGTAATGTGTAATGAAATAACTTGATGTAAGTATGATCATTGAAATAATTGATATGCTTTTTTGATACATTCTTGATTCTAAATCTTAGATCATAACAATCAGATATAATTTTAGATTTTAAAATTTTATATATAGATTTTAAAGTTTTATGTATTTTTAAATTTTCACCCGCATTTTTCCTATCCAATATGATTTAAAATTCAAAATTTTAAAAATATATAAAACTTTAAAATGTAAAATAATGAATCATACTAAAGTATCATATGAGTTAAATTATTTATAGCACATAAAAAAAATTAAAATAACGATTACTATAACTTTTTCCTACCAAAAGAGAAATGCATTAAACTTAAATAAACTTAATATATTGATAGTTGAGTGTGGAGGAGAAATAGATTAGATTGTTAAAAATTAGGGAGATTTGTTAAAAAAGACCTCATTGATAATTTATTTGTTAAATGGGACCTGTGAAGATATTTGCACGCGGAGGGAATATTTCAGCACACATATAGAGAAGAATTTTACACACAGGGAAGATCATCTGTACGTCAGGGAATATATTATGCACACATGGAAAATAATCTGCACGTGAAAATCCCATTTGATAAATAAGTTGCCAATAAAAAAAATTTTCACAATTTTTCCTAAAAACTAAACCGAACAAAAACGAGGTCTGATTCCAAAAAATGAATAAAACTAGGTCCGGAACAAAATAGAGAAAATAAAAGTTGAAGCAAAGGGGGAAAATAAAATCGAGATTGTGGGCTTATTTAAGTTGGTATGAGGAAAATACGTTTACATAAATTAAGATAAAATTCTTCTACTCATATTTATCTTATATACCACAAATTACATTCCCATTCACACAGAAAACAGCATCTCACGGTACCGCATAAAATCGACAGCTTATCAATTAAATAGGTCCCGCCGTTCCAAAAAAGGCAACAGAAAGCAACAAAAAAAAGCTGAGTTCTAAATTTAATATTTATGAAACAAACGACGACGCGGGACCCGCACATCGGAAAAGGGGGCGACGAGTGGCTGAATGTCTGGATTAGCGGCGGAGAAGAAATTGTTTTTTAGATGAACTTTTAAAAAAATTATATTAAAAAAAAGTTAGATTGTAGATATGATTTGTGTTTGGATTGACGGTGGTAGAAATAATTTTTTTTTATCTCCATCTGAGTAAAAACAGTTTTGATTTCCATCTGATAAAAACTTCATTTTCTTAAAAACTCAGTCATCACCAATACTCTCCCAAACATATCAAATGTGCTTTTGGAGCTTTTATCCCCAAATAAACTTTTTTAACCCCCAGATGGTTCCCAAACAGACCCTGAATGGTATCGGAGTCCCCGTGTCAATCGTAGGGCTATAACACAGCCCCAAGCTGAGACTGTACCTCTTACGCTTCCTTCTCTCCTCGGTAGATTGCCTCATTACTCGTCGGTCCTAATATATCTTTTTGTATTTATCCTTTTGTCCTCTTCTCTTATTTTGTTATCAAATTAAATTTCGAAACTTTAGTTCCCGAAGGCTTAATTGAATTGGCAAGGCTCTGTCAGCTTGGCGTTGTTGGGCGTTCCTCTTTTCTAAGAGCAAGTAAGTTCAGAACTTTCCATGAAACAAAACCCGGCGTTTTTCATTATTTTTCACCCTTTTAGTTCATCGTATAAAAATATCGGAACTGGGTTTTGTTTTCTGAGCACAATTTCTTTCCTTTTTGGGTAATATACATGGGGATGAAAGGCTTTTTCCTTTTTTTGATTGAATTTTGGTGGGGTCTTTTATTTTAATTATAGCTGTTCTTTGGCAAATTCAAGCTTTTGCCGCCAGCCTTTCTATCACAACTTTGATAAAGGAAATTTCAAAGTTCTCGTGTCGTCTTTTGTTTTTTCTTACTTTTTGTGGGTGAGGGAGAGGATGTTTGCAGTTCTGGACTGCTCAGGAAAAAAGAAGTAAAAGGTTTTGGCATTTGTCTGGTAAATTGCATGAATGGTTTGGTTTGCTTCAGACTTTACAAGATTGTATGGGAAGGTCAAGTTGTTGGTTGGTGGGAACTAGGATTGGGAAGTTGGGGTTTTTGAGTTTCACATGATTAATTAATTAATGACGTTTTTTATTCCTTGAGTTCAAAAGAATATTTATTGAGTCTAAACGGGTTCTAGGATTTATCGTGTCTGCAAGCCATTCTATATCTTTGGAAATTGTAAAACACTATCTGATCAGTGCCGTCACTTCAGTCTTCAGCCTCGCGATTGTGTGTATAATGTATCTTGTGTGCATTATTATCTTGAAGATAATCAGGATATAACGTCTTGATGTTCAAACAGGGGGATCATAACCTTATTCACAATTCCAGCGAGGTTATTATGATCACGATGGACGTTAAAGGCATAACTTGGGTTGCGAATATATACCAGAAGTTTGAAAATATGTGCCTGGAAGCGGAAGAAGTGATATATGAGGTATGCATTTGTCGCCCATTTAGCTTTAGCCTATCTTATAGTAGTCACTTAAGTTTCCATCAAGGGACGGTCTAACTACCATAGCAGATTTGCGAGTTTTTGTAATAAATGTCATCAGAAACTTAAATTAGTATTCTCCTCTAAGATTGTTGAAGGTGCAACTTTTCTTCATATTTGGCTAGCTATCTGTGGTATTCTTTCTATAATTGTCATTACTCATTAGTATGATGATTATACATATTTGCCATGTTATGGGAGTTTAATGTAACCTTTAAGGAAGCTCAAGTCTATAAACTCGTTTTCTTTTCTTTTTTCCTTTTGGGATAGGAGATGCAGAATGTTGGGGGCAGTGTTAAAAAATTCTATGACGATGTCATGGAAGATCTGCTGCCCCCTTCTTGTGATTTGGATGAAAGAGTGATTGCTGATTTTATAGACCAAGACCCTATTCTTGACGCCCATAAGACAATTAACTTTCTCAAGGAAAGACCTCAAAAGCTTGATATCAAGCAAAGAAAGGATTTAAGGATGAATCATGAAGCTGATAAAGATGTCACCTGCGCTGCATCCTATGAAACAGAAATAGGAACATGCAGGACGTTGTCCAGTAATGTTATGAATGAAAATCATGAAGTGCCTTTGCGTCCTGCAGCCCCCATTTCCAATCAATCTTCAGCTGAAGTAAGAATGTCAGACTTGGTTTCAGATTGTTGTGGTGAAAATGAAAGTTCTGAAGAGATTCCTGGTCTTCCAATATTTGATAATGAACCTGCTGATGAAAAAGAGATGAATGTGAGCTGTTCTTCCTCTGGTCTCCAATCTGGAGAAGTAAACGGTGAGTATCATTGTAAATGTTTTCTCTTTTTACCCCCTCCTCATATTTCTCCTTATTGCTGCTGGTTGCTTGCTATTGGCTTCTGACGTAACTATTAAGTTAATTGTTTTCTGTATTTTCTGCTGTGAAAAGAGAACTACAGTCTGATTATTGTTCTTATAGCACAGTCATTCTATCTCATCCAGATATTAATGCATATCCCACTGTAGTATGGTGTATGGAGCTCCGTTTGTTGATTTCTGGAATTATGTCTTATTGCTGGTTGTTCTGTCTTATGGTGCATGAATATAGTAATAAAGGAATTCTCACTCAGTGGCATCTGAGAATTCTACAGGAATTCTCTCTAGCTTTGTTGTGTTATACTGTTATTCACCAATTTATTTATTTTGTTTACATTATTCTGACTTCCGGGTGTTTAGGATGGATACCAAAACTTTCTTAGAAGTTTTAAGCTTTGCCCCTCTGTTATATCTGATATGAAAGGTAGGACAACAGCATCTGATTGTTAGCACTAAATGCAACATTGGGGGATTTTTGTTCAAAATGATTATGAGGCAGAAGCACAAAGCTGTATCACTCTAAAAATTAGGAGAACTTCATCTGATTTGAACTAGGGGGATCACATTGAAAATTTTAGGAAGCTAGAGAGACAATGTGTTCAAGACTTAAGAGTCTTTGCTGGAGGGTGGTTATATCTTAATGACACACATCTATCAATGTTCAGTACAAATCCATCTGCTGTTATGCGTACTTCTATGGTGTCATCTACTTACAGTGGTTTTGACATATCATGCCCAGTAACATTGTCTGAATGATGGGCTTGTAGCTAATGGACCTACAATTAATGGGCCAAGCCTAAGTGAGGAGTGTGTGAGGTTTGTGTGTGTGGTGTGTGCATGTGCAATGTACTGATGTATATATGTGGGCAGAGGGATTTGGTAGGGTTAAAAAAGCAGACTTTTGAGCATTGTGAGGAGAGGGGGTCTGGTCTCTCGAATATCAGACTGAGGGGTGGAGGAAGTTTATCTTGCTTCATCATTTTATCATTTTATTTAGTGTTGAGTGCTTTCAATAGCTTATTTCTAATAAGTGTTGGCTAATTTCTGCTGTAACGGTGCCTATTTCTGATATTTATATAAAGTCAGTGTTACATTTTCATCATTTTGGCTTGGGCTCTATCAAATTGGTATCAAAGCAGTCAAGATCCAAGGGGCTCTAAGTAGGAAAAATGGTGAAGAAAGATGAAAGGTGGTACAGAACACTACCTAAATTTGATAGAGAAGATCCCTTTGGGTGGCTCTTTCGTGTGGAAAAGTATTTTCTTGCAGATTCCATAGTAGAGGAAGAAAAGCTAGAGGTTGTCGTGGCATGTCTGGTGGGAAAAGCTATGAACTGGTGCATTTGGTTTGAAACCAAAGCAACCATAGAAAGTTATTATTGACTGTAATGGATGTATTTTGGAAGGTTTTCGTCTAAGGCTTGAGATTGGTGAATCTCTTGAAGCAGAAATCTGGGGTTGTTTATTAGGCTTGAAGAGAGCATGGGAGGGAGGCCATAGACTAGTTTGATTGAGAAACGACTCTCAGGAGGTGATACATCTACTTCTGAATTATATTTCTGACCTTCATGAAGATTGGTCTCTCATCATGGAAGAGAAAGAAATGCTACAATGCGACTGGGTTGTGATGATAGAGTATATAGAGAGAAATTCGAATGCTAGAGCTGATTTACTTGTCAAGATAGCTTTGAACAACTACCCTGGTTTGACCATTATGGGCCCTGACACGCTGGCTAGTGTTATGCCACTATCTTAGCTTAGAGTTTATTCTTTAGTTTTGTTTTGCTTTCCTTTTATATAAAAAAAAAAAAACTTGGAGTGAGTTCAAATGGGAGGTCATAAAACAATTTCACCATATGGTCTCTGTTGAACAAGAGTTAATGCAAGAAAAGGAAGAGAATAAGTTTATAGAAGCATTAAAAGCAAGAATGCAAGAGAAGGATGAAGAGGAAGACGTCATAACAGATGGGCAAGAGGAAGACGAGGATGAAGTTGAAACTGGAGTTAAGGAAGCTAATAATGCAAATGAGGAAACGGAGGAAGAGTTGCCATTTGAGGAGAGAAACGAAGAAGCAAATATCGCAAGTGTTACCATATTCAAGGATGTAACGAACAACAAACAAGAATCAGAAGGCATATATGTCTTATTTGAGGCTGCAAAGATTAGAACCATAGAATCGAAGGCCAGGTGGAATTACAGCAAGGCGTCTAGACCAGTTGAATGGAATTATGGCCGAATTTACAGGCCAACAACGACAGAGGCGGTCAAAGAAAAGGGGGAAGAGAAGGATCATAAGTGGGTCTTGAAACGGGTCAAAAAGATCCGATAGGGCAGAAGCCCTAAATGCCGTTGAGGGGTAAAACGAATTGGACCTTATTTAATAGTATCGAGCAATAGAAGTAATTGGGCCCAAAAATTAATTCACCCTAGTTATTTTATTTTTAACCCTACCCAGCGTGTGGAGCCCCAAAGTCACGTAGAAAAGCAGCGTTCATTAACGGAGTCGTCTTCGATCTTCTTAGCAACGCTGTGTAAAAGAGAAAGACACGGTGCTGATTATTTATGGGTCAAACTACTCCACCAAACCCTACAAAGCGGTCCGATTTCTGCAAAGAGAGTGGGTTGCTATTCATATGCAACATTGCATCACCTAGGAGACTTTTGTTTTGTTACGGAAGGAGCCTCTGCATGTCTAGTTTCTTTGTTCATGTGTTCGAAAGTTGTTGAAGCAGGGATGTTTGCTGCATTCCAGTGCTTGGGTCGAGTTGAAATGATTTTCTGGGACGGGTTAAGCAAGATAGGTGTGTTTCCTTCCTCATCTGATTCTAGCACACAAATGAAAGAGCAAAGGAATATAGGTGAGAAGCACATGATTTTTCTGCACAAAATTTCTGCACCACCTGACTCTGTTTTTGAACTAGGTAACAGCCTAAATGAGGTAAGAGTTGCTTCCTGCAATGTTTGGGTGCTTGGAAGACTGTTTCAATTAATCTTATTAGCCAAAGAAGACAATGGGTTTGAAGGAAAAAGGGGTCAATATATGTTGGGGAAATTCTTATGGATTGGCCTTGGTGTTAAATTGGATTGGGTATTTCCCCATTTGTTTAATGCCGAGGCAATTAGAAGATTTGAGAATTTTGAAAGTTCATTCTCCCGTTATTCCATTGTACAAAGTTTCGCTCATAAGGGTGCAAGTGACTACCACTTGATTGTTGAATCGACTTTGTCTAAACTTGTGATTTTGAGCCAAACCATATGAAGGCAAGCAAAATACCTCCACATGAAGGATTTAGGCATTCAGTATTTTTTCAGCTTATACATAATCCTGTTTGTAGGCAAGTTTATGAGAGGGAGCACCAGAAAGGTTTGTTCTGTTTTGAGCACAACATTTATCTCAAGGCTTTGATGAACTTTGATTATTATGTTGCAAATTTTGCAGTTTACTAGTGGGGACAATTTGGAAATTCTTTTTATACTACTCTCAACAATCACTATGCTAGCCTGATTTGTTTGGGTTATTCTATTGATGCTTCCTTAGAAGTTATCACTGCAGCTAACAAGCCTTTTATGAAGCTTGACAAAGAAAAAGTAATATTTGTGCTTACGGCAGGTTGGGGTTTAGTAATACTTGCAAAGGTTGAAGACCTCAAGCTATTGAGAGCTAATAGTTGGTATGGGGTGTTTAGCATTTACTTGCTTGTTGGCTTAGATTTCATCATTATGGGAACATTTGTAGTCCTGATTTCGAAGTGTTGTTGGAATGGGAAGCAAACGCTTGCTAAGGTTTTTCTCTTTTTTGTTATAATGAGATCAGCTCACTTTGGATCTTGCCCAAGCCTAGAAAGAGAATACATTAAAGAGAAACCACCAGTTTCTATTCAGTCCTCACCTTGAGGATAAGGTGAAGCTTGAAGGTCGAGGTAATGATGGGCCCATAGCTAATGGACCTACAATTAATGGGCTAAACCTAAGTGAGGAGTGTGTGAGGTTTGTGTGTGTGGTGTGTGCATGTGCAATGTACTGAGGAGGTATATATGTGGGCAAAGGGATTTGGTAGGGTAAAAAAAGCAGACTTTTAGGCATTGTGAGGAGAGGGGATTTGATCTCTCGAATACCAGACTGAGGGGTGGAGGAAGTTTATCTTGCTTCATCATTTAATCATTTTATTTAGGGTGTGTTTGGTTTGAGGGGAGGGTAGGGGAGGGAGGAAAGGAGAGGGAGGTTAAATTACCTTTTTAGGTTGAAGGTATTTAAATTTTGGGTGGGAACCCAAAATTTAAAAGGAATGAGAGGATAAATTTTGGGCGAAAACCCAGAAATTAAAAGAATGAGAGGGTAAATTTTGGGTTTTTCTTGTCCAAAATGGTAATTTACCAATCCTCCCCTCCCCTCCCTCTCCTACCTTCCTCTCAAACCAAACACACCCTTAGGGCTTGTTTGGTCTGAGCGAAGGGGAGGGAAAGTGGGCGGAGGAAAAAAATTTTTGAGTTGAATTTAAAAAAATTAGAGAAGTGGGGTTAAAAATTTTTAATTAATTTTTCTTACTCTTTTATCTTATATATTATCTTTATTAAAATTTTATTACCTCACTTCTTCAATATTTTAAAATTCAACTCAACAATTTTTCCTCCCCTCCCCTCCAAATCCCTCACACCAAACAGATCCTTAGTGTTTTGAGTGCTTTCAGTAGCTTATTTCCATTGAGTGTTGGCTAATTTCTGTTGTAACGGTGCCTATTTCTGATATTTATATAAAATCAGTGTTACATTTTTATCATTTTGGCTTGGGCTCTATCACTGAGTAATGGCACAATGATTTAGGAGGCTGACTGCTAGCCAGGTGTTCCAATATATGCTGCTGCTGCTGCTTATATTGTGTTTTAGATGCATGCATATTTAAGCAGACATGAAGTTATTTTATTTGGCTGCATGTTTATCTTATGCCACGATATCTAATATCAATATTTCAATAAATTCCAGATGGGTGGAATTTCGAATTTGATTTTATGACAGAAAATGATCCTGAAGCCATGGAAAAAGGTGATGAGCTGAAGCTTGACCAATCTTGTGTAATGGTGAGTGAGGATGAACTCAGATCAATCGCCATGGCAGGAGATAATCCAAAGGCTAACAAGGTACTCTCCCTCTCTCTACTAACCCTTCTTTAACTGATTCTCTCTCTCTCTACACCATCCCTTCTTTAACTGATTATTACTATTATGTATTGTTTGAAGAAAAAGATGAGGCGAATATTCAGTTTAGGTAAGAAGTGTGGGAGGAAGCAAGAGTATGAGCAGCTTGCAGCATGGCATGAGAAAAGAGAGGAAGGCAAAGGAGAATGTGTGGAGGAGGAGGATTCAGAAGCTGCTTGTGAATCTGATTGGGAGGTTCTTTAAGTATCATTATGATAAAGTCATATGCATGCTTGCACGTACATATATTTCCACTATTTCAATACTTTTACATCCACTCCTCGCTAAGTCCTTTGTGGAGCTGTGATGGGTTCAATTCCCTGCTATGATTATATTTACGCTGCCTCTAAACTGCCCCTGCTGCCACTTTTCCTTTTGTCTTTTATTTTCTTCTCCTAGGAAGGGAAAGTAAGAGAAGGGAAGCCTTTACTTTCGCCATATTTATGAGAACATCCTAATGGGGTTTCCATCTATCCATTCTATAACAGTTAAATAATGGATACAACCGGTGCATTTACATTCTATCTCTGTTGTCATCGCCAATTGCATGCCGCTTGTGCATAACGATTTACAATAAAAGAAAAAAGGGCAAGTATTCATTCTGTTTGCTTTGAATCTAGATTTTTAAAAAACCAAAAAACAAAATTTGAACTCAAAGGAAGAGCTGTGCTATCGTACAGGGTGTTGATATTTTCTATTTCCTGTGGTTGCTCGCAAATGGAATGGAAAATCAATACTCTAGCCTGAACCTTGTGGGAGATGAGGACTGAGGAGGACCATTGACGCTTAGATTAGAAATGTAGGACTTGTGTAAACAAACGAAATCTCATGAAAGGATCACGTAAGCGCAGGCTTATTGCTTTTTATGGTTATTCCTCATTCGAGGGGTATATTCCTAAATCCTTGTCCAAGAAAATATATATTGATTTTAAATATAAGACAGAGTTGACTTTTATGAAGAAATTAAGGAAATTAATTAAATTATTTTAGAGTATTTATACTTTTATTTTTTTTCCTTCAAATTAATTAGTTTGACTAATAAATTGATATATAATTTAAAGATATACAATATATGATATTATTAAGTAACTAATTTAACTTCCTTAATCTCTAAAAAAAATTAACTTTATCTTATATTTAAGATTTGAGGGGGGATCTACTTTTAGGCTAAGTTAGAAAATGCTAATCTAATACGACCTGAAATGGCTCCACTTGATATCTACTCAATACCCTTGTAAAACTCAAGGGCGCTTTCCCTTCGCAGCAAATAGTAGTGCAAAGCGCAAACTCTAGAATTTAATACCCGTTTGGTTTGACACATTACAAGCTTGTAATGGTAATTATGATTATATTATTAAAAGAACATTTCCATTCATACCTTTCTCTATTAATACTTATTATCATCTCATTATATGTTTGAAAAAGTCTAAATTACTCTCAATTTCATTTGTTTTTATTTTACTTGTCTCATTTCAGCAACCACGCTCTACCGACACTGCCTCCTCTGACGCTAAGAAGTCTAATTTACCATTTAATCTCATTTGTCTTTATTTCACTTGATAATTCCCGTTTATACCTCCAATTGTATCTAGTTTAAAAGAAAACAAGTTACTGGTTCATCATACTATTGTGGACGATCGAGTTATTTCTTTACACAGATACCCTGTTTTCTATTTAGACCTGATTGGGAAAACGTGAGTTTTCGAACCGCAAGGCCTATTTCGTATACATTTGAAACAATAGGTAATTTGAAGGGTTACCTTGCTTCACTATTCACATCTTGTTTTATTTTTATAAAAGCTAATATCAGGTAGTAGCTCATGACGCCCATAGTTTTTTATATTTAATTCTACCGAAAAGAGTTTGAAAATTTTGTTCTCCCTCTCACACGCACCCATCAAATAAATCATGCTTAATATCCAAACACACACACACACACACACACACACTATTTGGCTTACTATTTTGATTTGATGAGTGTGGTTTTTCATTATAACGGGACTAATACACGATTGAATTTCTTGATATTTAAAATGTAAGATGGTAGATATAAGTCTAGTTTCCCAAATGCTACCAATTAGACAAAAAGCGTTATAAACCTTAAGTAGAATAATCTATTAGAGTCTTGTTTCAGCGGAGCTGTTAGTATTTGGTATAATGATGAACAATGCCTGCCATTATTGACTTATGAAATTTCAAAAGGAAAAAGACAATGAAGAAGCCAAACATGGACAAGAAAGCTAAGTATCCAAGAATTTTACTCATTGAGCAAGCAACTTGTGTTCTAAGTCCACTAAAAAGAGAGAATGGGCCAGGCTTGTTTTGGTAGGCATGGCCCACACAGCCCAAATTAAATTAAAATTATCTTCAAAACAAAGATACCCACATTCTTTTATCCACATTTAGCCAATAGATGAGCAGAAATACATGTGGCTTTAAGAACCTGTTCCTTTCGTTCATTATCATCAACTCCAAAAAGTTGCTTCGGATGGCTTCCTTCAATAGATGATGACAACCCACAAAGGCAGAACAGGACCTACTTGAAGGTCTTTTTTATTATACTGCGTCTGTTGTATTGTGTATATGATTTTAAAATAATAACATACTCATAACAAAGACAAGTAGAGATATGAATCAACATTATTATATGTGTTATGATGGAGGAAGGAGGTAGTTGGTAACGATATTTTATTATGTTGGTGTAGATAATTAAGAATCGAGTGCAATAATGATTTGATGGCTCAAACTTGTAATAAAGTTGTCAGAAGTTAGTAATGATATTCCCTTCTCTCTACTTATTGTCCTAGCATGTGTTTGTTGTCAAAGCTTTCAATTTATGTATTTTATGCAAAATTAGTTGGCTAATTTTGTTGACTTGAAGTAAGGCAGTTTAGACACATAATTGTTTGTTTAAAACTTTCTCGAGAAAAGTAATTTTGATGTAATTATTAATATTTGAAAATAGCAGCAAGTGTATCAAAGAGGAATACGCAAAACAATCCAGAAGTTGCAAATCTATAACCTGAGCCAAATTATGCTTATTCAAAGGCCAAATAATATTGCAGAAATGTGTAGAACATTGTCAAAGTTGAAAGAAACTTAGAAAATGAGTATGGATTAGTAACTTGTGTGAGATCTAAGCAAAATCCTTTTTTGGTCTCCACAATGGAATATAAAGAGGAAAAAACATAAATACACGCTTTATTATTATGGGAAAATTTTAAAAAATTACATTGAAAATAGTAAAAGGAAATTTCAGTACATTGAAATTGTAAAAGTACAAATCAGGCGGTGTCAGACAGGAAGATGAATTTGGGATTTTGAAATCTCGGCCAAATGACGAAAATGACCTTCAGCCCTCGATCGGAATAACAAGAGTTGTTAATGAAAAATCCTTTTTTGGCCTCCACATTGGAATATAAAGAGGAAAAATGTTACATAAATACACGCTTTATTATTATTTTATATATGCGACATGATGGTCGGATTAAAACTTTCTCCAAGTTTCAGAACCAAATGATTCGGCATATGTGAATATAAAATGCAACTTTACAAGTAATTTGAGTGATCAGTGGCGTGAGTGCGTTGTTATATCATCATTAGAATAAAAAAATATGATGTTATTAATGTCAATACTTCAAAGTTTGATGGCGCGAATGATGTGTAAATATTATGAAATATAATAATTCTTTATTATATAGGGAAAAAAGAAAACAGTGAAAGAGACTGGTCGTTTCAAAAGGTGACAAAGTGATGAGAGTGAGTGAGAAAAACGTTACTTTGTGACTCACACCTCTCAAGTCTCAATAAACGTCCCTGCGTAGCATTAATATCTATTTGTCAATTTCCCTTATCTTAAGGTGCTTGAATGATCCAAATGGAAAAAACCAATATATATATATATATATATTTACCCCATTATTTAAAATATAGCATACCACCTACATTATTAAGGAGTCAAGTTTTTGTTTAGATTTCGCTTTTTTATGTATTATTCTTGTGGTGTATGTTAAAGCAATAAGACGTGGAGGGAAATATGCCATGTTTCTTTGTGAGATTCTGCCAAAAGGAAAAAAGGCGTAGCGTGAAAAATGCTGGCGATTCTTGTAAATATTGCTTCTGTATTAAGAAAATGATCCATTTTGTGTTTACTATCAGCCTTTGATCATCCGCCCCTCTAAATCATGAGGGGGAGATAATGAAAAGACATGGTTTTCTTTTGATTCTCTTGAAAATATTGTTTTTGTATTAATATAAAACGATCCGTTTGTCATTAAGAAAAGGTTAAAGAGTTATTTTGTTCTATAAGTTGTCAGAAGAACAATTTTATTCTGACTATTATCTCAATTAAATTTGACTGTTAGTTGATCAAATCTGTTGAGCTGGCAATCCACATGTTATCCATGATTGTTTTTGTTTTGGGTTTAGGTGTAAATTTACTTCATAATTTGTCACTCGTTAGTTGATCAAATATTTTTATTTGGCTAGTTCATGTGTCATTCACTTTTTTTTTTAAGTTAGATTTAAAAATAAATATTTTTTTTTTGAAAACAAATGCATTCTATTTGAAGGATTAAAGACAATAAAAAAGATGAAAATATCTTATACAGTAAAGAAAAAGTCAAAGAGGTACTTGCCTATTTCGACATCGTTGGAGTACAACGGTAGAGAGTTTTTAATGGCTCTGTTCTCGGCAATTTTTTTTTAGTGTGTTATGCATATGGTGAATTAATATTTTTCTTCATTATTTTTTAGTGAATGTGAGCTCCTCCTCTATATACAACTTTTTCTTCAATGTTGCTCACTCTGCTAGCTCAACAAATGCGATCAATTAATAGTCAAATTTAACCTATATAACTGTCAAGGTGACGTTACCACGATTTGGAGAACTCCTGGGATAACATCACTCCTAAGTGAAAACTTCCGGGGTAAATTTGCATTTTAACAAAAATGACATAGACAACACGTTAGAGGTGGTAATATGGTCCGGCCCGATGGATTCAGGCTAATCCGCCACGGGTTGGGTGCATATGGATTCGGGCCCAAAAGGACCGTATCAATATGGGTTGGCAAAATGCCAACCCATATTTTTTTTCAATTTTTTTTAATAATATATTAAGATTGTTTTTTTATATACAATAAGATTTTTTTTTTCTACACACTTAAACATAAAATTTAAAATACATTGCAAATTAAAGAGAGTTGAGACTGACTTCTGATTTCTAAGACTAAGAGCGTGAGCCATGAGAGATAGGGAGTGAGAGACTGTTTCAAACAAAAACAAAAGAGAGTTAACCAAGCTGAAGAGTAAGGACTGAGGAATGAGAGTATTGGGTTGAACTTTGGAGTAATGATTTTGGATTATTGTGGGTTGGGTCTTAGCTAATGGCTCTTCCCTCTTGGTTTTTTTTTTTTTTTTTAAATATGGGCCAACCCACCAACCCAGTAGTCCAACCCATCATGGGTTGGGACCATATGAGTTCGGGCCCAAAAGAACCGCATCAATATGGTCCCAGTTTTGTAGAGGCCAAACCTATCGGATTGGGCGGGTTCGGCTCACGGTCCCAACCCATATTACCACCTCTACAACACGGAAGCTATTGGCTCAGCATATTTGGTTAACTAATAATAAAATTTAATTAAGATAATGGTCAGGATAAAATTACTCCAGATTTAACACTTTTAAGATAAAATTGTCCTTATGTGACAACTTATATGACAAAATAACCATTTAACCCTTAAAAAAACAATGCTTATGGATAAGAAAGCACATGTACATGTATATATTTATATAACGTGTGTTTAGGAAAGTGTTTTTGCTCGCCAAAACCACATGGCTTCTTTAATCAAATCTAAGATCAGCCTCCCCAAACAAACAAACGGATCCAGTTTCTCTCGTCATCAAAATGATGAGCGGTAAGAGTTATTCTGATTTGGATGGTTCAGATTTCATTTTTTTAAAATGGATGATTTTTAAATAAAAAAATGATTTTTTTGAAAAAAATGTTAATTAAGAAATTATTTTTATTTTAGATTCTCTACCCGTGAAAATGATTTTTTTTAAAAAAAAGAAAAAAAATGAAATCTAGACTGTTCAGATCAAGTAGCTCTCTCTGCTTATCATTTTGATGAGTAGGGAAACTGGATCCACAAACAAACAAACACGTAGAGATGACTAATTAATAAAGACTAATGACAACTATCAATGTTTGTTTGAGATAGCTTATTTTTTACTTATAAGTGCTTTTAAATTATTATTTATGGTGTACGAGGTAGGTATATGAGATGAGTTTTGTCTCAATTTATGTGAAAAGCATCTATATCCCAAAAATAAACTATCCCAAACATAGAATAGGCGTTTTGTCATAATGAAAGAAACTTTAACCGCTTAAGTATCAGGTTTCAAATTCGAGTTTGTGTATATATATAAAAACTTATTTGGGAAAGCTGCGTTAATTAGACTTGACATTAATTGAACGTGACCCAATCATATATATATATATATATATATAAACTAGCAACAACTAATTTAAGTAGTTGGATGCTTATTCTTCTTAAATAGGTCTTGAGCTTGATTGTTCTATATAAAATGAATAGTAATATAAATTAACTGTAGTTACTTGATCCCCTGTTTTTTTTTAACATACTCCCTCCAATTTTAGTTATAAGATATTTGGAGGAGGAGTTTTGAAGCCCTTTTCATAAGACACTACATTAATTATTTATTACAATTTTTGTCTTTTGTCCCTATCCGATGAAGGAAAATAAGTACTTTTTAAAATATTTATTTAATACGAGTAAAGTAGATCTTCTTTGAGTTTATGCTAGTAAAAAAAATAAATTTTAAAAAGAATAGTGAGGGTCTGAATAGTCACCCACATGCAAGAAAAAAGCTAGCAATTAAATGGAATTTAATGTTTGGCACACAAACAAAACAATGTGCCTACTCCCTACCCATTTGGACTTGTACATGGAAAGCATTATTATTTGAAGTCTTATCCTATGAGGGCTGCCTTCCTTCATTGGATATTGCTTCAACAACACTAAACCCTCATTCCATATAACTAGCGACAAAATTCAATAATCAAAACTTGCTAATCATACACCTCTCATCACTTTTAGTCCCTCTCCAACGTTTTAAATCGCTCAATACATATCCTCTGACTCTCATTATTGTTCAAATCATCCATCTACATGCTCCGCATAAATTATACTCAAAGATTGATTCTCAAAATTTGCAATGAGTCGCTTTTAAAGCTCATCATTTTGTGTTCAAAACACTAAAAGATTCCTTTTTGTGACCCTTCATAGCAAAATTGGTAAGTGACTGCTTGGATTTGCGATAGAAACTACTTTTTTGACGTAATTTACTGTATACGAGATATGTATGTGAGAGAAATTTTACCTCAACTTGCATAAATATGCTTCTCAAATGCTAATCCAACTAGGCCCTAAAATATTAGTCATGGGATATAATTTGTGCAGTCATATTATAAGAGGCTCCAATTCATGCCAAGGCCATGAACCACTCAATTTTGCTATGGTTGGCTCCTGCAATTCAAATTTCTTTTTATTTGCATGTGAACATGTTTATTATTGCCGTGTATTAAATACTCCTCCCTCTATTTTTTTTGGGACCAGTAATGCTCCTCCCTCTATTATTCTTCTGCTAGGTACACAGAATAATTAAAAATTTGCATAAATGCATGCATCCATGTGTAAATATGTTTGTGTGAGTATCAAATTTAATTTTCAATAATGCTTCTTCTTCCTTTTAATTCTTTGAAATATTAGGTTGTAGTGAGGGACAACTCACACATTGACTTTGGAAATTGTAATTTTCAAGTCATGGTTGGTAGGGTGCCATAGAGTTGAGTTTGGCCAAGTGCTCTCTCTCTCTTTCTCTCTGAGTCAATAATAGAACAGATCATGGAGGAGGTCACTTACCACCTTCCATTTAAATTTCTGGTCCCTCTCTGCTTTTGTTCTTTTCCTCTTTTCCTTTTTTTTTTTTTAAATATCTTCCCCATTTTCAAATGGACGATTATATTCCAAACGTGTTAAATAAATATTAAAAATGGAAGAAGAAAGACCTCTCAAAGGATGCTTCCCACAGATCTTGACCTACAAGTTGCAGACTTTTCATTTCCCTTGTACTATGAGCCTATCTGCCTGCAAGCTCAGTGAAGTTTGTCTTTTACTACACACAGAATAAAAATCTGGCAACACAGGGCAAAAGCAGAGACTTGTTTATTTATTTTATATTATTTGGTATGAATTCTCCAAGTTCCTAACTTATAAACTAATCAATCTTCTGCTGTGAAATCATAAAGTGTGTTTTCAAGATAAAAGCTTCATTATGTCTGCATGTCACCTTACCAGACTCAACTAATTCACTTCCATGATTCAAGCAACTCTGAAATCCTTGGCCAATATAATTTCTCAACGGTTTCACTCTGCCACAATTAAATTTCTTGATCTGTCCTGTGTGTTTTTCAGAAGCTTTTGATTAAGAACAACCCTTTGGCCAAAATTCTTATCGATGCAAGATTGGTTATTTACCTGTGAGCATATATGATCAAAAAGACAAGTTGTACTAATATTATTTTCCTCGTTATAAGCATAAGAATCTTTTGATTTGTAATTCGTGTAATGAGTTTAATACTCAATCTATTTAATATTATCACTTTGTA
>OY979702.1:81718680-81926714 GCA_963855925.1 Inga laurina
CTCGTTTCTGTAGTACCTAATTATATCATCTGCAATATAAATCATGTTAGGAACCGACCTAGACATGAAATAGCTCAATAGGGTTCTCTTCTCGGAGAGGAATATATGCATTACCTGCAGCCGAGATTAGCAATTTGTTGCTATTAAAATCCATTATGCCACAGAAATTGTTTAAGGAAATAACAGACTGCTATTTCTGAGTGGACGCTGCAACTCACTCAGAAGAACCGACCTTATTATCATACTTCATATTTTGTTAACAAGATCTGCCACTATTCTGTTCAGTGTTGATAAAGGAGAAAAGTACCAGGGAAAAGAAACTATAGACGGACAATGTAATTGATTATATTAACTACTATCTTTAGCATTATTGGGAGGAAGGATTACCGATCAGAACAAACATTCTCTCCTAGTAAACTTTGTGAGATATCTTATCTCTCTGCACTTTCATGGAGATGAGAATGGAATGAAATGATATTAGCAAATGCTTTGTTTGATATGTTCTAGATAAAAATAAAACCGTTTATATAATACTGTTTTTGGTAAATTAAACATATAATACGAATATCTGGACCAAATTATACTTGCAACAAACTTTTTTTTCAAAGCAAGACACAAATCTAGCTTCTCATCTCTTATTCCTTCATGTCCAGTCTCATGCCATCATACACCATTTTCCTGTCCTTTCTTTTTCAAGTTATTTTGTCACACCAAACAGACTTTCATTTTTTGACAGAAAACTGCAACATTATATTAATCCAAAAGAAAACAAGGTGGTGTGGTTCATAAAATAAAATTAAAAAAAGGTGATGTGGAATAATTAGTTTTTTTTCCCTATACAAGTCGATTTGCAGTTTCTTGTCTCTTGTAGCCTTCAAGGAAGCTACGCCATATATTAGCATTTGGAGGAAAAGGCATGCTTGCAATGATTTTCTCAGCTTCCACAACACAACCATTTTTAGCCAGAAGGTCAACTATATAGTGATAATGATCAATTTCTGGTTCAATCCCATAAATCATAGTCATTTTCCTGAAAAATTCCATCCCTTCCCTTACTAATCCACCATATCTGCAAGCTGATAGCACTGCTCGGAGAGTTAATGCATCAGGCTTCAACCCTGTCATCTCCACTTCCCTGAATCTCGTTAGTGCCTCATGAGGATAACCATTCAGCCCAAGGGCAGTAATCAAAGCTGTCCACGTAATTAGGTTTCTATCTTCTATTTCTTCAAAAACTTTCACTGAACTATCAATGCTTCCACACTTGCCATACATGTCAATAAGTAAATTGCGCAAAAATGTGTCACCATTATTGACATCAGTCTTTATAATAAGTCCATGAAGAGAACTGCCCAATGCCAAATTACAGAGTTTGGTACTCACACAGAGAAGGCTCGTAAATGAGTAATTATCAGGATGGATGTCGGCAGAACGCATACGCTTGAACAGTTCAAAAACCTCGTTATAATAATTGCTCCGAGCACATGCTGCAATGACGATATTCCAAGATACAACATCTGGTTTTTGTAGCAAAGAAAGAAATTTCAGTGTTTCATCGTACTGGCAAGTTCTGTTATAGATACCAGCAATGATGTTTGATGGAACGACAGGAAGTGGATTATTAAAATCGTTGACAAAGGCCATGGCTTCGTTTATGAGACCATTTCGAGTGTAAGACATAAGAAGAGAACTTAATACATAATCATAATTCTCATATCCCATTCTTATAATTAAACCATGAAGCTGATGTAGGTCTGACGCAAATGATGACTTGAGAACGGCTGAAAAGGAAAACTCATTAGGTCGGTAACCCAATTGAAGCATTTGTTGTAATAGAATAACAGATGTAGAAGAGCATTTATTTGAGTAACCCAGAATCAGAGCATTCCAGGATACCAAATTCTTGTCTTTTATCTCATCAAAACAGTTATGGGCATACTCCAATTCACCGCATTTAGCATAGAAGTCTACTAATGTGGTGCCCACAATAACATCAGTTTCAAAACCACTCCTGATAACCTTAGCATGGATGCATTCACCAGAGACTGGAACTTTCAGATTGGTGCACGAGTTAATCACAACTACAAATGTGGCCTGACTAGGCATCAATCCTCTGCTGGACATATTTGAAAAGAGCTTCAATGCCATATGAGGCCTCTGACTTTTGGCCCATGCATCAATGATTATATTACATGACACAATGTTCTGAATTGGCATCTGCTCAAACAATTTTTCTGCCAAGACTATGCCTTCACATTTGACATACATTCTGATGAGAGAACTAGCGGCATTAACTTGACAATCGAATCCGCATTTAGTCATTAAACCATGCAATTGTTCACCGTATTTCAAGTTCTGTTCTGAACCAAGTGCAGACAAAATGGCACCAAAAGAATATTCAGACAAGGAAACCCCCATCCTGACAAGATCATGAAACATAAGCACACAATCTTCAACAGTCCCATTACGCGCCAAAACAGACAACATTGAATTCCACGTAACCAAGCTCTTCTGGGGTATATCTTCGAACACGAGAAACACTTCATCCAAGCAACCATGTCTCCCATAAAAACCCAACAAATTTGTCCCCACAAAAGCATCCGCACAAAAAAGCCCATTCCTTATGCTTAAGGCATGCAACTGAACACCCTGTGAAACATTGAGTGATTCGCACAACAGTAGTCCACTCAGTGTGTACTGGGTTGGCCCTAATCCATAACGCCTCATTTCACAGAACAAATCCATAGTCTCGACCACATCCCCACACCGACCATGAACAACAATAAGTGTATTATAAGAAACGACAGTCTTCAGAGGCAAGGAGTCAAACAGCTTGCGTGCAAGAAGCGGTTGGCCAAGTGATAGATAACATGACATGATATTGTTGTGGATGAAGGCAGATTGATTTGGAATTGGACCCATTGTGATGGCGAGAGCATGGAGAGATTTCGTTTCTTTGAGGGAACGAATCGAAGAGCACGCGTTGAGCAACCTGTGAAGACGTTGGCCATGTCGAAGAAGCTCTTCGCAGCTACTCATGCGCGGGGTGGCTGTTTAGTTTACAAGACCACGAATCTTGGTTCAACAATATACGCTGGTCGCTGGGATTGTGAAGTACTGAATAGGTCCTATCTTTCTTAAACGTGGCCCATAGTGTAACAGGCTGTATAGCATCATGCCCACTAGCTGAAGGCCTTAAAATTTCTTCTTCTTTTTTTTAAATTTTTGGGCCCAACTTTGTTTCATTTTTCATTGGTCAACACAGGTTTCTGGTCTTGCAGTTTGGGCCAAGAGATTGTGTGGCATTCTACTGAGTACTGACATTTTCCCAGAGAAAAGTGCCAGGTAAGAAGACACTTGAAAATAGGCGCCAAAACGGGGGGGAGAAGAGATTGAAGAAGACGCTCTGCAACAGGAGGGGGCGAGAAAACCCAGTCGCCGGCGGGAGAAGATTGAATCGGTCTGGGCTACCACATTATATATAGATAAAGCCAAATCCAAAACAAATTAGCATAAATTTCCATCTGAACTTCTGAAGATAAAAACACTTTTCCAACTTTTTGATTTTAAAAATACAATGACTTGACCATAATATATGATCACAACTGCATAATCAAACTCACAGTCTGCTAAAGATCTAGCGCCACAATTGGAAACCCCACTTGCCGGAAGGTCTAATCTAAATTAAGAAATCAAAAGCAATCGAAAACTAGAGCCACAGGCAGAATCAGAAAGAACGAACAGAGAGAGCACACAGTAATTAAAGGGGAGGGTTTGGAATGAGCAACAAATGAAGAAGGGGATCTTACCTTGTGTTCTGACTCTGAAGCCAACGCCAGAGGAAGGAGATATTTGACCACTTTCACTTCTTCGCCGATCTCTTTCCACTCTCTGTTCTCTTATCTCAGTCTCTTCTTCCTTCCCCCTCACTGATAGCCTCCTTGGACTGTGCCCGCCGCCGCCAACTTCCTTGTGCCCTTTCCTTCCTTTTGCTCTTTTCTCTGCTAGTCATCGCCAAAACGCAGTGGGCTCTGCGTTTTAACCCTTCATTAATATTTTCGTTTTTTTAAAAAAAAAAAAACTTGAATTTAAAAGGAAAAATATTTTTAAAATGTTGTATTAAAAGAAACTTATAAAATATGAAAAAATAACTCTTGTCAAGATGAATTCATCTTGAGCAGCTGATATTTATTTTTTAGTTAAATGAATAATTAAATTACATAACTCAAACTAGCTGAAAATAAATTGGTATTTATTTTCTTTATTTTTATTTTTGAAAATAACTCCTTCACAGATTTTGATATATACGGCTCAAATATTTTATGAAAGGTAAATTATTTCGTATAGATTTTAATCATCTCTAGTCTCTACTTATAAAAAGAGTTTATTATTTTAAAATTTGTGTGTGTGTGTGTGTATATGCGCGCGCGCGCCTATCTCTGTTCAAGAATGGGGTAAAAAATACAGGCCTTCTGTACCAGGGATCTGCATCAGCTTTAATTGCACATTATGTAGATAAGTGTTTTCTCAAGCCTTCTTTGGATTCTTCATCAAACATCAACATCACCTATAAGGAGATATTCCATACGGTCCTAATTATAAGATAAAGTTGATTTTTTTAGAAAAATTAAGGAAATGAATTAAATTGCTTTAGAGTATTTTTTTTTATTTTTTTCTCCAAACTAATTAATTTGACTAATAAACAAATATATAATCTAAAGATACTAAAAATATAAATACTCTAAAGTAATTTAATTCATTTCCTTAATTTCTCCGAAAAAATCAACTTTATCTTATAGTTAAGACGTGAGGGAGTATTAGCTTTGCACTTTGAATTTTCTGTTGTTAGTATTGTTAGGGTCATTCCAAAAATTTGTACTTCTTAATTTCTCGAGGTCTTATTTTAGCATTTTAACTGTTGCTGATCGATTATAAACTTTGGTTGCTTTAATATCTATCACTTTGTCTTTTAATGAAATATAACAAAAAAGAGTAATGGGAAAAAAAAGTAAGAGAGCAGACTTCCTTCTTCGTCGAACTCAAATTTTAATTAGAAAGGTAGTTAGCCATATAATGATATAAAGCAAAGCTCTGCATAAAATCAAAGCTTCCACTATGAGTGAAATCAATTAACTTTTTTTAATCAATTAATCGCGACTTTACGTCAGTCTATAAATATATATAGTCATGGACCTAAAAGCTGTTTCTTATACAACTCAATTTTCGTCGTTTTTTTAATTAAAAACAGTTCTAATGGACTCCTATATACATTGACCCACAATAAAAAAGTCGGTGCTTTTACAAGTTTCTTTACATCGATGACCGAATATATTTGAATGCTATATTAAATTAAGAAACGCAGTCTTCAAACAGAATCTTTCATAATAAAAATAGCATTTGGCTGGCATTCTCAGCATATAAATTGCAAGCAGCATTATTGTGGGCAAAACCAAGTAATAAGTTATTTATTATGTCTGTTAATTAGAAACATTGTAGAGAAGCAAAAACATAATAAATTAACTACCACCTCTGTTCCTCAGATAACAAAAGCGAAATTGAGTAGTTAAATTATTACTTTGTACTGGTACAAGGAACCTATAAGATCTTGGGCTCTCAAACTCCTATGACCAACTTTTGGGGTATAATTTTCTCAAGGAACTATACCAGTTATAATGATACTTTCATTAAGAGACGGCTAACTTAAAAGAAATGAGGGTTTGAACCAGAGGGGCTGACCCCAAACATCATTGAGACACTGACCACTGATGCAATTAGTCTGAACTACAAAAGAAAAAAAAAAGGATCAGATCGTCAACAAGCTGTTGTCCTTGTCGTTGTTTTTGAACCTTTGCCAAAGAAGTCACAACCGTTTTGATCATCAAAAAGAGATCACATCAAAGGAAAGAGAGAGCCATATTATTGCTAATATCACAAAATTAAGGGAGAACAACTAGATGTGTAAAACCCGCTAAATCCCTTTAGGTCTCGAGTTCAAATCTAGAAAAGTCATTTGTGTTGGGAGGGACAATCATGAACCACGAACCGGATACTGGATGATAATATAAAAAAAAAGGGAGATTTACACTTAGGTCCCATGCAAGGAAAAACATGAAAAAATGGTCCCTATAGATTGCAAAATGAAAAAATGGTCCCATGGAGTTGTCAATACAGGCTTCTGGAGTTGTTAATGACAACGCCAGGAGCCTGTATTGACAACTCCATGGGACCATTTTTTCATTTTGCAATCTATAGAGACCATTTCTTCATTTCCCCTCTTCCTTGGGACTTCACTGTCATTCTCCCAAAAAAAAACAACTAGCTGACGATCCAGTCCTTTTCTTTCTTTTTTTTTTTTTTTCCCTCCTTTGTAGTTCAGACTCTCAAAAAGAATCGTATGTGTAGTTAGTGTCTCAGTGATGCCTGGGATCCGGCCCTCCTGGACTTAGCCTCTTGGAGGAGTGATATATGTTGCCAAGCAGGAGGCCTGCATTTTGAAAGCTTGCCCTAAGTTGCTTTGATTGTTGTAGCAGTTGAAACGACGACGAAACCTGCTGTTTGGGTGGCTTCTTCCTCTCTAACAAGGGCTCATCAACTAATAACAATCCTCGACGACTTTCCAACTTATATGCACTTGATAATATCACTGACACAATAAGCCACACAACCAGCATCTGCTTTGAGTTGGCCATCTCATATATGATACACACAAATATATATATCAACTTTGGTGCTTATTCCAAACGAATATCCACACCTTATATAGGGCACTGCCCCTCTTATTCACTCTTCAATTACGTCATCTTTCACTTTACGTAGAGTATTATATTTATATCTTTATAAGTTATATGTTTTTCCCCTCCAAATTGGAAACTCAAAATTAGAATATATTCAACCAGCAGAGGGCTGCAACAATATGAGTCTCAAATTGGAGAATGTTACTCAGAAATGAGGGTTTTATAAGACCTTACATTGAGCTCTCCAATTCTAATTATTAACTTTTAGGGTGTGGTTCTCCTCAAGACTTGTGTTCATTATATTGGTGTTTCATTGAGAGTCAGCCAATAGAGAGTGGAGAGGCTACCCATAGAGGGTTCTAACCAGAGGTGACCTGCAGCTTGGGTTCTCCAACTCCATCGATTAGCTGATTGAATTCATATTATTTTTTTGCCTGTGAAGTTCATATTATTAAACATTAATGATCGTCATATATTTATATATATATATATATTTCATTGGGCTTGTTATATATGTAATAGTTAAGCTGAGAAATCCATACTCGAAAAAGAAAAGGAGTTGCAGGAAAGTGACGTCTTTAATTTGGTCTGCTTCATAAGAGATTCTCATATATATACCAAACAAACACAAAACAAGTTTAGTGAAAAGTAATATGGATTTCAGTTCTGTATACTCTCTAGTCTCTCCATCCATTTTAATTAGTGCCGTTGAAACGCATCATCATTCATCACAACTTCGTATTTATGAAATCCCGGATTGAGCTGCCCACTACTAGTGAATTTGGACACCTTTTCAAATAGTATGCATGTGTGTGTCTATATAATAAATATGCCATATATATAACCAAACTTCTTGCATATGGGGCTTCGAAAGGTCACTCTCATCAGGAGCTCATAAAAACAGTAGATCTCATTTGAGAAGAAGATCAAAATATACTATTTGCCATACTGATAATGTTAAGTTTCTGGTAGCAAGTTCTTCACAAAGTGTATACCTTGCAAAGCAAGATCCGATCGAAGGAATTTATAATAATTATGAAGGAGAAAACGCTGAGAGAAAGCGATTATATTATTAGGTGTAAAGTTTTGGATATGACAAATGTGGTGCGGCGAAAACGAAAATATGTAGTGGGATGGCACGCAGTGTTAACGTCATGCGCACAAATCTCAATCTTCACTACTGCCTCTTTATGATCAGTTCTCATTAAATATTATAAATATATTAATATTAAAATTGGAAGTACGGAAATAATAGAATTTATTAAAAAAATTATATTTGCTTAATTAGTTATGACATGTATGTTAACAAGAGATACTATATATTGTTGTGTGTGTGTGTGTGTGTGTGTGTGTGTGTTTTGTACTGAACATTTTGAGTTTGATTTGTTCAATTCATTTCATGGTCCCAAGATATATAACATAAACTAAATAGTAAATACAAATAAATGAACTCTGAGATTCTTTGCGGAATTAAGTTGATTAATTATAAACTAGAGACGAGAGCCACTGGTGCAACTCATTTCATTGTGAAAATCTGCATCAGACAGACATGGAGGATATATTGAGAAAAAGGCTGTTAATATGATGTCAAACTTTATTAGCTTAATGGATATAAGTGTTTAATGACGACTAAGTCACTAATACTCTTCAGCTAGCTAGTCTTAGGCAACTTTGATCAGATAATGGAATGTGAGTGTGTGTGTGTGTGTCGGCGTCATTAATCACTAACCGAAAATAAATATTTAAGCTGATCACTAGCCTTGTTGATTATATTGGATGTACATTGAAAACATGCATGGCTCAAGCTACTGAGGTGACTTAACTGTGTTTCTCAATTGCACCTTCAATTTTATTTGATTGATTTAATTAATTGTCAAATTCAAAATCAAAACTAATTGTCTGGCCTGAATATAATTCTAAGTTAGAAAAGTGTGTCGTAAATTGTGACGCAAAATGGTTAATTAGCGTGTGTGTGTGGTGAAGAAATTAAAATAAAATATATTATATGAAAAAGCATGCATTAGGTCACTAATAACATGACAGCCAACAAAATAACAGCAAAAATGGCATTAAGGAAGGCAATTTGTTGAGTAAATAACATCAACTTGAGCATGAAATCGTTGCATATTGGATCATTCGGTCTTGATTCCCGGATGCACTTTAATTTCCATAATGCTTTTTTTTTTGTCGAATTAATTTTCACAATGCTGACTCATTTAGTTTGATTCCATCTCCTCACAATCTCCTAAAGAATTGACTGAGGCACGTAACAAGTAGTTATTACAATATTGTATCAAAAGAAAATTAAAGTTAGTGCAACAATGGAGCTAGGCTAATATCTTCAGGGACTTGCCGAAAGTGATTCAGCTTTATATGGGGCTGAGGCTGACGATAACTATTTTCTTTGGTAGGTTGTCCTTAAGAAAAATAAACTTTCTTTTGAAACATCAACATCAATATAAAATTTTAAAAAAAAATTATAATGTTCATAAACCAGAAATCATAGCCAATAAATTAATTAGAAGCAACAAAGCAAGTTATACAAACATCTTATTGGTGTCGTTATAATAATGTGTAGTTAACCTGTGAAATCCAAACACGAAAAAGAACGGAGTAAACATATCCATAATGATGTCTTATATAATCCAAACTGAGATTCCTCGGATGAGTTATAATATAGGAATATACCAAATAGAAGTTAAGGGAAGTGAGGTCAAGTGGATTCCATTTCGTATTGTGTCGTAGCTAATTCATTATTTCATTGGAGAATGAATGGAAGAAGCACGTAATTGAATTTTAAGATATTAATTTGCGCCGACGCGCCACTTTGAGTAGTGAATTATATCAAAGACCTTTCGGAGAGTAGAAAGGACATGTATTCTTATAGACCTTTGAAAGGCCACTTAATTAAACCACCGATCCCATTCTTTTTCTTGTCCATGCAATTAATTAATTAATTACTACTATTCTATTTTCCTTTTTTCCCCTTTGAGGGCTTAAACTTGCATACAAATGCATAGATAACCTATTATATATAATATAGCCCAATCTACAAGCTATATCCTCTCACCATCGCCCCTAAATATTACTGTTCTTCATAAAGTCTTGAGTCTAACGGGATAAATTAAAGGGTCTGAAGTATTCAAGGGTGGGTTATTCATATTTATTTGACTTTTCTTAAAAATTATATATGCTCATCTTTTTAACATTGAAAACTTATGTTGAAGAATTTAATGTTTAAAATATAAAAAAGCACACGTACAGTTTACAGAGTACAAAAAAATATAGGAAATTTTGAAAGAATGAACATGGTTGCATTGCACGAGGGCCACGTTAATGTACATAACTTGTAAATAACATGATTTTCTGTAAATTTTAATTTCTATTTTAAAAATACACACACATGCATATGGGGTTGTGAATGCCATTGGCAGAGATGTTATGTCATCAATATTCTTTACCTGGTGACTTGGAATCCACCTGGAATAATCCAAAAAAAATAATCGAAGACGATGGGCAATATACTAGTATAACTAAAATATGAAAGCTTGGCAAAAAAAAAAAAAAAAAACTAACTAAAATATGAAAGCGTTGAGTACGTACAAGGTTTTGTTGGGTAAGAGTAAAAAAAAGCAAGTAGTATGTCATTAAAGTTGGCTTTTTGACTTCTGGTTATTTGATGGAGGGTAACGAGTTGCGTTGTCAACATGAAGATATACTTTAAAAATTTTAAAAAAAAATGGGATAGAAAATATAAGAGGAAGGGAGTTTTTCCCTACTTAAACTAGCATTTACTCCCCCACGCGTTGCGTGGGGAGCATTTTATTAAAGTAATGTTGTACTTATTTTCAACCCATGTTAAATTGTTAATCCACCACATAATCTAATACAACTTTAAAAGCAAATGATACTTATTTGGTTCTTAATATATAAAAACGTGACTCAAATTTAAATAAGAATAGATATAATAGCTTCTTCAGTTTGTTGAAATATAAACAATTTATATGATAACAAAGATAATATTAGATGGATATATATCCAGTTCTATTTGAGAAATGAATATATCTACAATATATGTAAATTAGTTCTAATTATTTGAGTATAATTTTTTCAAACATAAGCAATTGAGTATAATTATTTAAAAGTAGGCTTTTATAGATATAAAATCAATATGACTCATTGATTGTCCTTTCTTTGTGCTACCCGTGTATTGCATGGGGATATACTGCTTCTACTTATTATAAATTAGAAACATTATCAATTTGCCCAACATGTTTCATTATCTTACTACCTGAAATGTTCATGACATATATACTAATAATATACATGTAACTCCTACATATTACACTATCAGTAGTCTTACTATCTACATGAAAGAAGAAAAAATTAGTAAAGGAGGAAGTGATAGAGGTTAAAAAGAAGTTAAAAGAGAATGAAATGGATTATTTATGAAAAGATGAAACTACTGAAGTACAAATGTGTGGTCTTGTAAGCTAGATCAGGTTGACCATACAAGATGAATAAGCAACATGAACATGCATGACTATTTATAGATGGGAAAAACTTGAATTTTATGTGGGGAAGAAAGTAACCGCATGAAATAGCATACTTTCACAATAAGTCATTGA
The DNA here is from genome assembly GCA_963855925.1 of Inga laurina. NCBI lineage: Eukaryota > Viridiplantae > Streptophyta > Magnoliopsida > Fabales > Fabaceae > Inga > Inga laurina. The sequence continues at coordinate 81,730,043 of OY979702.1, forward strand.
AGTTGATGTTGGAGACTTGGAGTCGGGATGTCAAGGATTGATGATGTGGTATTAACATGAGATGTTAACAAAAGCAATACACAACATACATCCTTCAAATGGACTCAGGAAATCAGAAATCTACTTTGAATGTTTAAAATAACTTCAAAAGGAGGTGTGAGGCCCATCCCATTTTTCTCCCAAAACTTCTCTCCACGAGTGGAGAGATTTCATGAGAAAAATTGCTGCCCAAACTGTCCTCCTGTTCGTTCACACTTTTACCTTACACATAGTGTATGTTTGGGAATACTTATTTTTTGAATATAAATGCTTATTATGCAAACCGAGATAAAACTTCTCTCACATACTTACCTCGTATAACGTGAATCACGATTTATAAACACTTATTACCTAAAAATAAGCTATTCCAAATGAACACATATTGTCGCTGACAACGCCTTGCCACACAAAACAAAACGCATACTTTTTTTTTATGCATAAATTATTAAAACCTCGGAAAAATTAATTTGCCTACTGTACGCATCTTTAAAAAAAATAAATAGTAGTATTTAAAAATTCGTTTTTATTAATTTATGTATATTTATTTTTTTAAAATGTTTTTAATTTTTTTTTATATTAAATTTTAACTCTTTTATTTTTATATTATATTTTTAATCAGTTATTAATAATGTATAATTTATTTATCTTCTTTTCTTATATTTAATTTGAAAAAATTATCCACTTTTTATTTTTCACCTTAAAAATCATTTTTGTTAAATTATTTGGTTTTTAAATATATCTTTATTATTTTAAATAATTTGATGATGTTAGTATTAAAATGATTTTGTCATTGTAATACTTAATTTAATTTTAAATATGATTAGTTTAATATAAAGATAAGGGTATTTTAGTCATCAAATATTTATTCATTTTCTTTCCTTTCAGTCTTCTCCCACTCAACCAAGTAGGGAGAGTGATAATATTTTCTCCTTACTTTTCTCTTCTCTTCATTTTCTCTTTTCCTATTTTTTTTTCTTCCCTACTTTTATTGCCATCCAAGCAGACCATAAGTCTCCAGTCCTTATAGTTTTCATGAGTTTTAAATTAGGTCCCGGTATTTTTTTTTTTCCTCCTTTTTTATTAGGTCCTTTAATTAAGTTTACCCCATTAGTTCCTAATGTTTGAATTTGTTAAAAAAAAAGCTAACTGTTAATAAATTTGTCAATGGATTTGACTAGGCATCCCGCTGGTGAAATTGAAACACATGCAAAAATTTTTTATCCCTCTCCTTCCATCCTCTGCTGAGTCTGCTCTCTCCATCACTCTCTCTCCTCTCTTCCTTTACTCCCTCTCTGCATCCTGACAAAACCCTCTTTGGATAGAGAGGGAGTAAGGAAGGAGAAAGAGAGTAAAGGATGGAGGGAGAAAAAGAAAAAAGAGAGGTTAAATTACAAATTTATCGGAAAGTTTTCATTGAGGAGTAATATTGTCCTGAAATTTTTTTAGATTCAATGTCTCATCAGAAATTTTAAAACATAACAATGTTGCTCGATGCTATTAAAAAACTAATATTGACCTTTAAAAAATTGATGTTGACTATTAAATTTTTAATGAAAAATGGTAACATTACTCCATTTTAATATTTTTGGAGCAATATTGAATCTAAAAAACTTTTAAGGTAATATTGCTCCTCTGTGAAAACTTTCAGCGCAAATTTCCACCTTAACCCAAAAAATTATTTTCACATGTGGCTTTAATTTCACTAGCTGGATGTTTAGTCAGATCTGTTGACAGATTTATTAACACTGTTAGCTTTTTTTAACAGATTTAAACATTATTAGGGACAAAGGAGCTAACAAAGTAAAAACTTAAAGGACGTAATAAAAAAGAAAAAAAAAATTCAAGGACCTAATTCAAAACTCATGTAAACCATAAGGACCGGGGAATTAGTTTTCCCATATGATAATCTAAGAAATCGTAATATAAAAGACGATAGTTAATTATTTATTTCAAATTAATAACCACAATAGATATTATATATATACACGCATTTATATGAGTGATAGATGACGAAATAATTAAAACTTAAAGGCACAAGTTGTTGGAACCTTTTTTCTAAAAAAAAAAAAAAATTGGCCAACATAATAGGACATGTTATTGTTGACGACGGACATCACTGTTTGCAGAAAAGAAAGACGAACACAGCACAACACGCCCACACAGAGCAACAAGTTTACATCACTAACACACACAGCGACCTTATATGCGAACTGACCGTGTTTTCTTTAGAATCTGAAGGATCATATTGAAGGAAGCGGTATATAAGAGCCCCTTAATATTATTGAATCCTTAAATCTTTAAATAAAAGAGGGTATAAAGAAGCCTTTAATTTATATAGGCAAACCATAACATAATAGACAAACCTTCAATCTAATCTAATTAAATCAAACAAAATATTAAATATAATAATATCGCTGATGTATATTTCTAAGATATATAGAATATATCAAATATTAACATGAGATATAATATATCGACAATTTAATTAAATTTTCCTGAGCGAAGCATGAAGGAACTGGCCTGCATCTCAACAAATGGCTCAGCGAACAAGGAAAGATAATAAAAATACAATGTCAATAGGAGAGGCCAAGACTTGTGTGTTTCAAACAATATATGTATCTACTATAGCATGTTTGGGAGAGCTTATATTTGGGAAATAAGCCTTTATTACGTAAGTCGAGAAAAAACTCCTCTCACATACTTACCTTATATACCGTAAATCACGAATTATAAGCATTTATTGCCCAAAAATAAGCTATTCCAAACGAGCACTAAAACTATTGGGGTGAGCTCGGGTTGTGCTTATTTGTTTTAGTTTTTAAGAAGTATTTTTACATAAATATGTAGAGAAGTTTTGTCTTAACTTTTATTAGTTTTTAAAATCATGGTTTATATGTTTCCCAAATAGGCACTAATTAAGTTTGTAGACAAATAGGCTATCGCATTGAATTTGATTATATAAACATACTCTCCTCCGAATCATTTAATCTTGGAAAAATTTTAAATAAATACCATTTAAATTTGAAAAATCCTAAAAAGTATGTTAATACATGGAAATGACAAAGGAAAAAAGGCACGTAAACTTCAAAATTCCAAATCAGTGATTTCCCAAAAATTTGAATTGTTAATTTCCATACTCTTTTTATCAATCACATTACTCTTATTGTCAACAAAACGAATTTGAGATTTTGAAGTTCAAGTGATAGTTAAGTATATTTTTTCCAATGACAAATAGGTCTTAAGAGACTAATATGACATTTTAAAATGTTATGCTTTTACCAAAATGCCCCTTAATTACTATTATTTTTTTAAAAAAAAAAACCTTGCCGGTGTCAAAGCTCTGCTGTCGCCACTGCCAGATGTCGGCGGCTAGCACCACCCCGCCGACAGGACTCCAGCTATTGGTAATAGGAGCTTCGGCACCAACGGCCGGATCTCTGGTGACATGTTGAGTAATGCGATTGACTAGTTGAGCTCTTTAAGCCCTATCAAGCGTCATTGACAAGTTGAATAAAAGCAATAACAACTTTAGTATTGACAATGACAACTTGAGTGTAGCCATTAATAACCTCGGGAGTACAATTTGCCAATCGCTATACTTAAGTTGTTATTGCCTTTATTCAACTTGTTAACGACACCGGATAGGATTTATGGACCTCAATTAGTCAATCCCATTACTTAACTTGTCACCAAAGCTCCGGCTGCCGGATCCGGAGGTCCCTCGTCTAGCCATTGGAGTCCCGCCGGATGAGTGGTGCTCGCCGCTGGAGTTCCGACGCCATCGAGGGTACTTTATTTAAAAAAAAAAAAAAACTTGAGTGTTATTTTGATAAAAACACAACATTTTAAAATTTTAGAATAATTCTTTGAGACTTATTTATCATTTTCATATGTTAACAGACTTTTTAAGGTTTTCTAAGTTTTGAATTGTATTTATTTAGAATTTTTCTTTTAATCATTTGATGAGATATTGTGATTTTGATCATTGAGATCCATCATTGCAGATATTAGAGACAGAATGTACCAAATGACTAATTGGGCATGTTTTTGAAAGACAAACCATTAGTTTGCTAAGTTTTGCATGTTTATTAGGATTTTGCCCTAGTTATTGTTTTCTCAAGCTTTTTCTTGCCTTTGTATTTCAAGAAAAACAAGAAGATATGCTTCTAGATAATCAAAATAAAAAATATATAGCTAAGTTATAAGATTGCGATGCCGCGTCAGGATTCTCCACGTCCAGAGTCCTTATTATGGGCCCAAGAAAACATACAATGAGGTTTCATTTCATTAAGCCCACTGCTTTATATCTTAATAATAAATAATCTCAAGAAAGACAAATATAGCTTTACCTAGAGTTGGGAATAAGGGCTAACCCGGTCTTACAAAGCTGGCCCTTGACAGGTCAGGGCCTAAAAGGACCTGTCATTTTAGGTCTAGAGTCAAAAAAATTGTAATTTTTTAAGGCCCGGCCCTAGAGCATGCGGGCCAAGGCCAGCCCACAGGGTCTGGAAGTCATTTTCACAATATTTAACTATATTTCCTATTTTTTTTCAGAGAGATATAATTAATAAATAACAACAATTAAATTTCTAATTTAACATATAAATATTGTCAACATTAAGGTTTAAACAACATGTTTCATGCAATAAACAAACATAGTTACTAATGTATAATCAAAGGTAAAATTATATCCATAAATAACTTACACAAAGGCCAAAATATAAGAAGACAAGAAGCTAAACACTCTGACATCTAAGCAACATGAGTATGATGACTATCATTTTCATGTTCTTCATCACTATTATCAATTTCAAGGACATTTAATTGTGCTTCACTTTGAGTAGTAGACTCAAATAGTGAAATAATTGCAACCTCTATAAAAAATTGTACTCCATTTAGCACAATAGTATACAATATGATTTTATTCTAAATAGGTAGAACAATATATTCAACAATCATACAAAAAAATCATAATATGATTCAATTAGGCAAAACAATGTATTCAAAAATTATACTCCCTCGGGTCCTAATTATAAGATAAAGTTGACTTTTTTGGAGAAATTAAGGAAGCCAATTAAATTACTTTAGAGTATTTTTATTTTTATTTTTTTCCTCCAAACTAATTAATTTGACTAATAAACTAATATATAATCTAAGAATACTAAAAATATAAACACTCTAAGGTAATTTAATTGGCTTCCTTAATTTCTCCAAAAAAATTAAATTTATCTTATAATTAGGACCGGAGGGAGTACTTTATATAATATGAGGACATAATGACATATAGATTTAATAAAGTAATTCAAAAAGGTAACATGGTTTCTCTTTCCAAACAAAAAAATAAATAAATAAACGGGCTTAAAGGGCCGGCCCAAGGCCGGAAGGCCCTATAGAACCGCCCCTTTTAAACCCGCCTTCCTTTAGAGGCTATAATTTACAAATCCGACCCTTAAAGAGTCAGGGCCTAAATGGGTCGGTCCGACAAATTTGGCCCGTTTTCCCAGCTCTAACTCTACCAAAGGATTGAAAGAAAATTAGAGAGAGAAAAATATTAAAAGAAAAATTGTTTTTTGGAAGCACCCTTCCTAATCCTAATATTCTCTCCCCTATTTTTCTCACTTTTCTCTCTGTTCAAACAAAAAGTTAACAACTACAAATAAAATTTGGAACGCATATGAAAATTTGAGACACCATTTTAATGACTTGTCAAAATATTCTCTGATTTTATTCTATTTAAAATGCGAATGCTAAAAAATAATCAAATAAGGCGTCGGGTCGATGGCTTTCTATATTTGTGGGAAATATTCGGATCTTAAATTGGGCGGGTGAGTGTACGTCAGAAAGGAGCCAACCCGCTCCAAAATTTTCAGTTTCGGCTCTTTCCTCAAATTTGAATGGTCCGGCTTCCAACAATATATGAATATTTATATTCTTGTAGTCAGAGAGTATGTATGAACCTCACCCTCCCATGGAAAATTCAAATTCGCTAATTATTATTCTGGTTTCCTTGGAAATATTCTTAACGATTTTAGGCATACTGAATTATTGATGTAACTTTGTCGGTCACTAAAGATCACAACACCTCTCTATAGTCTATATTCATACCAAATACTTTGTTAATACAATTTTTATACAAAAATGAAAATCTAAATTTTTTATTTTGGCAATTTTTTTACAAAAGGGGAAGCCAAAAAGTTGGACCATAAAACTTTATTCCAGTTATTGCCAGTGATCTTTGATCACTGAATGTTATCCCTAGTCATTCTCAGTTGAAATAAACATCATTTTTTTCATTTTCTATTACTCTGGATTGATTTTATAAGGGAATTTAATTAATATAATACTAGTGCTAATTTATTCTGATCCTGATTAATCTTAACTAACGTAAAATGAATAAGACTCCTGACAAAAGAGACCCACTGAAAGCAGATTGACCAAGGAGCCCAAATTCGATAGTTGAAACGGAAGATACAAATGAGTGCGTGAATTTCATTCTGATTATAAAAAGAAACTAACAACTATGAATCCCTTCAGTTACATTCAAATTGCATCTGGGAATTGCACCACAGATTCTATTATTCGAATTCCCCTATCAAATTATAAACACCAGGAAAAAGAAAGAATAGAAAATAGATGGTAACGAGTCTATGAATTTATCTGAATCCCATCCTCAACGATTTGGAACAGCGAATCCGATGCATTGAATCGGAAACGGCATTTATCTTGTGACGAAAATTGGATTGCGGCAAATTTGATAGAGGAGGAGGTATGGCGCCAATTTCTGGAGCGGATTGAATGAAGAGATTGGTGATGTCGGCGAGAGGAATCCTGTTGATCTTGATCCGTCTTCTTCTCTTCTTCTTGAAGGAAGGAGCAACCGGAGGTATGAGGCTCTTTGCAGAAAGCGGTGGGGCATTCTCCTTGTTGCTCTGATCCGACACGACGGCGACCTCCTCCATTGCCGATAAGCTCGAATGCTGTTTGATGAACAGCAGGAGGAGGACTTAGACAGACGGGAGCAATGGAAGGAAGAAGCACGGTGATGAGATGCTGAGATATGTATATATATAGAGATTCAGGGGTTGGATGTAACCAGACTTGGAGATTTGAAAAGAGGATGGAGGAGGGAAGTGAAAGGGGTGAAATTTTGATGCAAAATGGTGGGAGCGAAGCAGAAAAGGACAAGAGGGAGATTTTCAAAAATTTTTAAAAAATGAGGGATTCCAGAGAGATAGTATAAAATATTAAAATAAAATTAGAAACGAGGGAGTCAGGGAGCGAAAGCGGAAAACATAACATCTGAGCGGGGGTCTTATGGGAAATTTGGAATAGTTTTTGGAATTCTATTTTCCCAAATTCCAAAGTAAAACTATTGGGGCCCCGCCCGCGCCACCTCGCAAGGAGCCACCCCAAAACTAAAAGCTTCTTTCATATCTTCTCTTCGCTCCTCAATCCTCATTTTCATTGTTTCAAAACACATAAGTATTTGTTTGGGATAGTTTTTAAAAAATTTATAAATATTTATGTATATAAGTTAAAATAATAATTCTTTTATATTTTTATCTCATATATCATAAACTACGATTGAAAAACTGTTTTTAAAGACTTCAATCACTATTTTAAACGAGCACTAAGAAAGCTTACCCCTAAAATAAAAAATCCTCACACAAAAAAAATTGCCCCTAAATTTGTTAATACTATCAAGCTCCTTTTCAATTATTATTATTATTCTAACCCAGATTCTCAATAGACCTGATTTCTTTTCTTTTCTCGTTTGCTTTCATCTTTTATCTCTTTCATGATCCAATAGTGCATATTTAATATTTTATAAATATATTATTATAATGAAGAGAAGTATGGAAAGGAAATATTAAATGTGAACGTTGGATCTTGATCTAATGATTATAAAGGGATATAAGATAGAAACGGACGGGAAAAGAAAAGAAGGAAAGCTAAATCGACTTTGAATCTCCATTATAAGGGCTTGGGTGTATTAAAATTAACCTGAAAAACTTTTGCCTGTTTCATTTGTTGCTGGTGATTACTGATCAATGTTTAACTAAATTTTCTTTTAATTTCTTATTACCTTGGATTAATCTTATGAGGCAACACATGTTGATATAATACTCTTATTTTGACAGAAGAGGCAAATGCTTTTGTCAATTTCATTGAAGTCGTGACTCAAGACTGTTTAACTCAAAATTTCTTCAAGGTGGGGGTGAATTTTTAAAGGGAAAAGAATAGAAAAAGAATTTTGAAATTATAAAATTCTAAATAAGGTATTTCTCAAAGGGTTAAAGGCTAATTTTGCCCCGGAAGTATTTACTAGGGGCCAATTCGGGGCCGGAAGTATTTCGAGGGCCATTTTTGCGCTGAAATTTTCCAATTGGGACAATTTTGCCCTAACGTTAGTTGACCGTTAGCCTGGGCAAATTTGCTCCAAATTTAATACTTCCGGGGCAAAATAGCACCTTAACCCACACCGAGGCCCATGCTGACTTCTCCGGACTCACTAAAATAGGGGGTAGGCTGTAAAACAGAAAAGAGAACTCTTCTCGAGGCCCATGCTGACTTCTTCGGACTCACTAACATTGTTGTCAACTGCCACGTCCCGGTTCAGGAATTTTGACCCGATTCCCTTTCAAACTATATGTGCTGCATGCTATCATACAGCTGAGCCAGGGTGGGCAAGTACCGTTCACATCGAACATTTCCCCTCTTCAACCTTCAAAGTCATTATTTGAATATTTGCTACTACCACTAAGATCTGCATTGACAACCACTCCGCCCGAGCTCTGAAGTATGTGACCTATACCCGTCGTCGGGATAAGTACTAGGCCTTGATGAGTAGAAAGGTGTGGCAGTCGCTGCAAACCCTGAGGCGCGCACCTGGGTGGAGTAGCCGTCAATACAGATCTTGGTGGTAGTAGCAAATATTTAAGTAAGAACTTTGAAGGCCAAAAAGAGGAAATGTTCCATGTGAATGGTACTTGCACATGAGTTAGTCGACCCTAAGAGACGGGGAGAAGCTCGTCTGATAGCATTCAACATGCGTACTTTAGTGAGTCGGGACGTCGGCATGGGCCTCGAGTTCTCTTTTATGTTTAACAGTCTGCCCATCCGAGCTCAGCGGGAGGTAGGGTCCAACGGCTGGAAGAGCACAGCACGTCGCTTGGTGTTCGATGTGCCTAACTAACGGTCATTGGGTTTTGGGACAATTTTGCCCCGGAAGTATCAAATTTGGAGCAAATTTGCCCAGGTTAACGGTCAACTAACGTTAGGGCAAAATTGCTCCAAATTTGAAACTTCCGGGGGAAAATTGTCCCAATTTGAAACTTCCGGCTCAAAAATGGTCCTCAAAATACTTCCGGCCCCGAATTGGCCCCCAGTGAATACTTCCAGGGAAAAATTGGCCTTTAACCCTTTCTCAAAAATCGGGTAGTAAATTGTTTATCAAGTTTCATCATTCCCTTATAAACTTTTAATAACAACCGTGATTTAAGATTTTGTAATTTTAAAATTCTTTTTTTATTTTTTCCCTTTCTTAAAATGGAAAAAAATGAAAAAATGTGACACAACTTGAGCATAATTATCAACACAACACTCATATATTGTTCCAGGGAAAAAAAAAAAACACAAGCCTCATTTATTTTATCACTTGAATCAAATTTTCAAACTTATATTCACCGATCTATCTAGTGTTTGTTTTGAGCTGTTTATTATAAGTATCAGCTCTATCATGTCATTCTGTTTGCAAGCAGGCGCCATTTTAATTAGAATATTTTATTAACATGTTGCATTTTTCACTTAATGTTTTAGCTTTAGTAGGATCCCGAGCCCCCACATTGGGCTCATGAACTCCCTCAGTCCCTTGCATTTCACGTGCAACTTTCACGCCTCTGGCTGATTTGTCTGTTCAACTCTTTGCCATAGAACATTTATTCCCAAAATCTTGTTCTTCTTCTTTTTTTAATTTTAGAATTGTCACACTCATTCTATATCATATTTGTGGAAACAATTGTGCTTATGCGATCCCAGAAACACAAATGCTTACACTTATTTGACTGGAGAAAGGTCGGATTAATTATAAAGACTGAAATTAAGATGTGCCGCATGATTAATTAAAAAGAAAAGAGGAACTCTGATTCATAAATCCTTCGAAGTCCATTTACATTTTATTCTCCACGCTTCAGATTCTATAATTAAATTCGCCTGTCCAAATATAAATGATAAACTGTATAATGAAATAACGAAAACAGATGTGAACATGTGTATGAATGGAATCTATCTGAATCCCATCCTCAAGGATTAGGAACAGAAGGTGCGATGCGTAGTATAGGGAATCGCCTCTGTTCTACGACGAGCATTGGAGTGTGGCAAAATTGAGAGAGGAATCTCAGACGCCATTGTGTGAAGCAGAGTGTATGAAAAAATTGGTGATGTCGGCAAGAGGAATCCTGTTGATGTTGAGCCGTCTTCTTCTCTTGGTCTTGAAGGAAGGAGCAAGAGGAGGTATTAGGCTCTTTGAAGGGAGAGGTGGAGCGTTCTCCTTGTTGCTCCGATCCGACGCGGCCGTGACGTCCCTCATTGCCGATAAGCTTCAATGCCATCAGAGAAGCAGTGGAAGGAAGATGTAAATAGACAGATGAGATTTGAAAAAAGAATGGAAGAGGGAAGTCAAGAGTGATGAAATGAAACCAAAAGAAAACGAGTTCCAAAATTTTAACGAGAGGGAGAAAGAAGAAACTGAAAAAAGACAAGAGGGGGAGAGATTTTCAAATTTTTAAAAACTGGCGAAATACGGAGGGATGAAAAACCTTTTGCGGGCGCCGGCGCCTTCAGCTATCCCAAAATCTAACTGTATTTCAAATTGGGCCCCCAAATTCTTAGCCCACTCTCCATCTTTAATTTCATATGACACCTGGTATGAAACTAGTCATCTAATCACTAAGCCCAAAGTAAAAAAAAAAAAAAAACTGGGACGTTCTGGCCCGATGACACCAAGCATCTCCCTCAACGTATGAGGTTCAGAGTTTGACCTTACGTGGATGTGAAGCGCGTGACTTTCTTCTGTTTGATGAAGGATGACAAAAACAAAACCCAAAAGAAGAGTTTGAATATCAATTCTCAACTAGGAACAAAATTTTAATAAAAACATTCTACATAATATGATATGTTTTGTTTAAGATATCAATTTTTTCTAATTAAATTTTTAACTAATAAACCAAACGGCAAATTTATCTAATCAATAACATTGAGATTTTATGAGAAATAACTAATTTTCTTGATTTACGTAAAGTTGCTAACTGGAGCTTATAAGAAAGGACCAGAGAGAGTATATTCAATTTTATTGGCACAACATATAAATTTCGTCAAAAATGAATTTAGGTAAACAAACACAATATCTGGAACAGGTATTGATAGAGATGAGAGAGGGGACATTAGAGATTCATGGACGTTGCAGTGTGTGCGCTGATAACGTGTCGATCTGTGTCATTTTGAACGATAGAATGATAAAGATGATGGGTTTAGTGCGGATCCATTTTCTCTTGTCACTTACCTTTCACAAGTCGCAACAAAATATAAAAAGTTGGCAGAATTTATTTTTTTTTTAGAAAAAATCATTCCAAAAGTTTGGGCATCTAAATATTTATTTTGTTTCCAGTGAGTGCTGTATACGCCTGAAAAAAAAATGTTAGGTCTTCCTCAACAGATCGTTGAGATATAGCTGGGATATGATTCTTGATAAGGACGACACCCTCTTTTTAATCACTCAAGTTGGTGAGTCATATTCACCAGTTGGACCGACCGACCAATGGAGTGGTTGGCTGCTTTACAACCCATGAAAAGTAATGTGGTAATAAAATGCCGAATGATTAACTTGAAATTTAAATAACAACACACACACACATGTATGGAATATCGAGGACTTACCATTGATATATACGGAAGCATGGCGATCGAGTGGGAAAGCCACGATAGATCATGCTTGGAAGTTAAATAATACTAATAATGACACTCCTCTGGTCCAACACTGTAAGATTTAGTTTGTATAGTTGGTAGTTAAATTACCCAGATTGGACTTGACCGGTTAGTTCAGCTCGGAAACTGACGAACTGATCGGCAAACCATTCTGGTCTAGGCATCAACCTAATTCGTCTTTTAAAAAAATCACTTTTTATTTTATTTTATTTAGAATTTTATATTAATAACCTTGAAATCTTCACTTTTTCATCAGGTTGGTCCGACCTATTAACCCAATACCCCGACCGGTTCAATGGCTGGTCTGAATTTAATAACATTTATTTGTAGTGTCGTCTTGCACTATTAATTAGATTCTACATTTAGAGCTATAGGTAGTAATTCCATTACTCCTTCATATCCAGGGTGTTCTCTAGCTAGAAGAAATTATTGGTCCATAATCCATGTCTGTTGGTGGGTTATTAATAAACTTTTTTCAGATGTCACCTCTATTACCGTTTATAAGGAGAAGATTTGAAATGTAATGCAGCGTTCAATATGTTGTTTGGTTGAAAAAAATTTTCATTTTCAAATAAAATTAATGAGTCAATTACGTTCAATTACGTTTCCTTTAATTGTAGTAATATGATGGCTAGAAGTGACTTATAAAATAAATTCGACGGTGTGGGGAGTGAATATAGTGTTTGTTTGAATTAGCTGTAAAAGCTGCTTTTCTAACGTAGTTTACTATATATAAGATAAGAACGTAGGAAAAATTTTATCTCGACTTATGTGAAACTAAAAAGGGACGGGGAGGGTGAGAATTAGGGGTTTGAAAGTAAGTGTGCGTGGGTTTGATAATGAAAACTAAGGAAAACAGAAGATTCCAAGATGCACGAGTGAACAGTATTAGTGGGACAGCAATCTCAACCACGCGCAATGAATTCGTTATTATTATTAAGAACTGTGCTACATATGAAATTGGATTGATGATGATGGTGATGGTGATCACCCATGTGCTCTGTAACCTCAACATTATCGTATCCACCAAGCATACTTTAATTTCCTTCCTTCATTTTTTTTTGGCTCTGCCCTCTTGGATTTTTCTTCCTACCTCTCTTCTCCTCTCATCTCAATTCCTCATTTTAACTCGAGGCTAAAAAAAATTTATGTGTATATACATTGCATTCTCAATACATCTCATTTTTTTAAATTTAAAGACATATATACGACAATATATAAAACGTGTGAAACAGAAGACAGGCCATAGTTAATTGATATAAAAAACAAACACTTTGAAAAAGTAATATGAGACAGTATTTTCGACATCAAGTGTGTGTGTGTGTGTGTTTACATGGTGAGAGGGAAAAAAGCATAATTTATTTAGATAAAAATCACACTAGGGCACAAGCGCAGAGAGTGAAGAGAAGTCATGGGTTTTCACTCCCTCTCCTCGTGAAAAACCAAAACCCTAATCAAGGAACAGTGTTAATAAAGGGTAGAAGAAGAGAGTGGTGTGAGTTCATTTGACATTTGAGAATGTTTATAGGCTCAAAGCGAAAACAAACTTTACAGCAACAAGAGGATGGTGAATATATATATATATATATATATATGAAAACCATAAATTGCATTCAAACAAAAGGAAAGGTACAAATGCACGTTGGTGTGTACAGACTACGCAGAAAGAAGAATGACATTGTCATATATATATATTGGATCATGTGCCTGTTTGGTGCCTTTCATTCACCCTCTCTGCTACTTCCACTTTTCTTTCTCTCTGGTTTTATTGATGAGGGGTGAAAGTACTAATGGCCTAAGATTAATTATAAACGTGATCAAATTAATACACGACCTCTCATTTTCATTAAAAGGAGGGCTTTTATATTGCCGGGCTGCAAAATCATTGGCCTTGACTTTGTCTTGCTTTTCTATCTCTCTTTCTCGGTATGAGATTACATAGTCGGATCAAACTCACACTTATATGTATGGATCTTTCATTCCTTGTGGCCATGGGCACCTACATATAACTAACTATACTCTTCATCAAATTTCTTAATTGCATCAGTTTGTTTTCATAATAACATGCATCCTAATTTGAAATAGCGATTATTGGAGTCTTTAAAAACAGTTTTTCAATTATAATTTATGATATATATACGAGGAAAATATATGAGATGAATGATATCTTGACTTATGTGCATAAATAGTTAAGCACTTTTGAAATCCGTAATCATAATCCCAAACATGCTTAGATTTTGTTTCAGCTTTAGAGTTTTTCTTCATCAAGCTAGTACGGCGATGGCGGTATGTTTGTGCATATGAAGTCCTTTGTGTGGTTTATTAAAGCTTTTTCTCCACACTTTAAATTATGTCCAAAGAAAACACTAATCATCATCCATCAATAATAGACTTTAAAAGAAATACGTGCCAAAAAAAATCAGTATCAACAAACTCGAGCTGGATATTACACCGCCTCTATGGACAGTAAAGTATAAATTTACCATAATTCTCTGTAACTGTTGGTTTACTTGTTTAACAGTATGAACACAATAATATACGTACTACCATGGGCTTTTAATATAAGATCTCGGTTGTATTTGCACTACAAATAAGATTTTATATTGAGAACCGAAGCTAAAGTAATATTAAATTATGAGAGCTTGAGGTCATTCGGTGTGATTTTTCACAAATGAGTCGTGGTGCAGTTGTATATTTATTAGTTGCGCCATTTCATATATCATCCATCAATATATCAACATATATAATAAAATCTGCAGTAATTATGTAATCAAAGTTTTGTTGCAGTGATTAATATAGCATCTGGCAGGAATATTGTGAGTGGTGACTTGCTCGCAGAACTTCAAAAAAAGGTGTCTGACTAGCTAGTTAGAGTCTCAGGCTATGGGACTTGCTAATGCTATATATTTCACGTGCATACAACACCTTAATCTAATTTAGTGCTCGTTTTAAATAGCTTATTCACGGTATATGAGGTAAGTATGTAAGAGAAGTTTTATCTCGGCTTGCATAATAAAAACTTATTGTCCAAAAATAAGTGATACCAAACACAAGCTTAATCTATTATACTCGTTTTCTTTTTTGTCAAGAGAGAATTTAAGAGTCTGTAACACTTACAGAAATTTATTATTTTTTGTCAATATATAGAGGCAAATTAAATATATAGAGCAACCATAAAAATTGTTATAACGTGGCTATGAAGTCACGTGCTAAAATCCTGGAAATAATCTCTCTATTTGAGGGTATAAGCTGGCTACGTACCTCTTATCCTCTCTTATGCACCAGGGCACCTTTCATATAAAGATGAAAAAGAATAATTCTTGAATAACCTTGAGGTTAAATGTGATTAACCATGCTTAGTCAATTATTTAATTATTTTTGGCTGGTCATCATTCAGTCACAAAAAAGGACCTTAAATTAATTTCTGGATTATGGTTAATTATTATATTAAAAAAAAGATATCTCGATCTATCCAGACTTGGTAGCAGAGCAGGAAGTTTGGTGATCCTAAGAAAAGTGAATTCATGATTTGCCGATTAAGTCAGGGAAAGATTGATAATTAAAAAAGAAAGAAAAAAAAAAGAGGAAAGCGCCAAATTAGGAAAGAAAAGGAAACAAAGGTGATGATACTTAGCTTCCAATCTCTTGTAGAAGAAGAAATTAAAAGGCGACACGCCAATGTGTTGCTTTTTCATATATATGTTGCCCATCAATATCTAGTTCTGCCAAATGGCTTGTGGGAACCCGCTTCAGATAAGTATTGAAAGCTCGTCTTTCATTTGGATCGTTCAAATAGAATTTGGACGATTTAGATTTGATTTTTTTAAATTGATTATTTTTTAATAAAAAAATCATTTTAAAAAAAATATTACTTAAATAATTATCTTTATTTTAAATTCTGTACCTATTAAAACATTTTTTCTTTTCAAAAATAAAAAATAAATAAATCTAAACTATTCAGATCCTATTTAGGCGAACCAGATGAAAGGAGCTTTTCCTACTTTTCATTTGGAGCGTGTCCAACTTTTTGACTAATTTGAATGGGACGTGCATGCTTCAATTTTGGACTTGATATCATCAACAAGATTCTAGTGCTAGTTGCCGAATGTATACTATATTAACCTTTTTCATCTAACTCTCTGCTTGCCTCGAATACAACTGATCAGAGAAGACAGTAATTAAAGGGAGAATGAATAACTTATATGTACCGAATCCACTTAGCTGTATAACTAGCCACTGGTCCACACTATATATAGAACGATCTCGGCTGCCTAACTAGATGTAGAACTACTATATTAAATCATCTTTATGTATAATCAAGTTTAAAAGTTATTCAAAAGTCAGTGTTTTTTGTGATTGAACCGAAATCGATCTAGTCATCATTAGAATAAGAAAAAAATTGGTGAGAAGTCTTTATTTAAAAAATTTAGGGTTAATATAACTTTTGGTCCTTGAAGTTTGATCCAATTTTGGTTTTGGTCCCTGAAGTTTGAAATCTGTGGTTTTGGTCCCTGAAGTTTCACCCGATTTTGGTTTTGGTCCCTGAAATTTGAAATCGGTGGTTCTGGTCCCTAAATTTTCACCCGATTTTGGTTTTGGTCCCTCAAGTTTGAAAAGGACTTGGCGACCCAATTAAAAAACCCGACCCGACCCAAAAAAAAAACCAAGTCCTTTTCAAACTTGAGGGATCAAAACCAAAATCAGGTAAAACTTCAAGGACCAAAACCAAAATTGGGTGAAATTTCAGGGACCAAAACCACAGATTTCAAACTTGAGGGATCAAAACCAAAATTAGCTCAAACTTCAGGGATCAAAAGTTATATTAACCCAACAATTTATTAACCAGGAGGATTTGAATTCGAGTATTTATACTTTTTGTGTATGTTACTTTCTACATATAAAAATATGTCTGGTCACTGTAAGCAATAAAATTCTTAAATATAAACTTTTCACTGATTTTCACTTAAAATAATACAATTTAATTAAAATATACAAAAAAAAGTTTATATATAACCTTGAAAAGAGTACTATTTAAATAAAAGGACATTAATTTACTAGCAAATGGAACATTTGAATATACACTTCACATATTCTAATAAAACAAAGTTATTAAATCACAAATATGTTGGACCCATATTTTTTAATCCAAGATGACATCATTTCAGTCCTAATGAAAGTATAAAACAAGAAATATTCAACTTGGTTGATATGTCCAAAAACTCTTAACCCGGCCGGTTAAGTAACTAGCTAATTTATCAATTCATTAATTTATCTGCTCGGCCAACCGAAATAAAATTTTAATATCGTGGGTATTTAATGCAGCTTTTTTTTTCATTTTTCATTTGACTAATCCAACAATAAAATATATAACACTGGGGTGGCTGGTCATATCGTTCAAATTTAATTTCCAAGTACCTAAGAATTAAGCTTCCACAAAGTTTTTTTTTTTTTTTTTGTGCCTGAAAATGATATTTGTGGGCATATATCCCTCCACATTTCCACTGTCTCATATGCCCTTCCATCTCCTTTATTTCTTTCTTTGTTTTTCTAAAGAATATCTTTGAATATTTGGACATCAAAATTAAAAGTAAAATCTCTTTTAGAATGATTTCCGGAGTGTTTTCTACCTGAAACACCTTGATTCCTTAATCTTCTTTTTTACACCAACAATCTTCCATCATATTATTACATGACGCCAGAAGTCTCACAAACTAACCATTATTTACTTATTATCTAAATAAAAGATAATATCTGTCTTTTTAATTAAGGGCTTGGTGATCATAAACATATATCATATCATAGAGTCTTCATCTCAATAGCAATCTTAATCCCAAAATAAAAAATTAAACCAAGCCTAGCTAGTACAACATGCACGTATAGTACTTATGCAGTAAATTTTCGTAAACTTGAAATTAAAATATTGGAAAGAAAAATGATTAACCCATGGTGACTCTGTACGAACTTATTATTACATAATACATATATTCATACTGCTAATTTCCAAATAATTTCAGCAGACCCTAATCAAAGAGAAATATGATTCGGAGGTGATGCAAAAGCTGTTGTCGCCTCGGTGCTAATTAACTCGATTCATTAATTCCCTGAAACTTTTTGGCTACCCAAAACTTTGATTTATGGTACTAGTACTATAATTAATAAAGTATTAATGAAACACACAAAAGACTTTGATTGTCATCGCCTTCACATCGATCTCCTTCTGTGCACATGATCCGATTTTTTCGTGCTCAACCCCATTGGCCACCATACTATCTATCGCACACATTCATATGAACTGGTGCTTCATTTTTCTGTCTGGGAGTTTGAGATTCTAACATATTCATTGATTAACCTGCCGGTTCAGTGCCAAGAATCAAGACTAAAACTAGCCAGCCACTACTCGTTAAATGTTACTTCAATTCTTTACTACAAGAATATTTATAGAATATAATTTATCTATTAAGAAAAAAAAGGTCACTTGCCTACTTTAGTTTATACAAAAGGTGGTTACATGTAGGCGCCTTCAAGATAATTTAATTTATGATAAATGTTTTTATATAGCTTATAATGGGGACATAAGCAAAAGCAACTAGCTCGTACCATATAGAAACCAAGAAAGTGATGAGGCATGTTAATTAATATGAGTTAATCAGTCTAAAAATCTCAATTCAGAAAAGCAACATAGCGTGTGTTTGAAACAGTGATAGGAATACTTAAAAACAATTTTTTAATTATGATTTACGATATATGAAATAAATATGTGAAAGGAATTTTATCTCAATTTACATAAAAAATAACTTAAACATCATATATTCACCAATCCAAACATTCAGATAACATAATTATCCACGAAAAAGCATGATCGTAGTTGGTAGAAAGTATAAGGGAGCATAATGAGAACGGCATATAGGAGGAGGTGAGTGCGTTATGTGCCTTTTAGCAAAACCACACTTCATAATAGTGAAAACTGCAAAAGTACATATAGAAAAAAAAAAGGACCCGAAAAAAAACTGTTATATGTCATTATCAAAGCCTTCTAAAGGTGTGTGGCTGCAAGGGATAGCTATTGAGAGTTCCCTCTATCATTTATGACCTTAATTATAGCTCTCTTAAATGACAATATGGGCTGTTACACAGTTCTTTAAACAAGTTAAGGAAATATTTTTTGAGTCTGTGGGAATTAAAAGAGGGGCCAAAAAGATCTTTAGTCTCTTCTGACAATAATCTGCCACCCTTTGCAGAAGCATGAAGGAGGTCTTATAGGGCCAAAGGTACAAACTTTTCCCTCCTTACTATGCTCCACTTCTTTCCGCACACGCCTCTCTCTCTCTCTCATTCTTTCTTGCCAAAAAGCTCTTTTGAACCCATGTGATATCTCCACAACTCAAAGTTAAATCACCAAGTTCAATGTGCTTTTGTTAGTTTGTGCCTTCTACCATCCCCTCTTACAACAATTCAGTCGGGGTTGAAAATTGAAACCATGCCTTATATTCTTGGGCAAGTTTTGAGTGTCCATGAAGTAAAAAGAGACACCACCCCAATCTACAGATTTACTCTGTCCTTTTACTCTCTGTAGATAAGACCCGATGAATATACCTAAAGTCCTATAAAGAAGCAGTGAGTAATTAACTTTTGTTTGTATCTTGACAAGGGTTTGTTTTGGGGGGTTAAAGGCGAAGTTGGGGTAAGGAATCTGAGAGGGGTTGCAATGGCAGGTCTTTTTCCCCTGGGGATCACCAACGATCAGAATTCAGAGTAGAAACAAGCAAGCAAAGCAGAAAATGGTGTCTGCCTGAAGAAAACCTAGAAGAAATCAAATTCCTTAGAAGGGCAAAAGCAGAGGAGGAAAAAAATATATAACAAGAATCTGGATTTCAGTGGGAATCATCAGCAATCACTAAGGCTTATACAGCCAAGAAGAGCACAAGAATCACAAGAAGAACAAAACTTGAGCATATACAATCATTTTCAGTATCCTCGCCAACTTGCCCAGAACCAAAACCCACATGTAGAAAGCATATTTTCCCACCATACGCGACCACATCAGGAGGAGGAAGAAGAAGAAGAAGAAAAACCAGTAAGTTCCAACTACGCAAAACAAAAGAGACGAATGGGCATGAAGAACACAGGGGGAGAGATAGTTCAAGTCCAAGGAGGCCACATTGTTCGATCTACTGGAAGAAAAGATCGTCACAGTAAGGTTTACACTGCAAAAGGTCCTCGTGACCGTAGGGTTAGACTCGCAGCTCATACTGCCATTCAATTCTACGATGTGCAAGACCGTCTCGGCTATGACCGACCCAGCAAGGCCGTGGATTGGCTCATCAAGAAGGCCAAATCCGCCATTGACAAGCTCGCAGAGCTTCCTCCTTGGCATCCAGCTGCTAACACTACTAATAATACTGAAGAAGCTCCTGAAATAGGAATTGCAGAGGAAACAGAGTCCTCTGGTTACAACATTCAGCTTCAGAGGCAGTTTGGTGAGAACCCAGATAACCATTCTGCTTTTATTTCGTCGCAGATGGGTACTGACGCCATAGCTTTCTTCCCCACCACCACAGCCACTATGAGTTCCTCCATCAATTTTCAGAACTACGCAGCTGATATAATCTCCAGCACTATCAACCCCAATGAAGATCTTGGACTCTCTCTTCATTCGTTTCAAGACCCAGGTCTGATTCATGGTCAGTCATCACAAGGGGATGCGAATCCGGGAGGATTTGTAACTTGGAACAACGATGCTTCTATGTTGGTGGGGCAAGGTTCAACATTTTCTCAAAGGGGGACCCTTCAGTCCAGTTTTTCAGCATGGAATGACATTGCAATGACCTGTTCTTCTTCAGAGCAACAGAACAAGTCCCAAGCTTCGATCTTTGGGAGCAGGTTTCTGTCTGATGGAATGGGAATTCCTCGGTTCTGCATTCCCGCAAGAATTCATGGTGAGGAGGACGATGGAATTGCTTCTGATCATAGGCCATCTTCTTCTGCTTCTCCTAATTCTCGTCACTGAGACTGCGCATTGCTGTTTAGTGCTCCATCCTTATCCATCAGGTACTCACTCCACTGAATACCCATTTCTCTTTTTGCTGAAAGATTTCAGAGACTGAAAAAAAAAAAATGGAATAGGGAGGGAGTTAGGGACCACTTCGTTTGATTTGTGCAAAGATGGCATCTTTCGCTTTTATTGGAACAAATATTAAATAGTATTCATTCTTCTATACAATTTCCCATGCAAAACTGCAAACTTACACAAATTTTCACCTCCATCATTGTGAGCAGGAGTATCTCTGTTATTCAGATTTGCAACTAAGTGAAGATGAGAATCAACAAATTCCGATAGATGCAACAGTTGTCTGGTTGAGCTCAACTCTTTGCTTTCTTCTGTTTTTTTTTTTTTTTTGATGGCGGGACCGAAAACTTAGATACAGTTTTATTGTCATTTAATATCAAGCTCTCCAATTAACAAATGATACATGAATAACCTACAAAAAAAATTTCTGTTATCATGTGTATTGGAGATCTTAATGGCAAATATCCATAAAACTATATCTTAAGTCTAGTCAGCTTCTCCTTATCACGTGCATTTACATTGATGTTTTTAGTTTCCTATTGAGTTGGTTACGCTGTATCAACTCCGCTTGACGCATGTTGTATGACACTCCGCTTAATTAAAATATGTCTGTTTTTGGATTCCGGAGTCATTGGCTTCACGGTTTCTGTAACGTCAATTAGTCAAGAAATAGCCATAGCTCATCCAATATCCATTTTAAAAGCAGAGGGAAAAAAACATATAGTTTGATGGTCATTCACACTTCAATTATACAGAGATTACGGTTTCCCACGTCCCCGTCTTACAAGGACAA
Source organism: Inga laurina (assembly GCA_963855925.1). Lineage (NCBI taxonomy): Eukaryota > Viridiplantae > Streptophyta > Magnoliopsida > Fabales > Fabaceae > Inga > Inga laurina. The sequence continues at coordinate 81,751,924 of OY979702.1, forward strand.
CGTTTAAAGCAAGACGTTGTAAGCCAACCACTCTCTAAGCGGTTCGGTGTTCAGATTTTTGTCTCCAAGTCTACTTTTTGTTGAAGTAGTTTGGATTAAATGTGCTAAAAGTAACTTTGTTTTAATCTAATTTTTATATAAGTCAGATTGTAAATATAATTGTGTTTGGATTGACGGTGATAAAAATAACTTTTTTTGAAAAAACCAAACTTTTAAACTTCTTCTCAAAAACTGTTTTAAAAAACAAAAAGCTCAATTGTCTAAATACCAACCCAAACACCCTAAAACAACACCACCCACCACCGGCCTTTTTTCAACAAAAAAAAAAAAAAAAAAAAAAAAGCCACTTTTAAGCAGCTTTTGGGTTGGCAAACACCATCCCAAACAGGCCCGATCCTTGGACAACTTAAAATTTCATTGGATTGAGGCAGCAGTAATCAATTAGGGTACTTACCCTTTTATCACCCATTGAGTTCAAATTTAAAGCCGCAAAGGAAACAAGTTGGATTTTTCAGTTTTAACTTTTGAAGAACTAAAACACTATGCCGGCAATGTTGGCTCAATTCACGAGTTCGAGCTTGGTAATAAGCTGTACAACAGCATCTATTTCAGAAGATGCAATAAAACAAAATGTTCAGTAAAAATTGGGAAGATTTCAAGTTTAGGATAAGGCTTTTCTTCATCCTTGGTCCCCGCTTATGGCTTACCTCAGAATTTGCATCATCGTGGCCTGCCCTCCCTTCACGAACAGAACAGTGAAGGGCTGGAGTCCCAGAACGCAGAGTCTTGGAATTTGAAGTCTGCTCCTTCCTTGCTTGAAGTTGGCTCTGCTGACCTCATGGATGACAACACAGAAACAGCAGATGACAGTTTCTAGTAACAGGATAACTAAATTGTAATTATTTGCTGAGTTTAGTAGTAATGTCGTAACTCAGCTCATGGGCGCTTCGTTTGGAATTCTGGTTGCTCTAAATATGAATTTTGCACCCCGTTATGTAATTTTGTCAAATTAAACATCACTCTAGTAAGAATCAACTGGATCTAATTCTGTCAGCACCAGGACGTCACGTGCTTTTATTTCAAGAAAAAACTCGTAGATAAATGAAAATCACTGATGAAGTACATGACTATGGTGTGTTTGGTTCATGTTAGGAATCATTAAAACCAGGATGTGGTAAGAGTAGGTAACTAGTAAGCTTCACCAACTTTACTATTTTGGACATTTTTAAAGTGAAGCCAAACAAACATTTTTTAATGGGAGTGATTCTTGGTCAATTGTTAAGAATTTGATTCTTTCTCATGCTAATGACAAGCCAACAGAATCCTCAAACGCTACTCAGATTCAAATATATTATGTGATCGTTTGAGATAGCTTATTTTTTACTTATAAGTATTCATAAATCGTGATTTACTGTAAACGAGATAAGTATGTAAGAAGAGTTTTATATTAACTTACGTAATAAAAAATTATATCACAAAAAATAAGTGATGTAAAACATAGCTTTTATATATATGGATTAGGTCTCCCCCAAAATGGTACAATCTACCATACTAGTGAAACTGCAAATTCAGAACATATGAGGAGCACCAAAGTGTCTCCATTCATTGTAAACTATATTGGTACACACAATTTGATCCTAACTATCTGACCTGTTGTTGTACCATGAAAACAAGGAAAGCCTTTGCCAATCCTTCATCAAATCAAAGTGGATGATTGTTCATACACAAACTACAATCCTAAAACAGTCCAGCAAAACATTAGCACCAAATGACTGATAATCAGAGCCCAATACCAATTCCCAGTAACATCACTGCAGCCACCCATATCTTCACTGGTTCCCATTCCAAGGGGTGAAGAAGTCGAACCAGAAAAGCTTCCATTGCTCGCTGTTGCTGCTTTCAAACTGAAGCACAAAATGGGATAAACTTTCAGAATGTAGGATTCACTAGCGCATTGTTCATATGATACTGAACAATCGAACGTAGAATTTGCAGAAAAATTACAGCTCAGTTACCTGGACGGGAATTTGCAGTTATCATGACCTGAAATTCAAAAGAACGAGACCCAAGTGAATAGGTATATGGATCAAATTTCAGCTCAAAAAAGAAACCTCAGAACTTCAAATTGAAGCCTCGTTACAATGAAATTTAGAACACTATGATAATCATAGCCCGCCAGGAAAAATAAAAATGAAAACAACAAGAACAGGACAAGGAAGAAAGTGGAAAGGGGGAGAGAGAGAAAGTGACAGACTAGGGTTAATGGAAGTAATGGCGGCGGTATTGTCGAAGTTACAGCTATCGTCGGACAAGCCGTGTTTGAGGAAATAGTCGTTGAAAGCATACGACGCCGTATTCTGGATATTGGAAGGGTCATAGCAGGGTCCTCCTCGCTGGATCGGTGCGCAATCAGCTCCGCCGGCACTGCATGCCCAGTCGATTGCCGACTGCAGGGCAGCGTCTTCGGCGTTGTTTTTGGCCACGCACCATAGTTCCTGCGCCGGGACGCCGCCGTCCTGGGAATCCAAAGACTGCCGGCGAATCTCGGCGTCAGAAATCGGTAAAAGCGTCGTGGACAGAAACAGGAAAAGAGTAAAGTATAGCGAGAGAGGAGAGATTTTGGCAGCAGTCATTGTGAAAAGAGAGCGTCTGAGACCCGAAAAGGTGACGGTTATGAGGGGAATTTGTGCTGAATGAAAAGAGTAGAGGCTTCTCGGGGATAGCAGGAATGTAGCGGTTACTGTGTTAAGGAGCGAAATCGGCGAGGCACTACAGTAAGAAGGAGGAAGAAGGAGGGAGAGTGTCAGGGTGACATCTTGGATTTGATTTTGAAATGAGGAGGGGGCGTTACTGTACCCAGACAGGGTATTCAATCGTTGGGTTAAGGTTCAGCAGGTTAGATCGGGATTAATTCGGAGTTAAATCGAGATTAAATATGTGAGAAATTAAAGATTTTGAACTTATTAATATAAAATTATAAAAAAAAATTGAAACCCGGATCGGATGGGTCCACCGGCCAGTTCACCGGTTTCCAGACGGTCCAGCCCGAGTTCAAGAACATGGGTTAATGTGGTAATTAAATTAATGGAAAAATTGCATTTCAAGTGCCAGACTAAAAAAAAATACCACAGAAAATCCTTTAAAATCTCTAATTTGACCCAAATGTGAGTATTCTCTGTTCATGTAATTCTAATTCTTCATATATGCATAAACTATCTCTAATTTGACCCAAATGTGAGTATTCTCTGTTCATGTAATTCTTCATATATGCATAAACTATCCATTTATCTTAATTTATGTTGGAGATATAGGTTAGTCAACAGTAGCCGTCAACCTTGCCGCCCTTGAAATTAGAGGTGAAATTTCAAGGGATCCAGTTATTCAACCTGTTACTTCATTTCTTAGCTTCTTAATCATGTTGAACTTTCATGAAAATTTATTCCTCTCAATGCTCGTTTCATAGGATTCTAGTGGCCGGTTTGTACTTTGTAGCCATGATCTCAAATAATGCTCTGTGGCAATAATGTAATAACGAGTAAAACGAGCACAGAGCCACAGACTATGTCGCCGTTTGTTTCTCCCAATTTCCCCATTGTTTTCGGGTGTGTTTGTTTTGACAATTAGATAAATAACTTATTTTTACTTAAATTTATAGAATATTAAGATTGGAAAAAAGTTAGATTGGGTAAAATGATGAGTGTTTGGATTAGCGATTGGATAAGTAACTTAAAGTAATTTATGTAAAAGTTAGGATGTTTAGTTTGACTTTTGCATAAGTGACTTTTGTATTAATTAAGAAAAAAAATTGAAAAAATTATGAAAAAAGAAAAAATGAAGGGATAATTGTGAAAAAAGTCATCATTGGCAACTTAATTGTCAATGGGACCTAGGAAGATATCTACACACGGAGGGATTTTTTCACAATTTTCTCAAAAATTAACTTTGAAAATTTGGTAATGGTACAATTTTAATAAAATTATAATTAACTCTAATTTAAATTGGTACACTTCAAAAGTCTTTTGTACTGTGCACCTTAGGCTTAAATCTTATAAATTATATCAAACTCTAATTTAAATATTAAATCCTAACTTTTATTTTCACATAGCTCAAAATCTAACAAAATAAACTGATTAAAATCTCAATAATACCTCCAATAATCCAAATAAATTATTTAAACTAAATTTAATGGGTAAAAAAACTATATAGAAAGTAATTTATGAAAAAAAATTGATTATAAAATCATAAAACAACTAAATAATAAATCTAAACTGATTAAAATTAATTATTAATTATTCTCTATATTTCTACAGTCATATATTAACAAAATTCAAAACTTGCCTAAACTCTTATCCCAGAGTATTTTCTAATTAGTAGAAGATTACTATATAAAGAAAGAGAAAATTATTTAGAACATTTTTCAAAAAAGAAGTTTTATGATTAGAAGTGATTTTGAGTACCTCATTGATCCCTAAAAATATGAAAAATACTCTTATCGATATTTTTTTATACACAGCGGTCATTTGGGCTTAAGTAGAAAAAAGCTTCATTTCAAAGCTTTTGGGAATCGACGTCCTTATGCTTATTTGGACTTAAACGAAATCGGTCAAACAAACACTGGATTTTCCATAAGTTACTGTTTTTGACCGATTGGGCACTGTTTAAGCCCCATTTAGAGCCTAATCGGTCAAACAAACACACTGTTCATCTCTCAAAACAAAGTGCTTATGCTTCTAGAGTGTACATCTTTCTATGGTGCAATTAGTCTGAAATTAAATTGATTTCCAAATTGCTTTTCTCTTCCGAAAGAAAGGCTTTGTGTGTGATAAGTATTGTGTTTCTTAGTAAGAAGTTTAGTGAATCTTTTGTAATCATTTGATGGGCCTCCTAATTTTTTGTGAGTAAAGAACTTTGCAATGCAATTAGGGGATTCAAGAACACACATATGGTGATAATGTTTTGTCTTTGGTGCAAGGGTGCACTTCGAGGAAGAGAACAAAATAGCTTTACAAGTTTGATTGTAACAAGGAGTAGTCGTGAATGTTCATGTAATGTTATTTGTAAGTTATTTTATGACAAACATTTGGACTCATTGCAAGGCCTTCATATTAGTGGTTGATGAAGATTATGCAGACTTTTTGATACATGGGTGGTTATTAATATCAAAGCTTTTGTGTTCTTAGTGTTATCATTGCAATATGTTTAGATTATGTCTTTGGAGCAAGGGATTGCACTGTGTCACGCCCTTATCTCAATTTCAACCTTTTTTAGAGTATTTTTATAGAAAATGATATGCGGTTCGATAGGTAATACAGGAATAGCATAACTATACTGATAATATATGCATGATTACATAAATTCCCCATAGGGGTTTACATGATACTTACGATTAAGGTAGATGCACAAGGCTACTAAGGTGTCTAAAATCATCCCAGTGAAACAGAGACTTCTTCCCATCTTCGTTCCACTACTGTAATCCCCTCGTACGGTACTCTGTATTGTTGTTTGCATATCTTCTGTCGTCTCTTATCTAAATTTGTTGGTAGGGGAGGGTGAGATTCGAGAGAATCTCAATAGGAAACAGATACCATAATGCATGCATGATTGATGCTATGTGTATAACATGTTAGCTTTATTTAGATGTATGCCCTATAATGACATTTCTGCATGCTCAGTGTTTCATACAACAAAACTATGACCACAGCGAAAACAAAAACAGAGCTTCATTTATTCAAATATGCTTTACACAATCAAGTAAAACAATCACATGCATCATTACACAAGCAAAGATATCAAATACATGTAAGTAAGGTAAGTCCCCTACCTCCAATCTTTCTCCTCGATCTGCGTGCCAATAGCTCGGGGCTCCATATTCGATCCTACAATGTTAAATATACTATTTAGACACTTCCATAGTGTTTCTGGGGGTTATATGAGTCTATCTTGAAAAATTACTAAAATACCCCCGGGGACCCCGCCCCATCGTACCCGGTCCGGTTGTTCTTTTTCCGAGATTCTAACCTGGGCTATCTTGACATATTTCTGCCCAAGGAATCCATTTCAAAATTGGAATTACCAAATTCAATGTCAAATTACAAAAATACCCTGACAACCCCACTTTAAGGGTTTCAGGGGTGTTTTCGTAATTATGTTTTTTCGACATTTTCCGAAAAAGTGCCTAACTGTAATCTCACCTAATTTTCGCTCCTGAACTCAATGAAGCCATCAAATCATTGAAATTTCAACTCTAAGGCCCATTTATAGCTCTAGCCGAAATATACATGTACTCCAGAAAAAATTAGGGTTTTTCGGTTTCAACTGCGTAAACACGTCCCTTTCTGCTTCTAACCACTTTATCGACTATTCCATTAGGTTACAACTACCATTTAATACCAATTTTGGCAGCATAAAAACCCCATAAACCCATTTTCAATTTTTAGAACCAAAGACAATCCGGCGAAATTTTACCGATTAAATTGTCCACAGCAGCCAGAATAGTAAATATACAAGAGTTTTGAAGTTACCTCAAGCTCCCTCTGGCTTTTCCTTTTCTTGGCTGAAACCCTAACCTTCCCAAATCCAAAAATCTTGCTTCAAACACCTCAAATAACATAGAAGATAAGCTTAGGAGAAGGATTATACACGTTAGGTACGAATTCACCGAAGAAATTGACCTATCTCATGAGTTTTATCCTCTCCTTCTCTCTCTAAAAGAACACAACTTCCTCTATCTATTTTTTTGAAATGGCGTCAGTTTTGGGCTGAAGAGGAGGAGGAAGATGATATGTCATATGATATTTACTTATTAATTTAATCTCCCAATTTTCGGATTTTTTTACAAAATTTTGGCAGATTTTTGTCCAAACTTTGAAAAATCATAACTAATTCTAGAAAAATTAAATTAGAGTGATTCCAAAGCCTATAGAACCCTTATTGAGTCTATTTTCAAGGAAAAATATAGAATTTTACTGGATGGAATCACAAAATTCCCAAAATTTCAATCTTTGCATACTGTTCCAGAAATTTCACAGTTTTTCTGGGCTAACTTCAAAAATTCATATCTTTTTGTATATAGCTCTAATTAAGTCATATGACCTATCAAATTAAAGTGTAGGATGTCTACTTTCATCCTGTTAAATTTCATAATTTTTGCTCATTATTTGATCATTCAAAATTATATGACAAGCTCATTATCTCATAGACGATTTCACCGAAAACGTAATTATATTCTCAAAAGTTCACCATTTTACTTTCTTAATACCCTAAAGATATAGAAAATTATTAGGGGATAAATTTGGGTTCCTGCTAAATTAGAGCTTAGCAGTCCATTTAATTTAGGTTTATTCCCAAGCCTCCAATCCCAAATTTTAGGGTATTACACACTGACAATCCTATGGACATCTATTGACAAGTCCATAAGCATTTATTTATAAGTTTATGGGCCCCCAATGAATTATCCATGGGAGTCTAGTGACTTGTACATAGGAGTCCACTGACAGCCCTCATGGGTGTTTACTGACAAGTACATGGGCATGCATTGACAAGTTCACATGTATCTATTGACAAATCTATGTATGTCTACTAACAAGTCCCTAGGCCTCAATTGACAGGTTAGGAAGCTAACAGTGACAACTCTTTCATCTCTCCAAATAATATGTCCACCAAATTAATATGAAATTATAGATACACATGTAGTTTATAAATATGTCCACACATAATATGAAATTAAAAGTTATTCATAACTTAATTGCACTTTCATCACATTATATAAACATGGCTAAATATATGTTAACAAGTGTAGGGGATTACAGTGACAACTCAATGGGCGTGCACTGACAACTTTATGTGCCTGTTTTGATAAGTTCATGTTCATACATTGACAACTGAATATACATCGGAATACAAATTATCATAAATGTTAATTGGATATAGTACCATATTATATCCAACTTTTATTTACATATTCAAATACATATACAAGGTATTAACTACATATTCACAGACCAACAAAAAAATATCACATGGTTTGCATTTCTATCTAATAATTTTATAACTTAAAGTGTGTATAATGACATTTACAAAAAAAAAAAAAAAGAGTATGAGATGTATTTTCCAAAAAAAAATGAGCCAAGCCACCGACATTGATTGGCTTGGATTAAGATTCTTGCAAGTCTTGGCAGTGTGGCTAGTCTTATTGCATCTGCCACAATAATAAACCCATTTGTTTTGAAACTAGGACTTGATCCTTTTTCACCTTGGCATTCCCCGAAGGCTTTCTTGTGATTGGTGGTTGTAATAATGTTTGTGTCATCATCTGTGTCGCTTTAGATTCTTTCTAGACATGCTAGCTATTGCCACTGCCCACCTGCATAAATACAGTTGTTATTAACAAGTTTACCACATGTATTAACAATTATCGTTGTCTTAATTAACAACGCATTCTGATTTCACACATCAGAAGTTTCAACCACACAACTTTTACCCCATATTAATTTATTCCCACTTTTAATGCATAAAAAGAGCACAAAATACCCAAAAACACAGAAAACATTTGAAACCATGTCCAAACACAATTAAACCACGACTAAAATATTTAAATATAAACTACAATTGTTATTAATAAGTTTATCATATATATTAACAACTATATAGCATCTATCAATAACATATTTTTTTCTTCACATACCAGGTGTTATAACCACATATCTTTCACCCTTATCTTCATTCCTTCACCCTTGTAATGTAGAAATAGAGCATACTGAACCGGAAAATAGAGCAAAAAATCTAAACCCTACACAAACACCCTGGAATCACAACCACAACATATATATTGCATTTAACTAGGTCATCCTTGATAGTTTTCAAATATAAAGAAGGACAATAGAGTCAGCAAAGGGAAATATAACTTAAATTACAGCTCAAAGCTCCAGCAGACATAAACAATAACTCTAGGATCTTAGTATATAATATGAAACCACCTACCAAAATTTGTAGTACAAGAGCAATCGGGTGTGAGGGGAGGCTAAGTTTGCTTTCTCAGTGATGTTTACTCAGGTGCTTTCTCGGTGATGTTTACTCAGGTGACGGCAACTTTTACTCGATGGCAATAGAGAACGAACAGCAACGCCAACAAGATCAGATTGCCTAAGCCGATGTCGACAACTATCGGGGAGAGAGAATAACAAAGGGCATATAGGGGGAGAGAGAGTGAAGAAAGGGTTTGAAATTGCTACCTTTTGTTGGTTTCATTTAGGGTATTTTGATCTTTTTACAATTGCAATATATTACACAAAAGTCCCATGAGATTTCATTGTAAATTTGAGATTTTAAGGTATTTTTTGGTTGTATTCTCTCTTGTATGGGACTTAGGTGCAATTTTCTCAAAATTAATCGCTGCAAATATAATTGCTGGGTTGGAAGGCACTCCTCAAATCTCACAACATGTATAGCAACTGAGTTCTTTCATTACTCCTGGAGATTGAAGGCCTTTTCTGAAATACTGTCTTTTCATTATTAGAAAGCTTGAGCCGTCTTAACAGCTTTTACACTTCATCTTGGTTCAGTATCACCATTCAATCAACTAAGGGTACGATTGAGTTGGCGATGAAAAAGCATGTTCACCAATTCACATAAATTAAGATAAAATTTCTCTTATAAACTTACCTCGTATATCGTAAATCGTTAGAAAAATAAGACACTAAGTAATCAGCTCTTAGCACTCAACCTTTATATAATTTTAACATTAATCTTGGTTTTTTATTTAAATAGATATGCATGGATGCACAAACGGTATAAAATTATAAAGTGCTCATTTGGAACAGCGATTGAAATGTTTAAAAACAGCTTTCCAATCGTGATTTACGGTATATGAGGTAAGTATGTGAGAGGAGTTTTATCTCGATTTACGTAAAAAACAACTTATAAATAATCTCAACGCCAAAACAAACATACCTTTTAAGTAAGATTCAGCCTGCGATTTTGTACAGTTTCGCTCAATGAGAAGCTTCCTTGGTAGCTTAGACTTCAAGACTATTGACTAAAATCAATTAAAGTATATTAGCACAGGATATCTGATTGTTATGTAATTGTAATATGATTCTGATTCATTATTACTATATATATGACGATATCAATTTATTTTTTATTTAAAGTATATTAGCATGGGAGAGGTGTGTCTCCATTGATTTCCCTTTCCATTTACTCTCTATTGAGTGTATCTATCATTAGATCAATTTTTAATGGTTGAGATTTAATAATATGTAAAAAATAAAATTATAATAAAAATCTATCATGGTAAATCTTAACCATTGAAAGTTGATCTAACGATAAATATACTCAATAAATCACCCCTCTTCCATATTAGCACAGGATATCTGGGGAAAAAAATTGCCACAGGATATTATGATAATCTGATTGATCAAATATAAAGTTGAAAGCTCAGGTGATCCCAGCTGTCATAGTCATAAAACTGAGCGCTCCATCAAATTCAAAATATAAGATGTTGTTAATCAAGAAATGTTTTTAATATCAGACAGAGTAGGTGAGTAGTTGAAGTTGTCAAACTCACAAATTTAAATAAATTGGTGACAATGATGTAAACTTATCATGAACTTGAACTGTAAACTCTTACGAGTTTATTTTTGTCAATAAATAGGTATTAATGATATATAGTTAATTAATTAAAAGGCTAAAACTTACATTTAGTCCTTTATATTTGCATTATGTATTGTTTTAGTCTTTTAGATTTATAAAGTGTATTTTTAATTCTTCAATTTTAACACTGTAAATATCATTTAACGGAAAATGATGACTCACGTTGTTTTATTTTTCAAATAAAATTCTCATTTGAATAAGTTATTATTTCTTCTCATCTCCCCCCACTCTCTCTCGCCCCCCACTCTTTCATCTTCGCCAGAAATTGAACCCATTCCCTTCCGCCTCTCTATGTTCACCAACAACCATTTCATCCTCACACTTCCTTCCAATCCTTCATCCTCTTTCTTATTTTCCTTTTTTTTTTTTAATATATTTCTTCATTTATAATCCATCGATTGAGTAATCATAATTCACTAATCAAGTAATTTTATTTTCTTGTAGTAGCATATCCCTTAATTTTACGAGGTGCAATTTATTTCTATATGTGTCTACTCTACATGACTTTCGTTATGTGATTTTTCTTTTAATGGAGGAGAATTACAAAATATTCTTCTAATTTTAACATCATTGAATTATAACGTAGTGTGAGAAGCGAGAAAGCTTATTTGGGGGAAAAAAAGTAGCCGAGTGTGAAGACTTTTGCAAGTCCTACTATTCATAAATGGGTGGTGAATAAAAACTCAATTTATGAATAGACATATTTAAATTCGATTTATGCTCATGAAATGAATGAATATAAGATTTTGGCGATGATTCATTCCAATAATTCTTAGAGGAACTAAAATTCTTACGGGAACGAGAATTTATCTCCCGTATGTTAAGATGTGAATTTTATTAATATATATTAAAAAAGTGAAGATTGAAGAAATGACATGGACCTCAAAATGGCAACCATTCATAATCGAATTATGCATCTTTTTATATGGCTGCATTAAAATATCATTAATATAATTAAATACAATTGGGAAAAGAACATATAAATACCACGTCACTTTCCAAAACTCAGAAAAGTCCTTTAACACATGCAAACGATAAAGAGGGGATGGGGTGGGAATCTGGGTTTTTCATGTTTAGAAGAAAAGACCAAAAAACCCCTATTACTCAATCCTTTTACATATATTATCCGTATTTATTGATTTTGTCAAAACCATTACTCTATTAGTTAATCTCATTACTCAGTTGGTTACAATTCAAAACTTTTTGTAAATCATTTTATACATTTTGTCAATACTTATTGATTTTATCAAAACCAATACAGATTTCGTCAACACCATTATTGATTTCGTCAATCCCATATTTATTGATTTTGTCAAAATCATTATTCTTTTAGTTAATCTCATTACTCAATTGGTCACAAGCCAAAACTCTTTGTCAATCCTTTTATACATTTTGTCAGTACTTATTGATTTTATCAAAACTATTATGGATTTTGTCAACACCACTATCCATTTTGTCAATCTCATTACTCAATTAGCCATAATTCAAAACCCTTTGTCAATCATTTTATACATATTGTCAGTACTTATTGAATTTTGTCAAAATCATTATGAATTTTATCAAAACCATTATTGTTTTAGTCAATATCATTATTCAACTGCTTATAACCCAAAACTCTTACTTAAACTTTCTACAAATAAGAATCAAGGCCAAAACTTTCTACACATATTGCAGTACCTACAGATTTTGTCAAAACCATTATGAATTTTGTCAAAATCATTACTCTTTTAGTCAATATCATTACTTAATTGGTCACAATCTAAAACTCTTACTCAAAAGAATCCAGACCAAAACCTCCAATAAACCAACAATCCAAAACTTGCTAGAACAGAAACACACACCTCCTTCGTCTTAAACCAATCTCTCTCTCATTGTTAGGTTTAGGAGAGGGGGAATATGGTGAAGTGGGAGAAGGAGAGAGAAGGAACTTCGCCGATCTCACTTTCACCGTTGGATTTAGGAGAGAGGAGGAATGTGGTGAAGTGGGGGAAGGAGAGAGAAGAAACTTCAACGATCTCGCTCTCACAAGCATACCTTCGACTTGGTTTAGGAGGCATTGAAATCGTACGCACTTGTTGGTGGGGTGGAAGAAGCCGAGCCGTCGCTGCCTCCGATGACTTTCCTAAGCAACTATCCTGCCTTTGAAACTACAGTGGCCATTGACTTGACTATGACTTTAAAAATTTGAGCTTTGATCTTATTGCCACCATACATACCTCCTACACCAAGTCGATCCTTGATCTTATTGAAACGAAGAGGAATTTCAAAATCCTATGTGCCACGATAAGTTCAGGGGTTCAACCCATCTCATTGAAAAGCTAGAGCCTTGATCTTATTGCTGCTATATATAGTTCTGCCTTTTCAGAATCTATGTTGAACTTTAAGTAAGAAGAAGAAGAAGGAATAAGTGTGGGTGTGGGGTTTCAAGACGGAACCAATACCCTTACACTGAGGAAGAATCACCCTATCCTTCTCAATCTTCTCTGCTGTACGGCTTCTTAAAACTATGAGATTGCATATGAGAGAAGAAAAGGTAATATAGGTGGAGGAGAAGATGAGAGAGATGGGGGCCATTTTGATAAAAGGAAAAATCCTATTAAAAGACAGTTGAATTTCTCTATTTCTAATTTAGGTTGCTAAACTTAAAAAATCATTAATTAGGTCATACGACCCAAATTAGGATTTATAAATTTTGTCAATTTACTTCAATGTAAAGATTGTTGTTGCCAATAAAAATGTGTGAATTGTTAAATTTAACTTGGTAATTTGTAAAATCTTTACCAGATTGTTGTAGAACACAAATCAAGAGAGAACGATAAAATTTATGAGTCCCTTTGTTCTTTTTCTTTCTTTCTTTCTTAATTTAATTTTTTTCTTTATTTGATGGTGTATAGTCATGGAAAAACTCCACAACTAGTGTCAAGCAGCACCGTCAATAATGAAAGGCGCAATTATAGTACAGAACACAAAATTGTAAAAGATGGTGAATAAAACTAGAAAATTGAGATATATCCCAGAAACGAGGATCATATCTCGAACTCCTTTTCTCTCATATTCACGCTACTCTATGCTTTCTCTGCTTCTTTGAACATCACCTTCGTGGCTGCATAATATAATAAAAATAATTGCTAACTACAACTTCAAATTCATATTAACATTGCTGTTAATTACCAATCCAAACATGTGTCAAAGGAGAAGAGATGAGAGAAACGGGAGATAGATGAAAGAGAGGAGGAGGAAGAGGATATATAAGTAAAATCACTCAATTCTAAAATTCTATATTGGGTTGGTTGACCTGATTTATAATCTGTTAAATTTAAAAACCTAATTTAGGGTTTAGGTATTTCAAAAGGCTTTTAATGAGATTTTCCCTTGATAAAAATGCTCAAACATTCAAAATTAAATTTCTTCTCAATCATTTTTTTATTATTTACAAATGTTAATATACTTTTTTTTTTTGTTCAAATGTTAATATACTTTTTTAGACTTTAGTAGCTGAGAAGACATTTGCATGTCTTTTTCCCAATATAATTTGATCGTGATTGATTCATGATTTTCTCTCTGGAAGTTAAATATGCTGAATCATTACATGGATTGCGACGTTATCCGTGATCATTGCCATTCATTTTAGATTATATTTTCCTATCTTATATGGATTTGGCTTCGTATTCTTTTGTCTAAACTTTAAATCCATATTGAATGACGCGGCCACGGTGACGATATCGATCCTTAACTCTCCCTCTCTTGCTATCTTCTATTCTACTTTTTGAATCTAAACAGAACAATTTAAATTTTATTTTATTTTTAATTTAAATAGATCATAAACCATAAAATAAAAAAAAATTATCAATTAATTTTAAAAATAATAATTGATATTTAAATTTTAAAAATAAAATTATTTTTTTACCAGCACCTGAAAAATAAATTAGGACATGTGGATTAGACATTTTTAAACAAACATAAATATAAATTTATACCCGCTCTGAGAAACTCGTGATAAAAATTAAAAAATCGTGAGCTAGCAAAAGGACAAAAGTGACTTTTAAGCTCTGGCCCCTCATCGCAAATCTATAAATACCCTGTTTGCTTGTCCACGAAGTTTGCAAGCTGCTCCCTTAGCCAGCATGATGATCCCAAATCTTCAGGTTTCGTTTGAGACAATGTCCTTTCAAAACCCTAGTATCGTCGTCGACGAATCATTTGAATACCACAAAGTCACACCTTCCGATTCCCGGTACTTCCAAACCATGGCCTTCGATGATCAAATCCCCGATCTATTTCCTCAACTCCATGATGAGATTCCACATGGATATTCGGTTTCCTCTCCCGAAACCGCTGATTATTCTGCCGCAGCCTGTCACGAAGGACTGACGCGCAATAAATTGAATCCAGAGCTAACTACTGGGGAGAAGCTTCAAGTTCTGGTTGAAACCCTCAAACCCATTCCTTTCAAGCCCTCTGAAGCCCTTGACTTCAAGAGCCACGAACCCCTCCTAAGGCGGCTTGGGCTCTGGGATTTTGTTAATATTGAGTTTGATACCACCATTCGCGGCGATCTTCTAGTGCAATTGATTGCCAGTTATACACCTAACTTGCTCTGTGGTTACGTGAATGGGATTAAGATAATGGTGAACAGGGATGACCTGGGGCGTGCTTTGAAGTTACCAATGGAACCCACTGTTGCTTCAACAGAAAATGTGGTGGATGCGCTAGAATCTGCGGAATCAGTTGCTTTCATTGAAAAATTGCTGTCAATGTGGATGCTTTTACACGATAATGAGTGTATTATGCCTCCTGAGGTTTTGTACGGCATCAGGTTGATCAAGGAAGGGAAATTGGAGATGATTGATTGGGCAGGATTGATCTGGAGCATGGTGGACAAAGAGTTGAAAGCCTCACAGTTAGAGAAGTGTCACTATGCATCGCATTTGCAGCACTTGATTAAGACACAGCAAGAGAAGTTGCTCAGAGAAGAGTGTAAGGTGGACATTGATCAGGTGAGTAGCAAAAGTGATGAGGAGTTGAGTCAGGGGCAAGATGATGATGTTGAAATTCTTGATCGGGAAAAGGAGGAGGATGGAGAAGAACACTCTATGAATGTTGAGAATTTTAAGGAAGAATCTGAGCAGTGGCCCTTATTGCAGCAATGCAATGTCAGACACCTGAAGGGTTCAGAGGAAGAAGGATTTTTGGAGGATGAGGATGATGACTGTACTCTTTTGGGGGGGATGTCATCAGGAATCTCTTCGATGGGAATGCCTTCAGGAAGTTTCATTCAGGAAATGGAATCAGGGCAAATTCCTCTTAGTTGTGGGAATCGGCTAAGTGGGAATTCTGAAGATTTTTTCACCTACAGGGTACATGCTCAAATGGTTTCTGGACCGTCATCTTCTGGCAATGGTCATAGGAGATATGTTGATCAGGATGATCATAACTTATATCAGTCTCCAACTGTTAGGAACAAGAGACAGAGAAGTGATAACCTCTGGGATGATAAGCCAGAGGACTTTAACATGTGTATGGAGCACATACAACATTTGATGGGAGAAGCTAGAATGATGTACGCAGCAAAAGCACAGGCTTGTGAGGAATCTTACATGAGTCAGCAATTCTGCTTTAATGAGCTGCAGAAAAGTGATAGGATGCTCGAGCATTTGCGCAAGGCACATCTGGAAGAGAGTCAAAAGGGACGACAGGAGGTATGCAGGCTTGAGAAGGAAGTGTATATGATGGGAAAACTCTTGAAGGGCTACAGAAAAGCCTTAAAGGAAACACAACAGGCTTTCAATGAATACAGGATCCGTTGTACACAAGCCAGTGAACCTGTTTACATGGAGGTTCCTGGTTCTGGGAAAAGAACAAGGACAAGAACAAATGAAGCGTCTGGTGATTGAGAAGGCTGGATTTTGAAGAAAGCTGGAAGACCATATATCAGAATAGAATTCATTCAAAGGGGGAAAGGTTGATGGATGTTGAGGATCAAGCAAAACTCTTGATCAAGGTCAATGCTTAAATGCTAGTTTTTGGCATTCTTCCGGACATGCGCCAGTAGTGTGAAGGAAAAACTATTTTAGTGAAGTTTATCGTTTTCGTTTGCATGCTTTCTCAAAGCAGTTCAAAGTACAATACCATGTGGGTTGGTCAGTAAAGTACAATAGCAAATGTAATACATAGTTAAATTTTCAAGTTAGTTTAGACCATCATGACTTTGGTAATTTATTCCCTGTAACAATGTGAGATCCAATGCCCCAAGTTGTTGTGATAGTCTCTTGCTGTTTTTTCCGTTTTGCATGCAAAAGTTGACCCTTTCTTGTTAGAATCCGACATTTCATTGACCAGTTAATATTTTACCAAGAAACAGGATAGGCTAAAATTACTGAAGATATATATAATTTAGGGTGAAGGTGCCATTTTAACAATAATGTTTTAGGTTAGGAGCAACTGGCACTATTAAGTTTCTAATGGTACTAAAATACACACAAACTTTAAGAAGTGGGGCAATTCTACTACACCCGTGAAGTCTGAGAAAACGTCTGTTAAGTGGGTCCCACGCGGTGCACTATTGTCAACTTATCTTCCCTAGACCATAACACGTCGGCATCATCCCTAAAACAAGCCTGTTAAAGATGCAATCTGTTCGAACCTATAAAGCAAAAGTCAAAAGTTCGGTGAAATCTTTGCACCCATCTAAATCAATTTAATTTTTTCAAACTTGGTAGGTGGGAGTAAGATTACTCTATGACCACCTCCTCCATGAAAGACTCGACCTGCAGTGACCAAGAGACCGTGAGATGCAGTGACGCAGAGGATTGTCGGGAAGAAGTAGCAAGGAAGAACCCGTTAGATATGCAGTGACGCAAAGGCTTCAAAACAACTTTCAAGAGGCTTCCAAAGGTGAAGGGAGGGGAGAGACGACGACGTTGCTATAAATAAAGAAGAACCCGTCAGGAAGAAGCAGGAGCAAGGTTGATGGCGGCGGCGTCGTCTTCTACGACGAGAAGATGCAGAAGCTTTCTCCCTTTCTCACTTTGGACCTCGATTTTCCCTCTAAGTTCGGCACTCCAAAACCGTAGCGCATCTCTGATTATCATCAAAGCTTCTCAACTTCGATCTCTAATGTGCTTTCTCGCCAAAGCTTTCAGCTTGAGTCTCATTTAGTTTGCCTTCTCATTCTTCTATATCCACAGTGAACTATTGTTTCCATGGTGAACAATTAATTTTGGTCAAACGTTTCTTTTCTTTTCTTTTCGTTTGTTTATCATTCTATGTCAGCAATTAAAATACTGCCATGTCATCACTTCAACTCAAACATTTTTCTCCCTCCTCTCCAAACCTGGTCAACATTAACAGAGTTAAAGGTTGTGGTAAAATTACCCCACTTTTTAAAGTTTATATGTATTTTAATATTATTAAAAATTTAATGTTGATAACTGCTCTTATCTTAAAACATTGCTTTTAAAATTACACATTTATCCTATAATTTAACCACTACCACAGCAATAAACATTTTGGTACGGACTTTGGCCCACAATGACAATACACAAGCCACGAGGATTGACTCGAATTATTCCTCTTTCCTTTTCAGAAGAAAATGGTGGACGAGGATGTAGCCTGTAGTTTGCTTGCGTGTTATGTACTTTTGTGCCGGGAAGTCTCAAGATGGGCGACTTAGTCAGTCATGAATGAGAGCAACAACCAGGAAGGCACCGGGAACAAATTTTACTTTAAATCTATCGGGCATATAAAATGAAAATAAAACAAATTAAAAAGTGATTTTGTGAACATAAAATATATTTTATATCTTTCAATCTAATACAAGAAAATAATAATACAGATTAATTAATTATCACATCTCAATTTGCGGATTAAGAAAAAGAAATTTTTTTCCATATACTTTGCATTATAACCTGGTTAAACTTTTGATTATCAAATTGTTTTAAAATGCATCGTTGGCAAAAAAAAAAAAAAAAAAGTTTTAAAATGCATCATCACTTTTGTCTCTCATAGATTATCACAAAAATTAGATATGATTCAGAACCATGGTCTTAAAAGTCCACATGATAACTTAAACAAGGAGAAAATTTAACAAAACAACAGACATATATATATACATATATGTATGTATGTATATCATGTGACAATCATATAACTTGTAGATCTACAACATCTCATAAGAAGACACGAACGAATCAGATCTGCAGCCCATCAATTGGTTATGCTACACCGCCATGCATGCACGGTGGACGTACGTTAGCACCACTAGGAGAGATGAGAACCGCCATGGTCGCAGGTACGGTGGATAATCGTCGTCTTCGTCGCTGGCGGAGGGCTGATAAGCAGTCGTCAAGAGTGTGGAAGAGGGATGGAGAAAAAGGAGCACAAGGCAGGAGCAAAGAAATTTAATGAAGAGATGAAACTCACCTTGGGTCACCGAACAGATAAAAATAATAATTTTATTTCACTTCCACTTCCTCCCTCCAAACTACCAAACGGGATCAAAGTGTTATCTTGTACAAATGGTAGCTTTTGTGATAAAAAAAAGTTGTACAACTAAAAGCACTTTGATTTGCCCATGTATACCACAAAATGACACTATTTACACTTTTGTTAATTATTTTTCCAAAGAAAGATGATTGATTACATTAAAAGAAAGCAGTAACAGAATACACATCAAAGCTCCCCATGAGCTGCCAATTCACACAATTAACAATAACCTCAATCTTTAAAATTAATTAGAGCTTAATCTTTACAATTAAGCCAACCTTGTCCCATTCCTTCCCACATATATATCCAGGTTTTGAAGACCTCCTCCACCAGAGAAAGAAACAAAAAATACAACAAAACCCAGAGGACCCTTACACTCCACTCACATGTCTTCTTTCCTTTCATCTATTCCAACTCAGCCCCACTAGTGTTTGCTTTCCAGCTTGACTTAACAATACACTGTTCATCCACAAAAAAAGAACCCCAAACTGAAGGAGAAAAAAAAAACAGAGAGAGATGAAAGAAAAGAACCGAAGACAATTATAACAATAAAAAATACTGAAAGAATGATCTCATGATATCTTGAGACTATTTAGTTAAAGCAGACACAACTTTTCCATCCACCTTCTTTTTTTTTTTTTGGGCCAAACTTCCATCCACCCTCTTTAGATTGGCACTGGTGCACATGTGTTTCCCTGCATACCAATCATGCAAGTTAAACTTTGAGTGGTCCCCTTCTTTAAAGGAAGCACATCACGTGACTGCACAGTTGATTGCAGAAGCGTACCAATGGCCTCCCCACTTACAATATTGTGATGCTTCTCTGTCTTCCTCTCTCTGTACATTATATTTTCTTCATGTTGGCTAATAAAAATTCCCACCATCACTGACCCCTCAGTGGTACCATTACCATTCAATACCTTACAGGCTCAGAAGAAAGCGTTGCTCCTTATTTCTCTGATTCCTTTCCTTTCTCCCTCCTCTTCCTAAACTCTCTGCAATCAACACTGAAAAGAATCACTCCATGAAATATAAAACTAGCTAGCTAGCTACTTGATCATCTTCTTGGGAGGTTTCAGACATTGAGAAGTTGTTCCTTTTCTGTCTTAGCACCTCATTCTGTCTTTGGTTTTGGAGATGAGGATGGTGATGGTGGCCCTGCTGCTGCATTATTTTCCATTTTCTTGAGGTTCTGATGGTGATAGACTTGCCTCAGTCTCTCTATCTCCCTCTTCAGAGCCTCTTGATGAGCTGCATATAAATATTAGAATAATAATATATCAGACTTTGTTAAAGTATACCACTACTCAACTACTTGGGAGCAGGGCACATGATCAGACACAGTTTTAAAAACGCGTGCATGCAATGCTTTTACTAAAATCAATGCCAGACTGTCCGGTTTCATAATTAGGCTGCTTCCCTTCTAAAGTAATAAAATTATATGTGCAGCTTTTACGAGAAATAAAACCCAATGACATTAATATTTTTAATGTGGGAGCAGTTTATTAATCTGTGTTCATCCTTCTCCAAATTATAGAACCAAACTAACTAGATCCAATGAACTGTTAGCTTAGTGGTGCACTGCCCCTTTTCTTTATCTCATTCCTGCTTTGTCATGATCTCAATACGATAACGGCACTGTGTCAACTGAAAAGTACCGAATCTTCAGCTTTAATCCTTATGCATTAGAAATCGTTTATGTTCTTATTTTATTTTATTTTATTTTAATTCTGCTCATGCGCTGAATGATGTTCATACATTGCTGAATCAATTGAATTGAAGCCTATGGAACTGATTAAGATGGACAAAAGCAGCTGCAGATTTTAAACTTAACCGTAATTCCAAGAAATTTGAAAATCTCAATGAAAGGTTCAAATCTCATAGCTTTTTGAGCCTTAGAAATATCTACAAGGCTACAACATGTTTTAACAGTGCCATCAGTTATGTAAGCAGGATATTTTTTCTTTTTTTTGCTCGTAATTGCTTGCTAAGTCAAGTATTTCTCAATTAGTGAAATAGATCAACACGATAAGAACTCGGTTAGCTTCTTAGCCATGAGTAATGTAGATAATATAGTTTAAGGTCAAAAGAATATTACCATCCTTAAAGATCTTGTCCTGGGCAAGGGCGGCGATTCTTTGCTTCAGCGCACTGTTGTCAACATTTAGAAGCAATCGTTGGTGATCTAAAAACGCAACTCTTGGAGATAACACTGAAACTTCAGCCTTCATTGGTCAACACAACGGAAAAAAACACTAATTACTTTAACTGTTTAACATATCAAACCATTATGCCATGAAAAAATTATACCGAAAAAAAAAAGTCAAAAGCTGAACTACAGAAATTAACGAACCTGTAATGAAGTTACACTTCGTTCAAGCTCAGATATGTATTGCAGCTTCCTCACTCGTGACCTTTGCGCAGATTGTCTGTTTGCCAGGATTCTGACGCAAAACCAGGATCAGAGCAGATTAAAGAAAGAATTATTATTTCCTCAACATAACATGGGCCATTGAATGAGAAAAAGTAAAAACGTCAGAAGAAGAAATAAATCACAGATTTCTTGCATGTAATGTTATTTCTAACATTTTCTTCAGAAGACGTAAACCAACAATAACTCATGAATGGAATAGCAAAATCAAGCCAAAAGGGAATAAAAAGGAAAACAAAAAAATGTAGCTGTGACTCTAACTCATATCTTAAAAATCTGACATGGTCATTTATTGGGCGATAGGCTCAAAAAGCAATCATAGTTTCTAAGATGAATGGAAGAATATTAATTACCTTTTCACTCTCTTAGGGTCAGTAATTTTGTCAGCAGAAGAAGCTGTGTTGGTGTTATTTGGGGCTCGAGTTTCCTGTTGGCGTTGGCTTTCAACCTCATCTAATTCATTCTTCACCTGTTTCTGCTGCTCGTTCTCCTTCTCCTTCGGCTGGTTCTGGTTTTGGCCGGTTTCTTTCTCATCGTTAATGCTGTTATTATCAGAAGGGCTTGAAGGATTCGAGGACGACATGGTGGGAGGCACGGGAGCCCCAGATAAATCGTCAGTGAACATGGAAATGAATTGGTCATCATCAAATCTATCAAACTCATTGTCGCCCCCAGACCTCGGAGGAATCACGCCGGAGTTACCACGGCAATCGTCCAGCATTGGCGCCTCAATGAAGGCAATGGAGTCACTCATGGATCGCCGGTGAGCCCCTCGTCGGACCGACGAGAAATCAAGGAATTCGTCCACCCAAGAAGGATTTTGATGGCCGGTGGCGGTGGTAGCAGCAGCGTTGGCGGCGGCATTATTTGGCGACAAACTTGCAAGGGAAGGCATCTTGTGATGAGAAGAAAAATCAGGCCAATTGGTCTCCATGTTTGGGATCTTGGGAGGCAATTGTGCCATGATAATAATCACACAGAACAAAAACCAAACACAAAGTGTGCGTGCCAAATTTTTGCAGAGACCCAGAAGCAATCTGGTCCACAAATTCTCAAATTGCACGCACGGGTGTATACACACACACCGCTGAAGCCAATGAGAGAGAAAGAAATGATCCTAAAGCAAGCGAAGGAAGCTGTAATATAGGCAGGAGCCACGGGGAATTAATGTTAGAAGGAAGAAAGGCACGACAAGGGAGCAGGGGAAACAGCAGCACAAGCGTTCAAGCTCGTATGAATTGAGAAACACACACACACACATTAATTAATTAATTAATTGTTTTCCGTGCTTTAAAATCCCAAC
The DNA here is from genome assembly GCA_963855925.1 of Inga laurina. Lineage (NCBI taxonomy): Eukaryota > Viridiplantae > Streptophyta > Magnoliopsida > Fabales > Fabaceae > Inga > Inga laurina. Next base: position 81,774,792 of record OY979702.1, read on the forward strand.
AAAATCTCTTTTAGGGATTTATCGCAGAAGCGAAATGATGATAAAGAAAGATAGACGGGAGAAGGGTGGAGAGAGTTATGAATACAAAGGTGACACATAAAATACAAGTGAGCATAAGAGTGTGTGTTTGTATATATGTATGTATCTCTGGATAGAGAAAATGGAAGAATCAAAGAAAGAAACAAAGGGGAGAGAGAGAGAGAGAGAATCAAACCCAATGGGAATGAAGGGGTGGGGTGGGGTCACATGGGGAGTTGGAGACGAAGACAGGAAAATGGACAGCTATACAACAGCTGGGAGGTCTCTCAATGGTGTTACTGCAATGTCGCCACTAGTTTTATTTTTATAACTCCAGATCAGCCCCATCACAGGTCCTTTAATTTCTCTCCCTCCCTTTCTTATTCTTTGGATCACAAAAAATAAGATTATAAGTGAGATCGAACCTTTGTTGAGTCACAAGATCATTGACTTTCTTCACAGTTTATATATCATTCTAGTCTTATTTATAAGTTTTTTTTTATAAAAAAATTTGATCTTATTTATAAGTCCAGTTTCAGTGTAGTAAATGAGATTGTGACAATTTTACCCCTATTTATTATACTAATGAAGAAATAATCTAAAGATAAATAGAAAAGAAATGAGTTGAAATGTACTCATTTCATGAATGAAGGCATAGTTGGAAATTTACGCTATAATTATTGAGTTGACTATCTGTCATGGTATGTGAGATTTAGTTAAAATGGACTTATAAATAGGACCAGAGTGATATATTACTTTCAATCTTTAATATAATATTTACTTTAATTAAAAATTTAAATTATAAAATGAATTTTATATTAACAATCGAACATAATATTTAATGGCACGAGGTTATTAGTGGAACAAAACCAGGATCTTTACTAATAGGAGAGCTTTTGTGTCCATATATTATTGGTGCATTGCAATGCTATTTACCCTCTCATGCATGCATTTCCAACATTGACGAGCTTTTGTTATGGTACCTACGATACAAGATTAAATGACTCTTTGGGAGGATATGTATGACGACATTTTGATCGTAATATTTTTTAAAAGAGTATTCGATCAAAACGCCCCGGCTTACATAACCTTGAGCTTGAAAGTCCTGATGAAAAAATGAATTAACCCTTTTTGTTTGTTCAATTCATCATTTTTTTTTCCATATTCATTTTTAAATTTTAATATGCGAGCTAAGTTGGCACGACTTGGGAGTGTTGAAAGGATGAATATAATAGAAATATTTAATTGAACATGATTTCAACTCAACTTGGTTTTGCTCAATTTATATTTCGAATATTACACTTTACCATATTCTTTACTCATTTACTTTATATTACTTGAATTGGTATTTAGTTACTTTTCTAACCATTTCAAGTGAGGGGTAAATGCATGACGTACGTTAGCTTTCAAAATATATAAAGGATAAACTTAAAAAAGAACATACCAATCTCTTCTACATTAGCAATTAATTTAACTACAAATTAAATACCTTCATTATAATGGAAAACGGGGGTTAAATTAAATTTTGGATCACAACTAATGTAGGCATTTTATGGTTTTTTTTTTACCCGAATCATTTCATGGGTTGAAACATCAAATTAAAAGAAATGATATGAAAGAATCAAATTAAATAGTTTGAACCCAAAAATACTCGCGTTAATTTCATACATCATATACTCTGTTTATCCTAAATTAATTTGCAGAAATTAAAAAAATTAGTTTAGTTAGTTATTTATGAGAAATGTTTAAAGATTTCCTTAAATGCCTCTCTAATCATATGTATAGGAAATTATCTCTCATGACAATCTCCTTAACAAGTAAAATTAATAGGGATAATTTGAAGAATAAATTATAAATTTGACCCACTGACACTTAACCCAATACCCCGACCGGTTCAATACCCGGTCAGGGTTTTAATATCTTGAGATTAAGGTATTAACCACTTCACTAGCCTATATGGTGAGCATAATATCAAAGGAAAAATAAAGTTTATTTTCTCAAAATATATTTATGAACCAATTAAGGTTTAACAATGAAGTGCAGTTAAATGAGGGGGTCCGTAATTAGTGGGGTTCAGACGAGAGAGTAGTAAAAGAGGGCCATGCATGTGCTTGAAGATTTTATTATTAATATCTAGGAGTAGCTACGCATGGGGAGGGAGGGAGCCAATAAAAAAGAAATAATTAATAATTAATAAACGTAGTTAAAAAACATAGAGTACAGGTAGAGTAATAAGATAATTAGAATTATTTCATTGGATATCATATGAGCTGTGAAAGAGAAGGCCCCTTGTGTAAAGAAGGATCATGTTATGCTCCCATGTGACTTGTTTGCAAGCTCTACGCTTTCTTTCCTTTGTCTTCAAACCATTCCCACATGTAGGGTATATGCCCTTACTCTCTGTCTCTCTCTCTCTCTCTGCGCGCTTCTAGGCACCTTCTTCCATGAACTGGATTCTTTTTAGTTCTTAATTGATGCACAAAAGAGTTTGACAAAGGCATAGGAGTGATTACAGATCAGGATCAGGAAAGAGTCTATATTTATTACATATACTAGATATAGATATACATTTTCATATTTATATATGTACTTGTTCTGGATCTGCATCGAGGATTTGCCTGCCAACACGCACAGGGCATCTTCAAGGACTATCTCTGTCATTAATTATTTGGTATTCCTCCGGTTCTAATTATAGGATATATTTAGTTAATCTTGGAGAAATTAAGGATAGTGATTAAATTAGTTAATCATATTTATTGTCTTAAAATATCCTTGTTTAAAATTTAAAATGGCATCCAATTACGTTGATTTTCTATTTTTTTTTTGTATCTCTCTTGCCTCACATACGACTTCTCCAAATTGACACAATCCGGCATTGTCAATCTCCGTCAACAACTTCCGATCTACTCTTATTAAATTATTATTGTGATTAATTATTATTGAGAAAGTATCAATATGGGGTATTTTGGGAAGAAATCGATAAAAATTAAAACTTTATCATATAATTAGAATTAATATCAACTTTCAAATGTTGTCCTATAATTAAGACCGGAGACAGTAATTGCTACTTCAGTACTTCGGCATCTCTGTTTGTGGGCTCCTACTTTCTCTCCTCTCCTACTCTAGCCATTACTGATACACATGCAAGCTTTGATTTTTGTAACAGATCTTTATCTACACCACTTTGATTCTTTGGAATCTGCAGTTATGAAAATTGTTCGGGGTTTCATTTTCACTTATATCTGGTGGAGTTAATTTTTAATCTGCTCAATGAATTTCTAATAAAAGTAGCATGAATAGAATATGAATTTTTACTTTCACTTAGGGTCTGTTTGGTGTGAGGGATTTGGAAGGAGAGGGAGGAGAGAGAAAATTTTTATGAGTTGAATTTTAAAAGATTGAAGAAGTAGGGTAATAAAATTTTAATAAAGTGGATATATAAAATAAAAGAGTAAGAAAAATTAATTAATAATTTTTAACCCCACTTCTTTAAATTTTTTAAATTCAATTTAAAAAAATTTTCCCTCCACCCATTTTCCCTCCCCTCCACTCAGACCAAACAAGCCCTTGAGAGTAACGAGTAGCCTGCGTTATTTTTCACATAGGATCATGTTCACCGGTAATTAGAGTGTGACAAAAATTAACCCCCGAGCAGTAAATTAATTAACATCACAATCATTAATCGCACCGCTATAAATTGTGTCAGAGCTCCCCACAAAATAATACGCCTTTAAGTTCATTAAATATTTTAAAGCCTTCTGGTTGGCCCCTTATCTAACGCATCATCTGCTGCATTCATGATTTGCTTGAATATTTTGGCTGATAATTCTCTTTTTTTTTAAGCAGCGGAAAAATGATAATTCTGGTTTTTGGAACCGATAAATTATACTATTAAACTCTAATTTCCATCCCGCTCTGCATTTTTTTTGGGGTTCGGGGGAGGTTACTTTTTGCAGATCTGAGATGAGATCTAATGCAGACCCATTTTCGAATATAGTATTAGTTTGAGATAGCTTATTTTTTATTTATAAGTGCTTATAATTCGTGATTTATAGTATACGAGGTAAGTATGTGAGAGGAGTTTTGTCTCGACTTACGTAATAAGTGCTTATTTCCCAAAAATAAGCTATTCCAAACATAGCTTATAATAAAAGAACTGCTAAATTTTAAATTTGAACCCTTTCAAGCTTGCAGAGAATTGACTCGTAGTCAGCAACCAGTATTAGCAATGGCATATGCACGCGAAGCCTTCTCTACAGCTATGAATGAATAAGGACTTTTACTGCTAATAAAAATAAATTCCTGAGCCTGAGTATTAATCAGTTATGGCAAGAGAGAATTACGTATATTTAAGTTATTTAGTATAGAAGTTGACGATGGTAGTCATATAATGCAGTGTCCATTAGAGCTACTCGTTGGGTATAACTTGCTTGAAAACCAAGGCACTTGCTAGTTATATAATATGTATCTGCTTTCAACCTTTTCCATTGGAACAAAAAGTAATCCAGAGTCACACGCCCACGTAATCTTCATCATTCCCTTCTGCTATCGAATGCCAAATTGAAATTTTGATTTTTGTCACCATCATTGCCACAACTTTTGCATGAATTTTTTTTTTTTTGGGTATAATAAAAATTTATGTGAGTTGGATCTCAGAACTTACCAAAGTCAAGACATGTCTTTAAGCTCAAAAAGCGCTTACAAATATATTTACATATCATCCACCAACGAAATTCTTATATTAGTGGGATTTAAACCCACAACCTTATGGTTATAAGCCAACCCCTTCACCAACTCAACAAACCTTTGTTGGTTCTTTTGCATGAAAGCTGACAAACTCATTCGGCAACTTCTAGAGCTGGACTTCTGGGAGAAGTTTAGATGTGCCGGATTTTTGCTGATGTTTAGGTTAGAAAGCCACAAGCAAGTTGACAACCCAAGCGTCTTTCTGGGCCACGCAGAGAACATGATGAAACATAGTAGTCTTGCCTTGTTAAAATTCTCCAGTGCGTAAGAAATGAGGACATCTAATTGAGCATGTGTACAGAATGCAAACCTTGCAGAATACTGCTACTGCATATAATAAATACTCATGCAAGTAAATTAACTCTCATACTATATCTGCATTATTAGCAAGCCATGAAGACAACCATAATATCCTTCATTGTTCTCTTTGATCTTCTTACCCTGTGCTGCGACCTATGGACAACAACAGCAAGAGGGGCATGTCCTGACATTTCCAAGAGTAACTCGACTGAGACACAGGTGATGAAGAAGAGGTATGAACGTTGGCTGAAACAAAATGGCCGACATTATGAGGATGAAAAAGAATTTGAAGTCCATTTTCGCATTTACCAAGCCAATCTTGAGTTTATAGAGTGCGTCAATGCCCAAAATTACTCCTACAAGCTCACAGACAACAGATTTGCTGACATTACAAATGACGAGTTTAGAAGTAAATATCTTGGTTTTCGACCTACACGGCATTTGCAGACACGATTCCGCTATGATAAACATGAGGCTTTGCCACAAAGCACAGATTGGAGGAAGAAAGGTGCAGTCACCCCCATCAAAGATCAAGGCCAATGTGGTAAAGTTTCTTGCAAAATCAAGTTCATGGTTTAGAAGCACCCAAGAACAAGTACACTATCACCATGCATTCCCTAAATATAAGAAACCAACATATGCGATTTACAGGAACATGGATGCATGAACAAAGTAACTGAGATCCTCGAAAGAAAAGGCGTAAAGATAGATCCTTCTATACCTACAGTATGCTGATATTTATCAGATGCCGATTTTGATTGCCAAGATTTCATTCATTTATTTTTAAGTATGACTTGAATTTCAAACCAAGCTGAGAAGTAAATCATGGCATAAATCTTTTGGTGCAGGAAGTTGTTGGGCATTCTCCGCGGTGGCAGCTGTAGAAGGCATTAACAAAATAAAGGCAGGGAAGTTGGTGTCTCTATCTGAGCAAGAACTTCTAGACTGTGATGTTAAGGATGGGAACCTAGGCTGCCTAGGCGGCTACATGGAGAAAGCATTTACTTTCATTGAGAAAAATGGTGGGCTCACCACTGAGAGAGACTATCCTTATAAAGGAACAGGCGGTACCTGTGATAAACGCAAAGCTGCACATCATGCTGTGACTATAAGCGGCCATGAAAATGTTCCTGCTGACAATGAGGAGAAACTGAAAGCTGCAGCTGCTCATCAGCCTGTCTCCGTAGCAATTGATGCAGGTAGCCCTTTCTTTCAACTCTATTCCGAAGGCATCTTCACTGGCATCTGCGGAAAGAACCTCGATCATGGAGTAACAATAGTTGGGTATGGTGAAGATAATGGTCAGAAGTACTGGCTTGTGAAGAATTCATGGGGTGAAGATTGGGGCGAATCTGGTTTTGTTAGGATGAAGCGAGATACTAAGGATAAAAGGGGTCTTTGTGGCATTGCCATGCTACCAAGCTACCCTGTCAAGTAATAAGGTGCCTGATCAAAGGCAAAGTAAAATAATGCAATCTTTCTATTAAAATAACTACGCTAAGTTCATCAAGCAGACTAGGAAGTTAAGATGGACGGAATGAAATAAATATTAATTAAAAAGTTCGCTGAACATGTAGAAGTCAAACACTGATCATTCTACAGAGATAGCAGCGCATAATGTTTTACGTGTACCATACATAAAAACCTTTTTCATTTTCCAGTTATAACAATAAACTTGCCAAATTTCTCTTGGCCATTATACAAAGTAATTAGCCCTTTTTACACCAGATTGCAAAGAATAAATTCCATCAGTCATATGCTGAGTCTTTTTCATATGATAAAAACTAAACAAAATCTAATTCAAAAACCTTTTGCAAAGGCAAGATCTTAGTACTGTACTTTTCAGCTTCAAAGAGAAAGGCTGTCCAGTTGGAGGGTGATTTAGCGATGATGACAGCTTATTTACAATACCAAGCTTCTCTTGTGGGTAGTTATCCTGTTAAAATTTAGAAATTTTCTTGGCGGGCTCCATAAATAACAGCTGAGATACAAGTGTTGCAAAAATGTACGTTACACAGCACAAGCTATTTACCACAGGTAATGACTGGCCAAACCCTGTCTTCTGCCTGACTTGGGTTATATAGTTTAAACTCTTACTATCATCCGCATTACAACATTTTCACCCAAAACATGCTCACCTTCCTCCAAGCACAGCATGATAACCCTCAAACCCAACAAGGAAAACCTCTGTTCAATGGTAACGCCTCCTTCTATATCTGTTATGGCAACGAAAATGCCAGACAACGACTACAAAAATAACCAGAGCCAGTTGAAGAATAATAGCAACCTTCAGACCTGAAATAAGAAAATTTCAAGATATATTTACTTATAGGTTTAAAAGGGATATAAAAACTCTCTTGGACAAAAAGTTACCAGTAAGGTTATAAACTGATTCCTCTAACTTCACTCCATGTTTTGTCTTTTTTGCCCCAATGGAGACTAGATCAGACCTGTATTCTACATTTCCACCCATGACGCATGTATTTGGACAATGGATGCGGCCATCATACTCGTCACTCCCATCACAACAATCTGCAGCAATACTGGATAAAAATTGGAACTCGAACTTGAAGGCAAAAGAACAATCCTTGATACCCTTGATTGTACATCCAATTTTAATATGAATGAATTTAAATATTATGAGAGGATACGAACAAGTATCATGATAAACCAGATTTGGTGAAACAGAATTTCTAGTTCTACACTTAATTTATTATAATAATTTAATCTCACCTAGGCAATGTGTTTCAATTGGGTTGAGACTCAGAGTAAGGATAAAAACAATAATTGTCAAGAGATCTTTTGTTAAATCCGCTTAACTACTTAGCTTTATTGATACTGAAGAGTAAGCCAATAGAGACAGAAGAAATAAACTGTCATGCAAAGTTAGGTACCTCAAAATGCCTACTAATCTTAAAAGGAAGACATTTACTACTCATCATTCTCAAGAACTCAATGCTTCTATATGGAAACAAAATGATATACAAAATATAGGCCTTAAGTAGCAACTCTAAAAAGATAAATTGGGAAAAAAGCAAGGGTGTGTGTTCATATCTTTAATAAATGGGATCTTTCTTCGCTTACCACAAAAAAGATCATTAACACGAGAAGAAAATATAAACTGTGGCTTGCTTCCTAAGTTTTGACAATAAAATTTTCCAGTTGGACAAGCAGATGTTCCTGTAAATACAAAACAACATTGTGCTATCAACAATCAAGTAATAAATGGTACGAAATTTAATAAATGTACAAATATATCCTTTTTTAATACATAAAGGCCTGATCATTACATAACATATTTTATATCACCTATAGATATTACTGTACGTCCATATCTCTGTTTATACATGAAATAGTAAGAGAACTACAATTCTGTCAGCCACCAGCGATAGGCAGGGTCTAAATATTACATAGTAATATAAAGTATTGATAATTAAATCAGAAAATTAAGTTGAAAAGTAGCACTGCAGCAGTCATTCTGAAGTCCTTCTTGTCAAAATTTAGCTTAACCGGAAAAAAAATCATAAGGGAAGAACCAGACACATTGTGAAGCATTAACGGTAGACCAGAACAGAGAAAACACATGAACTCACGAAGTACTAAGTTGGACATAGAAGTAATTAAAGCACAGATTCATGATTCTCTGATATCTGAATTCAAACAAAGATAAACTAATTAGGATTAACACGACCATCAAAATAAAAACCATCATTTCCCAAGGCTACTGAGGAACATATGAACAGAATCTTCCATAATCCCCTGATGACCTGAAAAGGCTAAGTTCGTATTTCCTTTTATCCACTTCCATAGCACCATAATATTTAATGTGATACCCAATATGCATATACCCATATCTCAAACTTCCACATTTAAACTATTCTTTTAGGGTTATGACTGGTACCAGGCTCATCAGTGCCATCGGTGCAGTCACAAAAATTGTCATTGAGACGATCTCTGGGGAAAGATTTTGTTCCGTCCTTGCATTTGATTACTTCCGACCTATAATATTTCTCATCTGCATCCACATAACCGAATTGAAAGTTTTAACAAAAGATTTACCATAATAGCTAACTGTGCGCACCCACTACTGAAAAGAATCAAACTTTATTTAGTTCAAACAAGGTGACATAAGATCCACATAAAGACGAAGGATATCCAGAGATACCTAGGGGATGAACTCCAAGGAGAGGAGGGTGTGAGAAGCAATAAGCTGGAGAAGTTAGGAGGAAACAGAAGCAGATGAAATGAACGGAGCAATGTGTTCCCATCTGAATATCGGAGAAAGTTTCTGCACTCATTTCTCACAGACGAGCCAGTGTATATTTAGCTGTGTTCGTTCGTTGCTACTGTTGCGTTGACTTGATCTTCGTCTTCAACCTAAACCGAAGGGAACGTCTCCCTGAACAGAAAACAGGGAACAGTGTGATTTATTCAGATTATTAGTGATGATTTTTTTTTTTATTTATATGCATGGCATGAAATAAAAGGTGAATGATACCTATATTTATTCTATTTCTCTCTCTTATCCATCCTAATTAAAGGTATTATTAGAAATAAAAGTTTATTTCAGACATATTTATTATTTTAATTAATTTTAATCATTTTTTTTAAATTATATAATTCGATTTTCAAATTCTTATAATTCGATTATGAATGAGGAGTAATGTGTAAAGCAAAATATCCCAGCTAGGATATAAGTTTACATTTTTTAACCATACACTTTTTACTTCCATCAAAATTAGATACTTCTTCCCATATATCAATATTAACACATAATAAATCATACAACAGTGAACATTTCAAAATTTATTTGGATATATTTAGATTTTTACATATAGTATCCATGAAGAATTAAGAATGTTGATCCTTTAAATTTAAAACAATTAAACTTAAAAATTATATTTTTATTTTTTTATTCTTGCCTTCTTTATTTAAAATATATTTAAAAAACATTACCATAAAGAAGTTATATAAATTCCTTACGATAGCTAGATTGCATTAGAGGTAACAACCTAAAATTTTAGTGGTAATATTTAGATATCAAAGCAAATTGACAAAGTTGCGGATCATTTGGCAAAAATTGCATGGGATATGACAGTGAAATTTCTTATAGTTGACAGAGAACCTGCTGAAGTTACACGTTTGCTAATGGAAGACGTCAAGAATGTACTGAATTAGTAGAGTAGAGCTTGTAGGGTTATGCCTTCTCTTTTTCTATAAAAAAAAAAAAAAAAAAGCAAATTGACAAAGTTGATGTCCTGAGAGATAACTTCGAAGAAAAAAAGGACCGTGAAAGATAGGATTCCCCATAATCTCATCATTATAATTAAAGCCATTGTTTTTGGAGCCGTTGTCTGGTTCAAGATAATTCTTCACACATATGATGAATAACTTAACTCAAACCTGTTAAAGCTGGCTTTATCACGCCTGTCAGGCACTTAGAGAGCAAAAGAAAATCCTCAACACAGATTTCAAGAGCTCGAAGAAAGTGTAAAGTGAAAAAAAGAAAATGGAGAAGTTGAGTGACATTATTATTTTTGGCGTACTAATAAAGTTTGAAATAGTAATTTGTGAATACTGCAGAAACAACTTAATGGGGGTGATCTCTAGCAGTTGCAGTTGGTACTGAATAGTATATTACGATGCATTAAAGTATATAAAAAAGGTTATTTTATGAGAGAAATCTTTGCTTTGGTGATAAAACACATGATGGATCTTCAATAACACCAAACACCCAATAAAGTTAGATAAATCCACTAAGGCCCAGATCAGGAACAATGATTCATCATTGGCATTTGGGAGTGTGATATATCAGTGACTTGAAAACAAGTGGTTTTTTCGAGCAAAAAAAAAAAAAAAACAAATGGTTTTTCCATTATATATATTCACAGTTTCGGTCATCCTATGATGACACTAATTAATTCAACTTGATATGATGCTTAGTGAACCTCCATTTTAAAACCATCAAAGTTTTTTCTTTCCTCTCCTCGTTGAAAATATGCTTTTTCAATTTTCTTTAGATTCTATTGGTTCTCTTTTGAATCACCAGTTCTTTGTAGGGCAAGCAATATCTATATTCTAAATCCTCATAATTCAGCCTGTGACTTGTACAATACTTAACCAACTGACACTAGTACAGCACCAAACGCCTTCTTTGCTGATATAAAAGCAACGGCCTTCCCCTTAAAGAAAAAGAAAGCCAAAGGCAATAATGGTAAAGATTAAAGACACACACTAGAGTTGTTGCTTTGGGGCTCATCTTATTAAATGCCACCATCCTACCCCTCCGTTCTTATTCAAATTCAAACTAACCCCTCTCTCTCTTTCTTTCTAAATATCCCCTCTCCTCTCTCCTTTTTGTAGTTCTATTTCAGAACTTTCAGGTGAAGCGATATTTCTTCTAGTCATGGAAGCATCAAAACAGTAAAGTAATTAAGGTGCAGAAAACAAAGGATTCTCCAGAAATGAACACAGCAAGATTTATCAAGTGTGTCACAGTTGGCGATGGAGCCGTCGGAAAGACCTGCATGCTCATTTCCTACACCAGCAACACTTTCCCTACGGTAAGACACTCGTCCATGTCTGTCTTAAAAAATTGTATGATAGTCAATTTAGTTGAGTATTGTGTCTGATTAAAAAACACATTTTCTCCTTGGGAAGGACTATGTACCAACAGTTTTTGACAACTTCAGTGCAAATGTGGTGGTTGATGGCAGCACAGTAAACCTGGGATTATGGGACACTGCTGGTAAGTTAGTACGAGTATAATTTAAGCAAGGTGGAAATTTGTGGGATTCAGCATAGTTTAATGATTTAAAGTTGCTTGATTGATTCAGGGCAGGAGGATTATAACAGGCTAAGGCCTTTGAGCTACAGAGGAGCAGATGTGTTTTTGCTTGCCTTCTCTCTCATCAGCAGAGCCAGCTTTGAGAACATCGCTAAAAAGGTTTTCCTTAAATTTACCAAACACAAGATATTTCAAGATGACAGAATCTGACACTGGGTTTTGTTTTGCAGTGGATTCCTGAACTGAGACATTATGCCCCAAATGTGCCAGTTATACTTGTGGGAACCAAGCTTGGTATACTATTTTCAGCTAATACTAAGATTTACTGAAACTTTTGTCAGTTTAAAGCTGCAAATTTGTGAGCTAAAATAGTAATGCAACTATACATGGTGGTAATTACTTCAGATTTGCGAGAAGACAGGCAGTATTTGATTGATCACCCTGGTGCTAAGCCTATAACAACTGCCCAGGCAAGTGCCTCTAATATATATATATATATATATTAAGGCTAACACAGTTTGTCTTGTATGAGTCTGAATAAAGTTTCTATAATTTCACACCTAAATGTTGTAATCCTTCAACAGGGAGAAGAACTGAAGAAGGCCATTGGTGCTGCTTCATACATAGAGTGCAGCGCAAAAACTCAGCAGGTTCCTTTTTCTCATATAATCATGTCTCTAAATTTCCGTAGAATTCTATTTCTTATGATGAGTTTTTACAGCTTATCAGCATCACTATTAAGAATTCAAAGTGTGACAAAATGATAACAAAGATTAATTGGTAACTGATCTTAACAAAGCTGGCATGAAGTAGAAACTTGGGAGTGAACTAAGAAATTTGCGAGAGTTTGATTTAGTGTGTGTTTGGTGCAATATTCAGAATGTGAAGGCGGTGTTTGATGCTGCAATCAAGGTTGTGTTACAGCCACCTAAGACAAGAAAGAGGCGAAAGAAGACGAGACCCTGTGTTGTGCTATGATTAGTATTCTTGTTTTCTTGGTTATGATGTTGTGATAATTTACAGCCTTCCCAAGTTTCTGTGTTCAGATTGCTATCCTTGAACATGTGTACTTGTTCGTCTTTTAACCCGGTTTCTAGTTCATGTTCTAAATGTATCTCCTGGATACAAGCAGTACGTATTCAATATCATGAATGAAGTAATATATTAATACTTCAGATATGGCACAAATGGGTTAACTTCCTTGTACTCAATTTAGACTTGGTTGTGGCCTTGTGGGGACGATCCAGGGTCATTCCATGTGCTATAATCATTTTACTGTTGTTAATCTGTCATGTCAAATCAACCAGTAAAATATACTTATTGTTACAAGCATCAACAAGATGAAGATAGATATTGTATTGATTTACTGCATATGTGTGATAGTTAGGGTAGAGATCCTCTCATCTTTCCTTCCTATCTTTACCCCCCAACTCTTCATTTTTTTTTCTGAAGATTAACATTTTAATGGTTTAGATTTAATCATTTATAAATATTTTTATTTTTCACAGTTTTAAATTGTTCATATTAAATCTCAATGGTTTGAATTTGATTAAATATTTTTTTTTATAATTTAACATTGTAATGATAACTTTTATAAAATATTAACCATTTTTCTAACTGTTAGAAACGGAAGGTGAAAAAAATTCTCCCCCAACAGTCGGTGTTAATCTAGGTAAATTTACAGCTCAAGACTTTTGCTTTTTTTTTTTTTCCTTCTAAGATTTATATATCTTTCTATTGGAAGTAATTCTATTAGAGATATTGTCACATGTTTAATAAACATAATTAAAAAAAAGGAAAAAATTCATTTATCTGGAAGAAACTTAATTTCAGTCAATTCTAAAAGATTTTGAAACCTCACTATACCGTTGGGGTCAAAATGAAATTAGATTTTATGGGTAAAAAAATAATGATGATTTTACTTTATTTTTTTTCATAAAGGCATTTATTAGATAAATAAAGGGATTCAAAAGAAACCAGGGAATTAACAAGAATAGTTTGGCTATTCATAAGATAAATAAGACATTTATAAGGAAAAAAAAAGAACTCCAAAGAATCTAGGGAGTTAAAAATACTTTGATCATTTACAAGATAAATAAAATAATTCACAAGACGAATAAGGAGATTCAAAAAATAAAATAAGGATATTATTATCTTTTGGATTCACTGAAATTAAGTCTCTCCTATGAGAATTGAATGAAATTTTCCCTAAAAAAATCCTAATTGTTTCTGGGCCAATTTGACAAATCCAAATTTCCTATCCTAAAGTAGTTGAATCCAGCCTATCAATATGTGTAATATTCAAAACGCCCCTGAATATGGTTTGTTTTAAGTCAAGATACTTGTTTGATCTTTTAAATTTAGAACAAGTTTCAGTTTGTTCTCTTAAATTTATAAAGTGTCTTTTTAATTCTTTAATCTTATCATTACTAAGTCTCATTTAACAGACGATGTTTCCTCAACAAAGGAACAAGTTTAAATGGTCACTCAATAAAGCTTATAATTAATCATTTTCATGAGACCAATATTTTTTTCCATGCACGATTAAGAGGGTGTTTGGATTTTTTTAACAACACCAAAGTTCTGTCATATACTCCAGTCGATTATAGTATACATTTAATTCAAAGGTAATTGATAATTTGGTTTTCTTATAAAAAACTCCGGGTTAACTTTGATGTAATGCAACTAGGTAGGAAGACGGAGGAAAGTCAATTCTTCATTTGGCGTGAAAGGAACAATGACAGCTATGCATAGACATGATCATCGTATTTTGGTAGTATTTTCCATAAAGTCTCATTTTTGAGATACTGTACGTGAACGTATCATCGTTATCTCTGTTTGACTGGCCTCTTCATTTTCCCTCCACACTTCAAAGCTTAGTTCCTTCGTTTTCCGGAATGGACCGAGCTTCATGGGGAACCCTTGTCCTTTCCAAGCACCTCTTTCACTCTTTTTCGCTGGCTATTCTCCAACCCAACGCCTGCCTCCATTATTCTTCACTGGAACTATCCGAGCCCTTCGCTTTCCACGTCAAAGAGATGCGCAGCCTCATGGACGGCCAATCTGGAGGATCGTGATTGGTTGTTTGGTTTGATGATGCAGAGCAACCTGTTCAACTCTAGGAGATCGGGGGGAAGGGTGTTCGTGTCGTCGGATTATAACCGGTCCATGGAACATCAAAGAGAGATTACTATGAGGCACATTCAGTGTCTATTAGATCATGGGGTATTCCGAGGTTGGCTTATGTATACGAGGCCGGAGTTTGAATTGAGGAGATTTGCACTTCACGAGGTTCTCGGGATGTATGACAACTCCATCTCCGTTAAGCTTGGTGCCCATTCCATCTTGTGGTGTGGTTGTGTATACATGCTTATTATGTTTTTAATTGTATGCCTGTTTTACTTCCTTAACATAGTTAAGCATTCTGTTTTTGTTTCAATGAGGGGTTTGGAGGGTGAGAAATGTTGTTTACGTGCATGTTTGGGATGACTTCTCTAACTTATAGTATCTTTGATGTATATAATATAATGGATTTTAGGGGTGGAGCCATACGGTTGCTGGGAACCAAGCTCCATCATGACAAGTGGTTGAGACACACTGAAAATTTTATGATCGAAGGTTGTTTTGTACTATGACTGAGCTTGGCCATGGAAGTAATGTATGTAAACTTTTTTCCATAAGTTTATTATGGTTTTGCCTTGTCAGTTTTAACAATTTTTTCCACACTAATGTTTTATAGGTCCGAGGATGTGAAATAGTTGCTACCTATGATTCTAGCACTTGAGATTTTATCATTAACACTCCATGTGAATCAGCTCAGAAGTATTGGATTGGGGGTGCGGCAAAAGTGAGAATATGCTTTTAGGAATCTATATATGCCTCATAAGATTTTTTTAGGATTAATATTTATCCTTTTGCTTAAATTCAGCGCGCAACACACGCCACAGTCTTTTCGCAGCTCAACATGAATGGAAGCAACCAAGGTGTTCATGCCTTTATTGTCCAAATCAGGGAGTCAGATGGAAACACGTGTCCGAACATCAGAATAGCTGATTGTGGTCATAAAATTGGTTTAAATGGAGTTGATAACGGTCGTATATGGTACGGTTATAATTACTACACTCCTTTTGTTTCCTCTCAAGGTATATATAACTTTCATTTTAAAAATGTTAACCTTAAATGTTCTGGACACTTATGTTTAGGCATGACAACGTGAGGCTACCCAAAGAGAATCTGTTGAACTCAGTGGCTGATGTTTCACCAAATGGCCAATATTTGAGTACAATAAAGGATCCCGATCAGGTGAGTACAATGTCCTCTTTGGTCTGCTTGTATTTTTCTTCTCTCCATCAGTAATCCTTGCCAAATGTCATTCTTGCTGCAGAGGTTTGCAACATCCTTGGCTCCGTTGACCGGTAGCCGTGAAACTATTGCCGCTGGTGCCGTCTACACGTCCAAGGTAATATATCTGATCATGTTTCAACCAATCTACAACATCTTACATTGTCATATCAATTATTTGCTTCCAGACTGTCTTAGCCATTGAATACGATATGCTTTGACAAGACAGGCCTTTTCTATGACACCAAATGGGCCTGAAGTGCTACGGCTCGATTACCCAATTCATTAACAGAGTTTAATATGCCTTTATGTAAGTTCTCCAATGAACATTGTAAAAGGTCATTATATATTAGGTTGGTTCAACGACCATTGAGACAGATACATAGTGGCCTTAGATGGTACCTGTTACTGTTCATTTCCGTATTCTGTTCTGCAGATATGCAATGAGTTTTGCTGCAAATGACTTAAAATTGATGTATTTGAAAAGGAAACCTGAATAAAACAAAACCATTCATGTTGTTTCTAGTGCCTACAAGGCTACTTTTCCCTGGAATTCTTCAGGTAAGTATAGAAATTATAGTCAGGTTTGATAAACTATTTGTTATTTGACGTCACAAAGTTCTATTATTGATGCACAAACCAGGAATGTCATGAAGCCTGTGGGGCAAGGTTATAAAACTGAAAATCGTGTAGGCCATTTGACTGTTGAATATGATGCGCGGTTAACTTTTGATGGGGATAACCATGTTCTGATGCTGCAGGTACGATGCAGCACACTGTTGATTATGATGTATTATATCTAAGCCCAATTTTTTCTATCAGTGAGGCTTTCCTATCCTACTTTACTATCCATCAGAGACAAAATATATTCTTAGGCTGACCTAATAGTCTAAACTTCTGGGATTTTTGCTATATTGATAGAAATGAATTCATTTTATATATCCTTAAATTCAAGGGGTGCTATATTTGAACTCAGGTGAGCAAAGCACTTCTTGCAGAATACACGGCAAATCAGAAGAAAAACAAGCCATTTGCAGGTTTGGGATTAGAATACATGAATAAACCTCAGCCTGTTATCCCATCACTGCTTACAAATTCTACCATCAGGAGTGGGCGACCTCAGGTGATTTCATTGGAGCTTCTCAATTTGGAGTGATCAGGTTGAAATTTACTACTTGCCTCTTCTTATTTTTTGGCACATTGCTTACCTCTTATCTACGCAGATTGATATATTCCATTTAAGAGACCGAGATCTCTTGAGTGGTTTGGCTGTATATCAGAATATCAAGCTCAGGGAAAAACTGCAGAGTATGCCTTTATTCAAGTAAGGAGTCTTCCCTATTTTGCAAATTACCCTTCATCCATTCCCTGTCTTATTGTTTGAATCTCTTCACTGTACTAGAGTTTTCATCTTGCTGAGGACTTGGGCAGAGCTTTCTCAGAACGAACTATACTGCAAACCTTCATGGATGATGAATCTACTTGACCAGCTGGTCCCCTGTAGGTCAATCTCAAGTTTTCTAGGATACTGAGTTCAAGAGAATAAACAAGCTCATTTACTGATATTTGCATTTGTTTAATTTGCATAATATCTTAGGGCTTTTGAGATCCATGTGTGCGTTCATTTGCATGGATGAAGATGCTTCTTTCATCTGATATGGATACTTGTCTAGAGATGAAGCTATTGCAGTGAGGAAAGAAGTGACAAAACTCTCTTCTGAACTTAGACCCCATGCACTAACCCTGGTCAGTTCCTTCGGTATTCCTGATGCTTTTTTGAGCCCTATTGCTTATGACTGGATCGACTCAACTTCTTGGGCTTCTGTTCAACATTAATTGCTGATGCCAAATTTCTAAGCTTACGATGTTGTCATTAGTATTTTGTGTCAACTAGACGCATTTTCCCATGTATTATATGGAGTTTGAAGAATGAGTTGTACTATCCATTAAAACTTATGAATAACACAGCTTGTTACATCTTAGCATATATGTAACAGGTTGGATAAATAAAACTGCCGTCAACAAGTGTTTTTTATGTTCAATGGTGTGTTTGTAAGATAAACGTGACTATATGTATATATCCTGACGATTATTATGAAGTGTTACTGTTTTAGAAAGAGTATACTAGTGAGTGTTGGAAGTTTACTTTGAAGCAAAGGTCTTGAGCTCTCCTATTCTAATAACTAACTTTTAGAGTATGGTTCTCCTAAGAATTTGTATTCGTTACATGCCAACTGTCTTAGTTGTAATACGTGAGTGATCTTTGTTCTGCGTTTCCACGATATATTAAAAGCCCTTCTAGAGCTTGTCCAAAAAAAAAGAAAGAAAGAAAAAAAGAAAGGCCATTCCCACACAGTTGCAACCTCGAAAAGAGAAAGATCAGATAACTCGGCAGCAACAGACAGAAGCCAACAATTCAAACTGCACAATACTGACAACTAGCAATTGCACTGAACAGCACACAGATAAGATAATTCAAATAGTCTTGCATTTTTTTTTTCCGGTTATGATGTTGTGATAATTTACAACCTTCCCAAGTTTCTGTATTCAGATTGCTATCCCTGAACATGTGTATTGGTACTTGTTTGTCTTTTAATATCATGAACTAATTAATTAAATATGCCTCAATTGTGTTAACTGCCTTGTACTCAATTTAGGCTTGGTTGTTGGGACGATCCCCATTCATTCATTCCATGTGCAATAAAAATATAAAATCCTAATTATTTCCTTGAATCCTACTTGTCAAACTCCTTGTTTGGCTCCAGAATAAATAAAAAACCCGTTTTTTAATTATGTATCAAAGGGCGATCATCAGCTTGAAAACAACAATCTTGTCTTTATTGGAGCACCGATAATAAATAAATGGAATAAAATGTGTGAGATACAAATCACCCTATTAAGTCTAATTTGTTTTATAATTATTATTTTATTTTTTCCACCTCAATTATGCAACTAATTGTGCGTTTGGATTAAAAAAAAACGCTTTTTTAAGAAAACCATGGTTTTACCAAAATATATCCGAACATTGAACAAAATGACAAAATCCAGTTTCATCAAAATCATGGTTTTGGGTGTTCAAAACCATGGATTGACACAATCTAATTTTTTCCCTTTTACTGTGCTTTCTTTCTTTTGATAGGAAAACAAGACGTGAGGAGAGGAGAAAACAAATGATGACGAGGAGGAAAGAGAAGATGAAACCCATAATAATAGAGAACTTTTATCGTCCTCACATAACCTTTTTAAAGAAACACTACTAAAAGTTATAAAAGTTAACATTCTTTTTAGTAGTTTGATTATAAAAGAATTATTCTAATTATAATATCAAAACATCCTATTTTATCAAAATCATTTTTTTCTCATAATTTATTCTATTCATGATCTATTTTTTAGAAGTTATTTTTCATTTTTTCAATAGAAGTTATTCACTGTAAACTAATTCAAACACATGAAGCCAAAAAGCCAGTTAGATGTATTCCGTCTGGGGCAAGGTTTTTTTTTTTTTTTTAAAGCGGCTCGATGGAGGAAGGCAAATGGACGAAAGTTGGTTCTTCGGTTTGAGCGAAAAGGATAATGACAGCGATGGCAAAAAAAAAAAAAGAAAAAAAAAAGAAAAGGATAATGACAGGAATGGGCATGATCATCATATTTCCCATCAAAACATAACACTCGTGATACTCTCTTTCTCAAAAGGTTTTTTTAATATTTAATGCTCAATTATGCATTCATTCATTCTTCCTCTTATCTTTTCTCAACCATTCTCTCACCTACCCCCTTTCTATTTTTTTTTAATTCAACACCCACCCTTTCTATTAATAAATGTTCTTTTGAAAAACAACTGTAAAACTACGTACTTAGTACGAGTATTTTTAATTAATTTCTTAATCTATATGATTTAGTCATTTGTAGCAACGGGTTTGGTGTAAAAAAAAAAAAAGGTAGCGGGTAAGTATATTCTCACAAAACTCTGTATCAAAATACACACACACAAAATGACCGCGGGTTGATCTTGGCCGCCGCCTTCTTAAAAGTCTGCTCTTTTGAGATACCGTACGTTAACGTATCATTATCTCTGTTTGACGTCCTGGCTTTTCCTTAGCTTAGTTTCTTCGTTTTCCGATGGACCCTGCCTCATGGCGAACCTTGGTCCTTTCCAAGCACCTCCTTCACTCTTCTTCGCCGTCGATTCTGCAACCCAACTCTTGCCTCCATTATTCTCCACCGGAACTCTCCGAGCCCTTCGCTTTCGACGTCAAAGAGATGCGCCACCTCATGGACGCTCACAATTTGGAGGATCGGGATTGGTTGTTTGGTTTGATGACACATAGCAACCTCTTCAACCCTAGGAGATTGGGGGGAAGGGTCTTCGTTTCGCCCGATTTTAACCAGTCTATGGAGCAGCAAAGAGAGATGACTATGAGGCGCATTGAGTATCTATTGGATCGTGGAGTCTTCCGAGGTTGGCTTACGGGTACGGGGCCTGAGTTCGAATTGAGGAGATTTGCGCTCCAAGAGGTTCTTGGCATGTATGACCACTCCATCGCCATTAAGCTTGGTGTCCATTTCTTCTTGTGGTATGCTTTTTTATTTTCTCTGTTGCATGCCTTTTTCTTTCTTTAACATCGATAAGCATTTTTTTTTTTTGTTTCTTTGAAGGAGGCGTTTGGAGGGTGGGAAAAGTTGTTTATATTGTCCTTGTAATAATAAAGAGGTTCACAGTTCTTGGGACGGAAGACATGTTCTTTTTGCTAGTAAAAGATGGAAAGAAGAAATTATTGGCATTTCTTAAAATGTCAGGTTTAACGGATGATCTAACTGCTAGTGTCTCTGATGTATAATGAATTTCAGGGGCGGAGCCGTACGGTTTCTGGGAACCAAGCGCCATCATGACAAGTGGTTGAGAGACACTGAAAATTATGTGATCAAGGGTTGTTTTGCTATGACTGAGCTGGGCCATGGGAGTAATGTATGTGAAGGTTGTTCGATAATTCTTGGGTATTAGGGCCCATGTGTAGATTAGTATTATGGTTTGCCTTGTCTGTTTTAACATTTCTTTCCACACTAATGTTTATAGGTCCGGGGAATTGAAACAGTCGCTACCTATGATTCAAGCACTGGGGAGTTTGTCATTAATACTCCGTGTGAATCAGCTCAGAAGTATTGGATTGGGGGTGCGGGAAAAGTGAGAATGTTTTTACATAATTTTTTCCAGTCATATTTTAGGAATCTATGCATCATAAGATTGTTTTGGGATTAATATTCATCTTGTTGTTTATATTCAGCATGCAACACACACCATAGTCTTTTCGCAACTCTACATTAATGGAAACAATCAAGGTGTTCATGCGTTTATTGCCCAAATCAGGGACTCAGATGGAAACATATGCCCCAACATCAGAATAGCTGATTGTGGTCACAAAATTGGTTTAAATGGAGTTGATAACGGTCGTATATGGTAATAATTACTCCTTTTATTTTTTTACGAGGTCTATCTATGTATTTTTTACTTCAAAAATGTTAACCTCAGATGTTCTGGACATTTATACTTAGGTTTGACAATGTAAGAATACCCAGAGAGAATCTGTTGAATTCAGTGGCTGATGTTTCACCAAATGGCCAATATTTGAGTACAATAAAGAATCCCGATCAGGTGATTATTTTATTGGAGGGATGATGTCCTCTTTGGTCTGCCTGAATTTTTCTTCTTTCCACCAGTATTCCTTGCCAAATGTCTTGTATTGAATGCAATTCTTGCTCCAGAGATTTGCAGCATTCTTGGCTCCACTGACTTCTGGCCGTGTAACCATTGCTGTCAGTGCTGTTTACACGTCCAAGGTAATGTACTTTGTGCCCTTATTATGCCTTGGGCATCTGATCATGTTCCAACCAATCTTCAACATCTTTCATTGTCATATCAATTATTTGCTGCCAGATTAGCTTAGCCATTGCCATACGATATGCACTGACAAGGCGGGCCTTCTCTGTAACACCGAATGGGCCTGAAGTTCTACTGCTTGATTACCCAATTCACCAGCAGCGTTTAATGCCTTTACTTGCGAAAGTGTAAGTTCTCCAATGACAGACATTTTAATTTTGTGCAGTTCTTTCAGTAAGAAACATTTAGTGAGAAATAAACAGAGGGGCCATTCCATACTGTTCTCTGATTTTCTGGCATGTTGTGTAATATACACCATATAGAAGTTCAAATCATTTGGCAACATGAGGGTCCCAACCATCTTCTTTGCTTTTCTTTGAAAGTTCACAGGAATGTTAATCTAATTAATTATAGTTGTTATTTTCAGGTATTTGCTAAATTATTTTTCTGTTACTATTAGGCGGATACTGGTTATTGTGCAGCAACCCAAGGCTATAACTGTGCTATGAAATGTGAAAAATTTAAATGGCATGAAATTACTTGCCTATTACAATTGATGATTTATTCCTTGATATGGATCTAAGAAAGGACTAGTGATTTTGTTGTGGATCATGAGACGTGAAAAATAGCTAGGGTGTTCCATCTGTCCTTTTGATGAGGCTGCGTATTTATTTAATTCATTTTTTTTCCTTTTCAGGTACCATATTCTTAGTTATGCCATTTAAGATTTGTCCAATTAATGTTAGACCAGCCGGAGTTTTTTAAAGTCATGAGTGTGTCTATGTGCATGTGATCTTTAAAGGCCTTTCTTTCAATCATGTTTAGTAACTTTTGTTCCTTTACTTAGCATAAGGAAAATGAAGTTATTGAAAACCATATTTAATTTCAACAAAAGGAGGTTAAGATGTGGCCAGTTTCTTGGAATCCCATCTTGCAAGTTCCAAAGTAAATCAAATGAGCTGGAAGTTCAAAGTAGAAGCAGGACGTGGTTTTTAGATATTATTTTACTGCTTTGGCTATATTCAATGTCTTCCTCATGATTGATATACTTAAACGCATCACTGATTTTGTTAGATCTGTGTATGTTTGGATTAGCTTTTGGTGAACAGCTTTTACGATTTACGAGGTAAGTATGTAAGTGGAGTTTTATCTCGATTTGTGGAAAAGGGCTTTTGAAACCATGGTTTGGGGCTTACCCAAACACACACTTAAGGTTTGCAGAGAATATTTTATGAGACTTCGAATAAACTATGAAGGGATAGGAGCATGTTTCTTGAACTCAATAACCAACAACCATGGTGAGTGAATTATAACCATTGAATGCATTAGGCAACAGAAGTGTATTAATGGTGGACTTTACCTTCCTGGCAAACCCATGCATTGTGCCCTTTTCCTCCTATTTCCTCTATGCGACCAAGTTTTTGTGACTCAGTGAACATAGTAAAAGGTCGCTTTGCTTGTTCAACCATTGACAGATGCATAGTGGCCCGGGATGGTACCTGTTAATGTTCATTTCCGTCCTCTGTTTTGCAGATATGCGATGAGTTTTGCTGCAAATGACTTAAAATTGATGTATGTGAAAAGGACACCTGAATCAAACAAAACCATTCATGTTGTTTCTAGCGCGTACAAGGCTATATTGACATGGAATAATATGCGAATTCTTCAGGTAAGTATAGAAATTATAGTTAGGTTTGATAAATTATTTGTTATTGATCTCACAAAAGTTCTATTTATGCACAAACCAGGAATGTCGTGAAGCGTGTGGTGGACAAGGTTATAAAACGGAAAATCGTGTTGGTCATTTGAAGGGTGACTATGATGTGCAGTCAACTTTTGAGGGGGACAACCATGTTCTGATGCAGCAGGTATGATGCAGTACACTGTTTATTATGATGTATTATAATATTTAAGCCCAATTTTTTCTAGCCTGGAAGTTATTTGTTATGCTGGTGGCTAAGTAATAAATGAGTTCTGGCAGTGAGGGTTTCCTATCCTACTTTACTACCCATTCGAGACAAAATATATTCTTAGGCTGACCTAATAGCATAAAATTTTAGGTTTTTTGGTGTTCTGACAGAAATGAATTCATTTTATATATCCTTAAACTTTGCCGTCTAGTTTACCTTGGATATGTTGAACAGCCTATTTCCCGGAATTATTCGTGCTAAATTTAAGCTTCCTTTCTCTCTTTTTTTTTTTTGTTCTATATGATGCATAAAATTCATGGGTGCTATATTCAACTCAGGTGAGCAAAGCACTTCTTGCAGAGTACATAGCAAATCGGAAGAAAAACAAGCCATTTGCGGGTTTGGGATTAGATTACATGAACAAACCTCAGCTTATCATCCCATCACTGCTAACAAGTTCTACCATCAGGAGCAGCCAATCTCAGGTGATTTCATTGGACCTTCTAAATTTGGAGTGATCAGGTTGAAACTTGCTACTTGCCTCTTTTTATTTTTTGGTGCGTTGATTCACTCTTATTTACACAGATTGACATGTTCCGTTTAAGAGAGCGAGATCTCTTGAGTCGTTTTGCTGCAGAGGTATCAGAATATCAAGCGCAGGGAGAAAGTGCAGAGTCTGCCTTCATTCAAGTGAGGATTCTTCCCTTTTTTGTCAATTACCCTTCATCCATTCCCTGTCTTATAGTTTGAATCTCGTTACTGTACCAGAGTTTTCAGCTTGCTGAGGACCTGGGTAGAGCTTTCTCAGAACGAGCTGTACTGCAAACCTTTATGGATGCTGAATCTACCTTACCAGCTGGTTCCCTGAAGGTCAAACTCGAGTTTTTTGTTTTGTTTTTTTTTTGTTCCTTCATTTAATAGTCATGCTAAAAAATGCAGTTAGGATTTTTGGAAACTGAGTTCAAGAGGTTAAACAAACCCAATTACTGATATTTGCATTTGTTTAATCTGCAGAATATCTTAGGGCTTTTGAGATCCATGTATGCCTTGATTTGCATGGATGAAGATGCTTCCTTTCTCCGATGTGGATACTTGACTAGAGATGAAGCTGATGCGGTGAGGAAAGAAGTGAAAAAACTCTCTTCTGAACTTCGACCCCATGCACTGGCCCTGGTCAGTTCCTTTGGTATTCCTGATGCTTTTTTGAGCCCTATTGCTTATGACTGGATCGACTCAAATTCTTGGGCTTCTTTTCAACATTGATTGGTGATGCTAAATTTCTGTACTTATGGTGGTGTCATTAGTATCCCCTTTAATATATGGAATTTGAAGAATAAGATGTACTATCCATCATAACATATTATGAATAACACAACTTGTTACATTTTAGTTTGCATGTAATAACAGTCCGATAAATAAAACTGCTGTCAACGAGAGCTTTTTATGTTTAATTTTCTGTTTGTAAGATAGACATGATTATATGTATGAAGTGTATTTATTCTGTATAACTGAAACGATTATTATTTCCTTTTTTGAGTGATAACTGACGATTATTATTAAGTGTCATAATGTTTTAGAAAGTATTAGTATATGATAAAATCATTTTTTCTTTTTAGTTATTATAATAGAGGCTGTTTTCAGAGCCCAAAAAAAGAGAGGCTGTTTTGCATAGAACTGTGTTATGAACTGTTTGAATCTTTTAGTAATAAAAAAAAACGCTCGTTGTTTTCGGTAAAACACAATGGCGTGTACAATCCGGTCTCCACTAACCTCTCTCTTTACTTTCTCTCCACATAAAATTGGATTGATTCTTAATGGTTGAGATTTATACTATATTAAAAATATTATTGTGATAGTAAATATTAAATGATGATAATATTTTTATAGAATGAGTCTCAACTATTAAAAATTAATCCAATGGTAAAGAAATTAAATGAAGAGATATGTTAGTGGAGACACCCTTTTTCTAAGTGATTCATGTTGTCAACTCCAACTAATAGGATAAATACTTTGTTGGTGGTGGTGATGGAATTTTGTTCTTTGAAAGAGGACTTATTTGCCTTATCTGTCAGTAAAGCCGTGACCGGCGACAGCTGCAGATTCATTACTGTAAGCTTCGCAGTATTGACCTCTCTCCAAGAGAGAGGTTGTTTTAGGGGGGTGTACGATGTGTTGAAGATGATTAAACATAATTACATTACACTTTCAAAGAAAAGCTTAGCCCTGTTTTGCTAGTTGTTTGCAGCTCCAAGAACCAAGGTACCTAAAAATCCAAGAATAAGACCATACTGGCAGCATGTCAGAATCTCTCTCCGTGGAGATTTTATCACAGTTGATACTTCAACATTTGGCCAATCGACTTTTGCAATAAGAATATGATTTTTATTTCAAAGCATTTTCCAATAGCCCAACACATCTCATAGAATACGAGTAGCAAAGGTGATAGCTGCCGCAAGGTCTAACCTGAATTTGGGCTTGTTTACAATGACGACAGACGCCTTAAAAAAGAGGTTTTATATGGCGAATGGCGAACATGCTTATGATAAACAGCTCCTAATAATCACTTTATATGTTGTATTCAAGTCAAACCTGACATATAGATACACTATTGCACGAGGTGCAAGATCTCCAAGATTTAATCAGGAAAGTTTTGCTTCCATGATTGGTATGATGTTTTGATTGTTTATAAGTTGTTTTTCACGTAAATCGAGACAAAACTCTTCTCACATACTTACCTCGTATATCATAAATCACGATTTAAAAGTTTTTTTTTTAAACATTCTAATCATTGTTCCAAAAGAACACAAATCGCTGCTTGATGCTTATACTGTTTGATTTCTGCTTTCATCCGAGGCTGTGTGATAATTTATTTGAGAAATGAAAACATCCACAAACAATTTAAATCTAAAAGTGAAAAACTACTACTTTCTGAGAGAACGAATTTTCCATAACACACCTCAAGAATGAACATTTTAACAGCAAGAAAGAATTAATTGGCTTCTTACTAGACGAGCTTGTCAGTGGCAAATTGAAGTCTTTCAAACACAAAATACTAATATGACCGTTTCTGATGAATGCCAAGAGTTTCCAAATGGCAAATGCTATATATTATGCATACTCAAATATGTATACATCTGACAAAAACCAAACTAGGAGTATTTTCATTTTCTAAATTTTTCATGATATACAATATTCCCAGACCCAGACTAGGTCATCAGTTATCCTTCAAATAGGAGCTTCGGTCATTTTTTTGCAGAACATCGGCACTTAGCTTTCCCATCTTGTTCTGTATATCAGCAAGAGATTCCTTGGTCACTTTTCCTTTAGGACTTTGCTTTTTATCCACAAGCTTTAATTCCAGTCTATATAATGCGTAACCATCATGTTTATTGACCGAATATTCATACAAATGCCACTCAAGATAACTTAGAGGCTGAGGGTCCATGTAATAGGACCTCTTCTGTCCCCCATATTCCTTCATCACTAGCTTCCTTGATTCATGCCAACCCCGTCCCCTGTAATCTGGGAGTGATCTTTGTTTCCTGTTTCCACTATCAAAAGCCCTTCTGGGCTTGTCAAAAAAAAGCCATTCCCGCACTGTCTCACCCTCGAAAAGAGAAAGATCAAATAACTCTGCAACAACAGAGAGAAGCCAATCATTCAAACTGAACAATACTGACAACTAGTTGCCTTGAACAGAGACCATGGATAAAAACATTCTTCCACTACACTTGATTCAAGCAAACCTGATGCTAGAATCATAAAAGATTACATGAACAAGTTACACAGCGGGATACTCACAAAGAATAGGAGTACTTGCAAACTTACCAGGCGCATTCCAGGGGGATTTAGTTGAAGCAGCACCTTCACAATTAGGGATGCCGACCTCCTTTCCCAGAGTCTTCGCATTAACAGCAGCAAACAAAGGACCATCCTTAACACCAATGCCCCCAGGACGCAAAGTCGGAGTCATGCCAGAAAGACCCTCATTAGTTGCCAAAAGCTCGTGAGAACTACAGCAGTAATTCTGGCAACATTTTAAACCTTGAGCAGGCCTAAAGCAATCCCATAAAGCACATTTTGGGCCTAAAAAAGCAGAAGGTGGAGGGCATATATTTGGAAGAATGTTAGGCAAAATATCCTCTCCAGACTGTTGGATATCATCAACTCCAAGAAACACATTGAAATCTTCATCTAAACTAAATTGATCTGGCTCCGTGCTTTTTATTGATGAGTTTTGCCTGTATTCCTGATATACATTGCACTGTTCAATCGAATCAGATTTATGACCTGTTGTGAAGTAATTTGCATCTTGATTTAAACTGAGTTGATGGTTATCCGATCGAGTAATCATATCTAAGCTATCAACAGCATTTTGGCTGTTTGGAGTTGAAGTAGCACCTTCAAATTGGTCAAAGTCTTCCAGAGCATGACCTTGATGGTTCTCATCAGAACACTTCTGCGATGCACATAGTATCTATTAATAATCAATAAAATTTATGAAGAACAGCAAACAAATGAAAGATGGACCAGTTAAAGCTCTGAAAGGACAAAAAGGCAAAAGTATAACACACACACACACACACACACATCCTTCTCATATTTCGTTTTCCTTTATCATGATTTTGTTAATATTGTCCTTAAACCTCAACCAACAAATTTCCTCACAAGTTTATGTCAACAACTCAAATAAAGAACCTTGATGTCTTAGTGGGTTTGCATGGGTAAGCTATAAGGCCACACAGGCATCCATTTAGCCCTCATCCATTATACTATACTCTAAAATCAAGAGAATTCGTGTATGACTCAAGCCAAATCATTTGGATATGTAGCATATATACACAAGACATAAGTTGATGGGCAAAGATAGCAACTGTTAGAAGGTTCACTTATTTGATTATGCCTCAGATATACGGAACAAAAAAACGTCCACACTAAAGAGAATCCATGCCTTTGATAAAGGTAGAAAATCAATTAAATACTACACCAAATCACATATTCTATATGATATTCTTTAACTTGAAAAGGAAAAACTATACAGAAAGCATAGCACTAGGAAGCATAATAGGCGATAGCGATAAATTTTAAGTCATGCTTTCAAATCAATAATCAGCCAAGCAGTCACTATAAACCATAAAAAGCCCTCTTAAACTACTGAAAAGAACTCACTTCCTGAAACGATGAATGGTTGGTTTCGTCGGTGTTGTGAAGATCTGGCTCAGTCTTCAATAGTGCACTCTTTGCCAGTTTACTAGTGGCATCGTCTTCCTCCTCAAGATCTTGTAAAAGTTGGGCTAATTCCTCAGAAAATAATCCAAGATTTCCATCCTAGAAAATACCGACAATGAGTTGCAAATCATTTAAGAGAAGGATAAAGTATTTAACAATGGACAAACACAACCTAGATATACTGCCTTCAAAATATTATGTTCTCCCCCAAATACTTGAAGCGAGTACAATTTTTCACACTTCAACACTCGTTGATTGTTTTTTTCATAAGAAGTTTTTAAACAAGTTAATTTTGATTGGGGAACCTCAAAACAAACATTTATTAAACTTCGCCTAATATAGATACATACAGCTAAGGAGGAAGCTGGAGATGGCTTGTTCAATTCTGTTTGCCACTCTTGGAGCGTCTGATGCACCTGCTCCTCAAACATAACTACATCATTAGACCTATTCTCTTCTCTTGCAGATCGAAGCTTGGTAAAGATTCCTTGAAGATCATCAACCAAATGTTTAGCCTTATTTTTCATGGATGGGTCAGAGGAAGATCCATATTTGCTCTTCGAACTATCGTCCATTGTTCCCTTTTGAGTAAATTTTACCAACTCCACTGAATTGCTAGCAACGAGACTATTGAACTCGAATCCTCAATAATTTATCGCTGAATTAAAAACAAACAGTTATAAGTCATCATACGTCAATTTCACCACGTCCGAAGCTTGAATCAGACAAAACGAAGCGAAACCCGTAAACACAAGATATTCAAGAATCACCTGGACGAATAATTTGGTGAAGCGGTGTCAAAACTCCGAATTGAAACAGGATCGGGAGAGATCCTCTACCATTCCCGGGGAAAAACCAGAGAGTTGCGTACTCCTGACGCCCCAGTGAAATTTAAAATTCCCGATCTGTCCCTAATTTAGGATCGTTTGTGGGTTAGTACAGGTGGTAATATGGTCCGCCTGGTGGGTTTGGGTCAATCCGGTTGGGACTATATAAGTTTGGATTTAAAAGAACCTTATCAATATGGATTGTTATTTAGCCAATCCAACTCATAACTGTTGGATTGGTGGGTTGGGTGGGTCAATCCATATTTTTTTTTAAATCATATATTAAGATTGTTTTTTTATACAATAAGATTATTTTTTTTAATACACACCTAAATATAATAGAATTAAAAATACATTGCAAATTAAAGAGAGTTGATATTGATTTCTGATTTCTGAGATTAAGAGTGTGAGCTGTGAGAGAGACAGGAAGTGAGAGACTGTTTCAAGCAACAAAAAAAAAAGTTGATCAATCTAAGGAGTAAGGACTGAGGAGTGGGAATACTGGACTAGACTCTAGAGTGACGGTCTTGAAGTGTTGGGGGTTGAGCCTTGGCTAATGATTCTTCCCTCCTGTTTTTTTTTTTTAAATATGGGTCAACCTACCAACCTGGTGGTCCAACCCGTCATGGTTTGGGACGATATGGGTACTGGTCTAAAAGGACCGCATCAATATGATTCTAGTTTTGTAGAACCCAAACCGTTCATTTTGTCAGGTTGGGCGGGTTCGGCCCACGATCCCAACTCATATTACCACCTCTAGGCGTTAGGGCGTAACCTATGTCTTCCGCGAGAAGGTAAGCTTTCCCCGTTGTTTAGTAGGATAAAGTCTCAAAAAATTTAAAAATTACAAAAGTTTTATAATACTTGTTGTGATACTCCTTCTGATCCTAAATATAAGACAGAACTGATTTTTTCTGGAGAGATTAAGAAAATTAAATAAGTTATTTAATCATATCATATGTTGTGTATTCTTAGATTATATATCAGCTTATTAGTCAAATTAATTAGTTTGGAGGAAAAAATAAAAATGCTCTAAAGTAATTTAATTAGTTTCTTTAATCTCTCTAAAAAAAATCAACTTCATATTATATTTAGAACTGAATGAAGTATTTTATAAGATGATATGGTAGTACTTTATCAGGAAATGATCATTTTGGGGGGGAAATGATAATGTTCATATTTTATATTTATCCATATATCTTGTAAGATAAAAAGTTAACTCTTTTAATTAACATTAATTTAGATTTTAATTTTTGAGTTTGGTTCTCTAAGTTTGATATTGAGGCAAATCTAAATTTTTTGGTTGGTTAATTCTTCTTTTATAATTTTTAATAAAATCAATATATCTTTTTTTTCATCAGAATAGTACTCTTCCGGTCTTTAATATAAGACATATTCGTGAAATTGATCTTGATCTTAAATATAAGGCATAATTTTCATATTTATTAATAATTTTCTAATTTACCCCTATTGATGCTTCTTCAACAATAATCAAGAAGTAGAGGGAGTGAAGGAATTAAGAAAGATGACTAGGGTACTTTAGAAAATACATGTCATATTAACTAACTCAACTAATTTTTTTAATTTAATCAAATTAAGTAAATATGTCTTATATTAAGAACCGAAGGAAGCAATAATTTCATTAATTAGGAAAAAAAAGCAGCAATATAATCCAAAGACTCCAAATCAAAGATGAAGTTCCAAACCAAAGACGACAAAAATACAACACAAGCCTATAGCTAAACCACAATAAAAAACAAAAACAATAATGTATGTTATGAATATGGGCCCGTTTGGTTCAATTGCAGACCCCTCTGGTAATGCAATGGATTGCAATGCAATGGGGTGCAATGCAATAATGATTACCATCATCATGTTTGGTTGCTTAATAATAAGATGTGGAGAAATTTTTTTTTATATTTAAATTGAATTATAAAAGGTCCAAAATACCCCTTAAACATAAGAAAAACCTCCATCACCAATCATCTCCTTCCTCACCCCAAATCACAGCGTCAGTGCATAACTCAAACAAGAATAAGCAAGTTAAAATTTTTTTGAGCAGATCTGAGCAGTAAGGTCGCATACTAATGATGGTGGAGGATGAGCACGGCAGAGGGGACGAACGATGATGGAGAAGGACGAGCACGGCGGAGGAGACGATGACAGCAGAGGACGAGCACGGCGGACGAGATGATGAAGGCGGAAGACGAGCACGGCAAGGGGGCGATAAATTGTAGGTATTTGAGTATTTGAATTTTTTTAATATGAATTTGTTAGTGATTCTACTGCCTTCCACTGGTGATTGATTTAATGGTGGCTGCCTTATGAGACGATCTGCTACATTTGAAGCCATGACCGTATCAGCATTCCAATACCAAGGTTGAAGATAAGCTGAATCAGTAGTCGAAGACCATGAAGATGGATGAAGCATAACGGAACCCCAATCTCTAGTTCCAAGCTTCTGTTTCCTTATTCTTCTCCTCATTAATAAAGCCCCCACGTCTTCTTTTTTCATCTCTGATACACTTTTTAGTATTGAAATGCAGATCAGAAGTTGCTTTCGATGTTCTGCGCTCACGTTAGGTCGTTTGCTTTTGAAAGGCAAAAAAAAAAAATGAATACAAATTTTGATGTTTTGTCTATTGAGGGTATATATTGTCTTTTTATTATATTAGTAGGGTTAAAATTGAGATTTCATCAATGATTACAAGCCTGCAATGAGTTTTCATAGCGGTTCCCCTATGAATAGAGATTACCATAAAATATGCAATCTATTTTACAATTGTAATCTACATTACCATTAATAAGCCCAACCAAACAGGCCACCAATGGTAATGTAATCAAGATTACCATCGCATGTGTGCAATGCAATCTAACCAAACAGGCCCATAATATTTATGTCGATGTATATACCCCCATTATTTTCTATCATCCCTCTATTATCTCATATAATCATGGAACTATATTAATTGTGATTGGAAAGTTGAACTTATAAATAAAAGGCTTATATTATATATGTTGAATCCCAGATGTGAACTACTTTTTCTTGCCCTTCAGTTCTCTACTATCTCTTCCTTTCTTTTACCTTCATTTCCTTTATTTTATAACAATGTCAAACTTATGATGAATTATATTATTCATAAATTTGAATTTTCTTACTCTAAATTCCATAGAGGATAAGATTTGTATTCAAGCTATAAAATCGTTTTTAAAGAATATTTTTTATATTACTTGTAAAATCTAATTCCCCAAAAAAAATTATTGGCTAAATTGATTAGGATCCTTAATTAGTACTCCTCTTGAATCTTGATCTTAAATATAAGACATAGTTTTTATATTTGTCAATCTTTTCCTAATTTACCCTTATCAGTACTCTCTCAATAATAATAAAAAAGGAGAATGAATGAGAGAATTAAGGAAGATGACTAGGGTTTTAGAAAATTCATATCTTGTTACTTAATTTTCTTAATTTAGTCAAATTAGATAAATTGTCTTATATTAAGAAGGGAGTATCTAACTAGGCTGATCAATGAGAAAAATTTGGGAGAATGGTGGTTAGGTGTCAAAAAATTAATTTAATAACAATTATAATCCAAAAAATTCTTGAAAAATTTGGGAGAATGGTGGTTAGGTGTCAAAAAATTAATTTAATAACAATTATAATCCAAAAAATTCTTGAAAATGAATCAATTTCTGAAGGTTGAGGAGGCCCCTAACTGTATTAAATTATACGAGTATTTAATTCAAAAATTTATGAATGTTTCTCTCCCCATTGATATTTGCTTTTCTATTGAAATGTGATGATTTTTCATTTTTAATAGATTTGATATATTTAGGAAGTAATCAGTGCTAAATTAAAAGAATTTAATTGAGATTTTAGAAGATATTAATTTGGGTGTATCATTTGTGAGATTTCAAATTAACATGAAAGAAAAACAATAATGGGAAGTTTTCAAAAAACAAAAAACAAAACAAAAGATCCAGCTTTTATTATTAACATTATTACTAATATTTTTAGTATTAATATTTTGTTTCCTTTTTCCTCTAACAGCAACTGTGGCCATTTGGAAATAAAAGAAGACCTAATATTTATGAAAGGAAGCGGGCACGAATTGAAAAGGAGGAGGCTACTTGAGGGGAGAGAAAAGGACGTTTGGATTCCATTCTTCGGGTCCGTTTGGGAAGGCGTTGGGACCCAAAAAAAGTCCAGTAGCCTCCCAAAAGCTCAGTGACAACAAATGCAGGTGTTTGGATCCACGTTTGATTTTACTGAGCTTCTTGGAAAAATGCTGCTTCTTAGAGAAGCCCACTGAAGTTGCTTCTCCTTTTTCCTTCGCGCGGTGAGAGTGTGTATACTCGTAAATGCCACCTTTTTTTCTTGGCTACAGCTCTTGAGCAAAGCAACTTTAGTGTATAAA
This sequence comes from Inga laurina, assembly GCA_963855925.1. Classification (NCBI taxonomy): domain Eukaryota; kingdom Viridiplantae; phylum Streptophyta; class Magnoliopsida; order Fabales; family Fabaceae; genus Inga; species Inga laurina. Next base: position 81,809,243 of record OY979702.1, read on the forward strand.
CAAAAAAGCAACTTTAGAAAACTAATGCATCTAAATGAATATATTGTTGTTTAAGCATATATGTGCCACTACTTGTAATTGAACTGCATTAAAATAATAATTGAACCTTTTTATTTAATAAATTTTTTTTTTCACTTCAATTATCACAACATATTTCAAATAATATATATTTGTAGTATTCAATAAGATTCATACCTTTTTTTGGTCATTTTCCATCTAAACAAGTTTTTCAAACACTAATCCATATGAATAATTTTTTCTTTAAAGCTGCATCTTCGTGTATTTTTTTTCAATAATAATTTTATTTTTTTTATTTTATTAAATTTTTAAATATTTTTTTACTTCAATTATCATAATATATACAACTAACATATATATATGTGTTAGTAGTATTTAATAATAATTGCACCTTTTTTATTTTATCTAGTTTTTTAAAAAAATTTCATTTCAATTATCACAATATATACAACTAATATATATATATATTATTTAATAAAATTCATGTCATTTTCAGTCATTTTCCATCTAAACGGGCTTTCCAAACGCTAATCCAAACAGGTTTCAAGTTAGAAAAAAGTCACTTCTGCCACCGCCAATCCAAACACCAATCACATCTAAAATCTAACTTTTTTTCTATCTGACTTTTCTAAAAGCCCATCTAGAAAAAAAGCTCCTTCTCTGCCGCTCATCCAAACACGCACTTCTTCTTTATGAAAGGATAAGAGGACAGTGGAGATAAGAAGAGACCAAAGTAGCTGCAGAACCATAGGGGAGAGTGACAAAGAGACAGAGTTGAGAGGACTTCATTGAGTGTTTCTATTCTAGAGTGTGTTTGTGATAACGGTGGGAAAAATGGTTTATTTGCAATCTGACTTATGGAAACTTAAGATTAAATAAAAGTCAAATTGTGTAATACTCCCTCCGATCCTAATTATAAGATAAAGTTGACTTTTTTGGAGAAATTAAGGAAACCAATTAAATTACTTTAGAATATTTATATTTGTATTTTTTTCTCCAAACTAATTAATTTGACTAATAAACTAATATATAATCTAAGGATACTAAAAATATAAACACTCTAAAGTAATTTAATTCACTTCCTTAATTTCTCCAAAAAAGTCAACTTTATCTTATAATTAGGATTGGATGGAGTATTATTTATGTTTGGATCGACGGTTGCATGAGAGCTTTTGTGAAAGTGATATTTGTTTGAATTGACGATTACATAAGTGTTTTTATGATAATTGTAAAATAAAAAAGATATTTAATATTATAAACAAATTGAAAATTACTTAATTATGAGTATAATAGTATATCCAGGGAGCAATAGCTATGATTAAGCAATAGCTATAAGGATTTAATTAAAAACGAGGCCAAATTACGGGATATTCCTATTAAACTTTCCAAATATATATATATATATATATATTTGCCAAATACAAAAATTTCATAAGTGTGAGAAAATTCATAAAATTCATTGTATTATAAATTTTATATTTTATATTGATCTGTTAATAACCTTATTAATTATTGATGCGTTGCATTTAAAAAAAACAAAATAACAGTTATATATGTTTTTTATGAAAGTAGATTAGATATCTTGATATTTTCCCTCAATAAACATTACACTTGCTTCGGAGTGTTTAAACTTCAAACTTCTAACCGTTGTAGCCTGGCACACGCAACAAATCACATTTTATAGGTGTTTGTGTTTGTTTGGAATAACTTATTTTTGGGCAATAAGTGCTTATAAATCGTATACGAGGTAAGTATGTGAGAGGATTTATATCTCGGTTTGTGTAATAAGCACTTATATTCAAAAAATAAGTGTTCTCAAACATGCACTTTGTTTGAACTGATTGAGCTCTCAAATGGATTTCTACAGTGTCCAATCGGTCTCAAACAGTAACAACTTCATTTTCCAATGTTTAGTTCAGCGTTTCCATTTCAGTCAAAATAAGCAAAAGTTTTCGATTCCAATAAGCAAGCAAATGAAACTTATTAAAGCTTTTGGAACCACCGATTTCACTGTTACCTATGCATTTTTTTTTTTTGGGCCAACTACCTATGTATTTATTTGGCTTATATGTGTGTATATATAATAATATTGATAGGAGTATTTTCATATAGTTGGAAATTAATAAGGTACTCAAATCACTTCTAATCATAAAATTTATTTTATGAAAAATGTTTTAAATAATTTTCTCTTTCTTTAGATAGTAATATTCTACTAGTTAGAGAATACTTTGGGATAAGAGTTTAGGTAAATTTTGAGTTTTGTCAATATATGACTGTTGAAATGTAGAGAATAATTAATAATTAATTTTAATCAGTTTAGATTTATTATTTGGTTGTTTTATGATTTTATAATCAATTTCTTTTATAAACATTTCATAAATTAATTTCTATATGGTGTTTTTACATATTAAATTTAGTTTAAATAATTTATTTGGATTATTGGAGGTATTATTGATATTTTAATTGATTTATTTTTTTAGATGTTGAATCATGTGAAAATATGAGTTAGGATTTAATATTTAAATTAGAGTTTGATATAATTTATAAAATTTAAACTTGAGATACACAATAGAAAGGACTTTTGAAGTATGGCAAAATAGGTTTGAAATTTTACAAAAAATACGTAAGTACAGCTTGAATTAGATTGTACAAAACCTTTAATCTAATTAGTTTTATTATATTTTATTTCATCAAAAATTTTAAGTTTGTATAATTTCTAATTTATCTACATTTTTATTGTCATTTCATTATGTATTTGACCATTGCCAAATTTTCAAAATTAATTTTTTTCACTTTTCATAATTTTAAAATTGTTTCATTCGTTCTTTCATTTGTCATAATTTTTACAATTTTTTCTCTTAAATAATACAAAAGCCACTTATACAAAAACCAAATCAAACATCATTCACTTTTACACAAGTCATTTATCCAATCATCAATCAAACATTCATCATTTTATCTAATCTTACTTTTTTCCAATCTTAAAATTTCATAAGTCAAAATAAAAATAAGTCATTTATCCAATCATCAATTCAAACAACCACTTTATTTCTCTTATTAAGTTTCTTATTCAGGATTTTTGCTTTTTACTGTTTAACCTGCTTGCCAATAAGGCCAGAACCATGACGGAAAAGCATAGCAGTAATTTCACCTTCCCAAAATTCGACGTGTGCGAAGAATACAGATGCTCCTTCTCTCTTGGCTAAGTTGAAGAGCTCAACCTACAGATTGATGGAAGGCACGAAGAAAACAAGACCCACCGCCAGAAAAGGTCGAAGCAAAGACACCTGAAGAGCTCAGTTGAAGAGCTCAGTCTACAGAGTGACACTTGAAGCAAAGATGCTCTTCAGGTTGAACCACCTGTGGCCGCCGAGAGAGGGAGGATGAAGACAAATCGGAGAGGGCGAAGCACTTGTGGGACAAATCGAAGAAGAAGATACTCCTCAAGTTGAAACACCTATGGCCGCCGAGAGAGGGAAGACAGATCAGAGAGGGCGAGCAGAGGCAGAGATTCAATGGAGAAGAGGGAGAGATTAATAAAGTATGGGTTGGTGGGACACAATTATTATGCTTTCAAGGCAAACAATTTCAAACCCAATTTCAGAAGTCAATCACAAAAAGCCCTTATTTGCGGCTTATGGTAAAAGCTGCTTAAAATATAAAAGCCCTCTCCGTTAATCGCAATGCCAAACACTCAAAAAAGCAAAAAACATCACAATCAGGCTTATTAGGTCCCAATCGTGCGAGTGGATTGCCCAATCGCAATGCCAAACACAGCCCTATTCATCTTTCTTTTTCTCATGGGTTATGAATCTATTTTTTATGTTGCTGGGATGAGAAAAAGAAAACAGGGTCAGCGAAAAAAGGATTACACAGGAAGTAAACCAAGTGATGGACTTGGTTAAGAACAAATCCAGTTCAAAGGCTCACTGCCGTTGAGATAAACCCAGGTTAAAGCATTAAAGTTTCAGGATGAATTTTGCATTTGTGGAGGATACATTCAAAACCAAATCATTGCAAGCATTATGAATTCCCACATAAGTATCCTTCATAAAAGAATGTAGTCTTGGGGAGGCTGTTTATCTCCTGCAAAAATATGACAAGGACTAAGAATAGACCGACTATCCCTGTCACAAAAACTTTTGGCCTTCAACATGATCGTGTCAAGCAATATATGAATTACAGAAGGAAGTGCTTAAGCAGAAACTAAATAATATAATAAGACAAGATACAGCACCGAAAAGGAATTAGTAGCAGAGGCATATCTGCTACCAGAAACGAGGCGTGTTTCCAGACAGAAAAGGTGAAACATAATGGGCAGGGTAGTCTTGTAGAGTAAGAAAAGACAACGACAAAGTACAAACTAGATAAGAGAAAAACTTGAACATATGATTGATGATATATTTATGAAATTAAGACGGAGGAGACCGGAGCCCCGGCTGATGTTGCTCTGCATCCCCTTGGTATCGGGGCCATAGTCAGAGGGGGGCCCCTTTATATTTTTTTAGTTTTTGTAAAATTTTGATTGTGAGGATCTGGATTCTAGGATGAGATAGTCACGGAGTAGGCTTTTGGTTATTATGGTTCTACAAATAGTCTGCTATCTGATTCCCACTTAGTTCAGCTTGTGAGCACCATGTTATCACATTCTGCATGTTCGACCAAATTAGATTTTTCCAAACCAAGAACTATGGTTCAAACAAAATTAGTTAATGCTTACCACAAGCTATGCACAATGCTAATTGCAGCAATTAGTTGGGTCTTCTTTTTCTGTCTTCACTTGCATGAGTGTGCCTGAAGTTAAGGATGCCAGTTAGTCCTCGTCCTCTAGCAAGTTCTTCCAGCTCTTCAAGCTTTTGTTTAAGAAGTTCAACTTCTCTTGCTAAGTTTTCATTCCCATCCCTTATTGTCTATAAACAGGGAAGGAAAACCATATTTCAGAATAAACTATTGTGGCCCTCAACAATTGCTTCACCCCCCACCACAACGCACGCGTGCGCACACAAAAGGAAGATAAACGAGGGATCAACAATGCATTCCACAAGTTGACAGTTAGTAAAAGCAGATGCAAATGGTACCATGTGTATAGACTACAAGAAGACCAATTTTACTTCAGTATAGTCCCTTCATAACATACATCATATTGGATAATATACAAAAGTGGGAGGAAGCCTCAAAGACAACCTGTATTTCCTGTTTACGTATTTCCTCCTTCTTTGCTTCTGATCTAGAACTTCTTTGCACTTCAAAGATGACGGCTGCCCCTGCAACCTAAATAAAAGGAAATTGAATTCTTTATATGTCGTAGCTCCTTTTTGGAAGGCCTTCTGATGAAGATGGGAGTTATGACAATTTGCACCAAAAAAGGGGGGCATATATTACTACTCTTGTAAGGAATAAATTTAGGCAAATCAAACAGTGATTGCAAGATAAAATCTACAATCAACTTGGCAGCTCTTAGTTCAAATTGTTGAAGGTACTTCTGCTTAGGTCAAAAAAAAGATAAGCAAGATAAGATTCCAATTAGGTTCCATCTGTTAAAAAATAACTGCACAAATGATAGACATGCAGACTAAATGAACCTCCTCGTTGACATTTCCTGGTCAATACAGTGTTCAAGCACATCTAGATTTGAATAGCCACAACTTCAATGGACAGAAAACATCTCCCCAATTAAATAAATTTACTTAAAAATCTTGTGCACTGGTTCAATTTCTTTTCTAGACAAGAAAACTACATCATTGAGGTCCCCTCCATGTAATCATAAGATATCTTATGTCCTATGCAAGCGTATGTACAAGAGCATAAATGAGTTCTTGGGGGAACCAATTTTAATGTTTATAGTCAGCAATATACCAGTCAATCCCTGTCCAGAGTTTCGCTCCAGCAGCGCCTATGAAGCTAGCCCATAGCTTAAGATTTCTACGGCCCACCACCAATTTTTATGAGGCTCAAACCAGCACTACAAATATATTGGGCTGACTGCCTAATTGAACAAGCCACACCTCACAGGGGTTTGATTAGGGGTAGTATCTACAAAATTAATTTAGTCTGTAAAGCCATCACATGCATAGAGATTTGAGTAAGAATACATCTCACTATATTAATACTAGCAAGTCCAAAGCCAATTTAACTGAAACAGTACAAAAACAAGCATAAAAGGAGAAAACTGAACAGAACATGCTCACAATTCTGTCACTAGAAATGTTTAGGAATTGTGTGTATGCTATACAAAGTTTCAAAAGGCAACCCTGCTAAATGTAAGATGTGCCCTTTTCCGTGTGATTTTGTCAAGGGATATGCCAAATGTATGAATGGTATTGTGAAGGGTCTCTTAATTCCTAAAATGGAAGTATAACTTGCTCTTGGATACCATAGAGACAATAAAACGCGGAATATATGCTAGATAGCAATTAATGAACAAAAAAATATGCAGAAGATTGATGATTCTGTCCCTATTATTACCGTGAACACAAAGAGTTCCCCAAGAAGGTCTGCAGCGGCTTGGACAGCTTTTTCCTCATTCAGTGGGCGTATGGCAACATCAGTCGCATGACCATATATGCGTCTCTGCAATGTTGTTGTGAATCTATGATTCGCCTAACATAGAAACATGTACAAGTGTTACTATGTGAGCAGTTAAGCATCAGATTAAATACTGATCAGAGAAAGGAAAAACAAAATCAGTCCATATCAGGGGTGGCCTTTTTCATTAACAAAAATACTAAATCCAAGAATTCAAGATTCGGTCTACAGGAGAAGTGATCGCCCAAGAATTCAACAATGTTGAGAGCAAGAATACAGAAGATAAATTACAAGGGAAAAAAGATGCTCATATCACAGAAAGATGAAACCAAAAACGAATACCAAATCCAATGCACCTGGGCAATGCTGATGATGAACTGACGGAACTTTGGGTGATAGCCAGCCTCCTTCTTGAGCCTATTGGCTATAGGTTTGCAAAATGTTTTTAAAGCAAGCGTTCCTAACTTCACTACCGGCAGGACCACCATGTCTCAGTGGTTTTGGCCCATCAAAATAATGGGGAAATTGGGCAGAATTGAAGAAATTTCAAGCAACTTCTGTTTTCGAGTGTTACAGCACGATGAGTACAGTGGCGCAAGAACGCTCGCGAAATGAAAGTATCAAAGTGGTAGCACTGTTTGGTCCTCCGCTTCGACTAGTTCCATTACGCTACAGTACCGCCAGACAGCAAGAGGCGAGGGTTAAAATTAATTTTTGGAGAATAGTTTTTAAAACATATATATAAAAATAATTTTAGAGAATAGATTCTAAAAGTAATAAATTTTAGAGAAAAAATTGATTTTAATAAAATGATAGTGTTTGGATATAATTATCAGAATCACTTTTTCATTATCAAATTACTAAAAAAGATATTATCTTTTGTGATAAATTGATAATTGCATATAAAGAATAAGATTATATTTTTATATATTTTTAACATTTAAATTGCAAAATAAACACCAAAAATGAAATTAATTTGTGTACACAATTAAAATTATAACATTATCAATTACGTAACATGAAAAAAAATTAGATCAAACACACACATATATATATATATATATATTAATAAAGTGTATAGTCAAAAATCATTTATAAATAGTAATTATCTAAAATAATATCTTTTGGATTGAAATACATAATTTATTCAAATAGCTAAATGTTTGATGAATAAAAAATGGAACTTTAAGTAGATAAGAGTGATGCTTTTGTAATAAAGCTTACAAAATTTAAGTTTTTTTTTTCTAATACAAACTAGCATTTACTCCCCGTGCGTTGCGCGTGGAGCATTTTATTAAAACAACGTTATGCTTGTTTTTAACCCATGTTAATCCATCACATAATCTAGTACACCTTCAATAGCAAAATGATGCTTATTTGGTTCATAAGATAAAACAACGCGATTCAAATTTAAATAAAAATAGATGCAATAGCTTCTCCAATTTGCTGAAATATAGACAATTTGTATGACACACCATTCCCATCCCTAATCTATCTATCTATCCAAAATTCATACCAAAACACCCATTTCTATATCAATAACATGTCAAACTACCAATGACCCTATTCCAACGAAAATGGGCCAAAAATCCCAGAAATTCAAATCTTATTCATTTGGCATAAAACGTAGGTAAAATGATTGATTTCACTTACCTTATCAACTTTCTCAAAGACACCTCTTGATTCACCAACCTTCAAAATTTCGTGTGGCACAAATCAATACCAATAGGCACACTATACACATCAAAATGAAGCTCTCACTCCAAGGATCAACATTAATGAAGTGAGTTTGAGCAAAAGAGGACATTTGCTTACCTTAATCACAAGCTCTTCTTCCTCCTTCTTGGGCAACAATGGCTGAATAAGAGAGAGATGGAGTGTTGGGGAAGATGAAGAATGATGATGACCTCTTAGCAAGTTTTCTTTTAAGAGGTGGGATAACATAACCACTAATCTTGCAAAGTCGTTCAATGTATAGATGTTGAAAGAGAGGAAGTACACCATGTCTATTTTAACACATGATCATCGAGAGAAATTAGCATGAATATTTCTTGCAAGTAAGATGGGAATGACGAATTGGAAAAATGGTGTTGGATCCAATATTGAAGAATAATTTATGCATTAAGTTAAATATGCTGAAAATATACTTGCAGAATATTATAGAGACTATCAGTTTTCGATGCAAACTAGATAAGGTGATGCCATAATTTATGTTAATGCAGATCCTGATGAAAAAAATGCATGTGTTTAGCATAACAAATAAGTAAAGCACCTTATGCATATGCATGTGCAGCTATTAAGCTATTTAATGGTAAAGTGTACACATTTGTAGATAATTGCTTTAAATTGCCTGCGCAAGAGAAAATATACGCAAATAACATGAAGCTAGTTGCATGATTGTCCACGTGTTGATGCTCCGATGGTCACACATATGCTCACACAGACATTTTTGGACCCTCTAATTACTACAAGGCCACCAGGAAGACCAAAAAGAAAAAGAAAGAAATTTTAGTTTTAAAACTAAAAGCTTTATCATTGTGGGAGATACCATGACGCTGGACACGCAATGAAGACTTGCAAAAATCCAAACCCCATCTAAAATAATTTGCAAATGCATGTACATGCTTTTGATTGTTTTTTTTTTTTTGTGATTATGTCTATATACATTTAGAATTAGTGAGTTCTTGTGACCCTTTTTGGTTTTTTGATGGGTCCAGAAGTTGGTGTAATTACAGCGTAGACATGGACATGAAATTATATTTGATATTTGGAAATAATATGACATTAAGTTAAATGAATACATGGAAATAACCACTTGCTCATACAACTTAATATTTGGGTGTGATATAGAGATAAATCAAGATATTGTGATAGAGACGCACGCAGGGAGGCATTATGTACCTATATATATGCTAGGCGCAGCAAGAGGGAGGAGTGTTCTATTTTCCTGGTTGGTGACGGTAATGCTAGAGCTTTAATGGAGGGAAATTAAAGTTTGAAGATGCAGAAGAGTGACAGCATGGAAGAAAATTCGGCATTAAGTTTTTGTTTCTCCTTTCTTTTCTCTTCCTTCTTTGTCTTTTTATCTTTTCTTTAATGAGCTATTATTTTAGTCATGAGAATGTTCAGTTTATGTAGCTAAACCTTAGTTTTGGATTATTTAGTTTGTCTATGAATAATTGAATGATAATTTTTGTTGTTAATTACTTTAATATTATATTTGTTGATTTAATTGTGTGCTTGATTATCCTGAAACAAGAGATATCTGATTGGGAGATTATTTTGGTATTCTAAAGGAGCCTGGACATAGGAAATTTAGAGTAAACCTTTAATTGAATCGTGCAGGATTAGATTTTTTGGACTTAATTGGCTTATAAGATAGACATATACCTACTAACCCTACATATTTTCATTAGGCTTGCATTTAATCCAATTAAGCACTAATCACCTAAGGAGTAAGGAATTAACATAATTGGAATAACTTTTAGTGGATCAAAAGACATTCTTAGGTAAATAAGAGTCCTAGACTGGCAAATATAACTTCAAATATAATTAATGGAGAAATTAAACATTAAAAAGTAATCAAGGCTATAATAATCCAAGTCACGCTTAGATCTAGAATCACCCTTATCTTTAGTCTTAATTATAGTTAGATTTATTTTTCTTTCTTTTTTAGCTAGCTTTTATCCTTACTTTCTATTCAAATTGTATTGACTCAATTTAAGTAAAAGTGTGAAGTCATTGTTTAACTGCATTATTGATATCAAGTCCTTGTGGAAACAATATCTTACTCATTTTTTATTACTTGATATGACCCATGCACTTACAGAGTCTTAGGTTCTATATTTTGCCCTTATCAAGTTTTTGCAATATAGTGGTGAGTATTCCGGCCTGTCATGCTGGCGACCCGTGTTCAATCCCAGGCAACAGCACCAAAAACTTGATAAGGGCAAAATATAGAGCGTAAGACTCTACAAGTGCACAAGCTGATCAAGTAATAAAGAGTAAGTTATAAGTAAAATATTTTCATATTTATTTTCCCTTATATGATGATTTTATGGACTATATTTGATCTTAATATAACAAATTTGGATGTAATTAATTAATAAATAATATTTTTGGAATAAATAGTATTTAAAAAATTAAAATAAAAAAGTATGAAAGTTACTGTAGCAATAGAATCACTGTAGCAGATGGTACTGTAGCAGACGGAAGTTACAATTGTAACGATGGAATCACTGTAGAGCCGCAGGATACTGTAGCTGTTGCCGACAGTCACTGTAGCAGCCGCAGATCACTATAGCAGTACTGTAGCACGTAGTTTTTTTCCCTATAAATAGATATCAAGGCCAAGCTCAAAGGGGGAGGAGAGGAAGAGAATCAAAGGTTTCCTTCTCCGACAGGGAGAGGTCCTTTTCTGACCAGGAAAGATCTTCTCTAACATTTCTGAGTCAATTGTATTAATTTTTAGATTTAATTTCATGCATTGCATGCTTCCATCTTGGAAGGCTTAGGATTGTATTACATTTTCCATGCCTCCATCTTGGAAGGCTTAGGATTATGTTACATTTTGCATGCCGCCTACTTAGAAGGTTTTACCTCCTAAATGAACTGCTAGATTTCTTCATTTTTCATGCATATTTTAGTTGTATATTTATATTTGAGAATTTAATATTAAAGTTTTATGCATTGTTAATTTATTTTGTTTTGGTTTTAATTTCATCATGTGCTAAATTTCTATTTTCCTAGGGTGATGGCGTAGCTTACTAATGACGGATTGAATCTTAACTTATTAAATCTAGTTTGAATTTCTCCTTCATGATTGAGTTTTAATTATTATTCTTAATGCTTTTGATTGACTGGCAATCTTTTTGAATGATTTCAATATACATGTTGAGACCAGAAGGATATGCATGTGTGTAGATCCTATAATTAAAACCATAACTTGCATATGAAATAGGAATATATTCATATAAGTTGTGTAGTCTTACTGAGTCCCATTAATCTTAATGCATAATTAATTGCTTAAATTCATATAGGAATATATTGGATTAGCAATTAATTACAGAATTGCTTGACCTTGGAAAATGCTAGTAATTAAATTAGGGAAACCCGACTATCAATCATGTGGAATAAATTGGGTTAGAATAGATAAGTGATTCAATCTGAAATTTGTGAAGTGAAATATAATCCCTAGGACTTTTTCTCAAATTTGCATTTCTTATCATCTGCACTCATATTTAATTATTTTTCTTTTATTTTGTGCTCTCAATCATCAACTAATCGATTGACTAAATAGAATTAAAATTACCTATTTTAGTACTTAGTGTTCAATCCTCGTGGGAACGATACTCTACTTACTTCTATATTATTTGATTACGACAGTGTACACTTGCACTATTTAATACATCATCTACACTCGTATCAATAAGTAAGATATCATTTCCACGAGGACTTAGTACCAACAATGCAGTTGAGCAATGACTTAACACTTTTGCTTAAGTTAAGTCAACATAAATTGAATTATGAATAAAATCTAATTAGAGAAAAGAAGAAAACAAATCTAACTATTGTGAAAGCTAAAGGTGATTCTAGATCTTAAGTGATGACTTGAATTATTATAGCCTTAATTATTTCTTAGTGTACCATTAGTTGCTTTTAAAGTTTTATTTATTAGTCTACGACTCTTATTTACTTAAGAGTGTCTTCCGATCCACTAAAAGGCATTTTAATTATATTAATTTCTAATTCTTTATGTGGTTAGTACTTAATTGGATTAATTTAAGTACAAACATAATAAGACTACGTAGGGTCGACAGGTACATGTCTATCCTACAAGCAAATCAAGTCCAAAAACCTAATCCTACATGATTCAATTGAAAGTCTACTTTAAATTTCCTATGTCTAAGCTCCTTTAGAATACCAAAATAATCTCCTAATCAAATGCTTCTTGTTTCAAGATAATCAAGCACACAATTAAATCAACAAATAGAATATTAAAACAATTAATAACAAAAATTATCATCCACTAATTCATAAATAAGTCAAATAATCCAAAACCAAAGTTTAACTACATCAACTGAATATTCTCATGACTAAAATAATAGCTAACCAGAGAAAAGATAAAAAGACAGAGAAAGAAGAGAAGAGAAAGGAGAAACAAAAACTCAATGCTAGATTTTCATCCGTGATATTGCTCTTCTGCATTTTCAAACTTTAATCTCTCTCCATTAAAGCTCTTACCTCACCATCACCAACCAGGAAAATAGAACACATCTCTTCTCTTGCTAGCCTAGCATATAGATATAGGTATATATTGCCTCCCTGCGGGCGTCTTTATCACAATATCTTGGTTTATCTCTTTTTTTTTATTGATTATCATATAATAAAGATACATTATATTGATATTTTGTTCTCACTTGAATCTTATAATATCTCCTGCAAAATAAATTAAGATATGAATAGATTTTATATTAAAACATCTTTTTATCCTGTAATTAATTAAATGATAGAAAAATATATAAAAGATAATTAACTAAGTATAAAATATTAATAAATTTAATCAAATATATTTCAGAATTTACATTTATTTAATTATAAAATATATACTAATAAGAATTTAATCAAATTGTGTTGACTTAACTTAAGTAAAAGTGTGAAGTCATTGCTCAATTGCATTGTTGGTACTAAGTTCTCGTGGGAACGATATCTTACTCACTCTTTATTACTTGATACAACCTGTGCACTTGTGAAGTCTTAGGCTTTATATTTTTCCCCAATCAAATCTTCACACTATAAAATACAATCTCAACTACAAATATCAAACCAACAGAGATAATTAATATCAATTTCAGTTCTAGAATCATATACAATAATTTCTAAAGTAGGCAATCTAAATATATAATTCTATACTAATGGGATGATAGAAAAACTCTCAATGCAGTCCATTATCGTCAAGCTCAAATCCTCATTGTAATGCCCTAAATTTTGATTAAGGGTTAATGTGTAACCCCCTTCATGATTAAGGCCGAGATTAAGTTCATAAACACGTAATTAATGTGGAATTAGAGACCGTAATTGATTTGAGACTTAATACAACAAGTTTTACCCAAAACATGCTTTTATAAAACCTTTTCTAAAACCTGAATGGCCTGAACAATTTGATTGCATTTATAAATATCAGAGTACTCAGTAAATTCCTGACACACTCGGGGTTCAATTACTAATACAGGGTCTATACAAGACACAAAGCCCAAGTAGTGTAATATATATATATATATATATATTAAAAAAAGTAGGGGAGGGGGCAAACTGTCGATAAAGAAAAAAGAAAAAAAAAACATGTGGGGCCCACTTGAGGAAAAAGTGACGGGAGGGTATTATTAATACCTTTCCCTTCACTTTCTCATTCAGGTTTCACGAAAAGCGATCAGCGGAGAGCGAACGCAATTCAATAGGTAAGGTTCTAAATTTATCAGATAATTTTGGTACTGAAAATAACTTTTTCTTAACAAACTTCCTTCATAAAAGTTGTTCTACGTATTTTGATCCTCCTATTAGTAGTAATATTATATTGATTAACAAGATTTTTGGGAGAATTTTGAGTTTTTACAAAAGATGGTTATAGATATGTAGAGAATAAATAATAGTTGATTTTAATCGGTTTAGATTTATCATTTGGTTGTTTTATGATTTTATAATTAATTTCTTCTTAAATAAATAATAAATTATGCTTTAAAAACTTTTTTGACCGATTAAATTTGGATTAAACAATTTATTTGAGTTATTGAAAGTATTATTGAAATTTTAATCGGTTTAGTTTTGCAGATTTTGAGTTATGTGAAATTATAAATTATGATTTCATATTATAGTTAGAGAATTATGGTTATTAAATATTTTATTGTGAAATAGAGTTAAGAAATTTTAGAAATTTTGATTTAAAAGAAATTTGAGGAATAGATAAATTGTTGTTATTTTTAAGAAAATTGAGCCAAATATGGGGATTATTATTTTCTATTTTGTAATAGTTAACAATTATTATAAATTATATTAACATGAAAATATATATATTTATTGTAGAGTGAATTTGAATTTGACTTGTTGGAGTTAAATTCTCAAGTTTAGTTATGTCAAGAACTTGAGGTAACCACTTTCCAATTTATCATGTATGCTTGTTGAAATGATTATATGCATATGTTGGTATTTTAATTGCTATAAATATGTTATAGTAATTTATATATGAAAAATGTATAATGATAGTATTAATCATGTTTTTAGTAATTTTTTATTTAAGTGGGCCTGAATGATTTATTTGAATGATTAATGATGCATAGCATTAAATATGAAATATATGAATAAATTATTGATATTGAAGATTGTGATGTTGAGATGTTGGATGTGGTGAGTTGTGATTGAGGAGATGTTTGATTCTTTTATACCACATGGTATAGCCACCACCGTGTGCACAGTGGATGGCTTTGGCATTCTCAGGGCCCTTGGTATCACCCTTTCCTTTGGCCGGGTTAAGGGTCAGCTCAAGGGCAGGTGACACCTTTCCATTTTTGATGGAAAGGGAATCCATGATCCGATATGAGTTCTACAGCCTTTGGCCGGGTTATACCTTATTATTGGAGAGCTTGGTGTAATCTTGTCAAAGAGACTAATCCTATTATATGTTATAGCTCATGGGTTCTGTCAGCGGTAAAGGAGGTTATAAGAATGGTTGAGGGAATTTTATGCATATTGAATTATTTTGAAATAATAATGTTTTGGGAAGATTAAACTTTATGTTTTATGAATATATATATATATATATATATATTTTGCCCGCTTAATTATCTTATAATCATTCTTTGTATACTTGTTAAAATGGAATTGTGGTTACTGAGTCCATGTGACTCACCCTATCGATATTTAAAATTTTTCAGGTGAGAATTCAAGTGGTGCTACCAAAGTGGAAGGCAAATGAGACTTGATTTGATCTATCGTATGTTTCGTTTGGTTACATGAGTATAATGTATATTGCCAAACTTAAGAGCCTTTTAGGTTTACGTTGCATATGTTGAATACCACGCTGCATACCGGGGTTTGTACTGTAGACGGAGCCCCATAATATGTTGTATTATGTAATATTTAATATTTTACTTGGTTTGGAAATTAATTATATAGTAATTAAGAGGGGTCGTTACAAGTAGTTTCCCATACAAGGGGATTACATAATTACTATCCAATATATACATGTAATTCCCAACAAAATATATCCAAATGATTTACAAAATGATAACCAATTTTTTTTTTCCAAAATGACTCCTAGCAATGAGTTCTACCCGCTCTTCGTCATCCGCTTTTCCTTCGATCCTTCTGCCCTGTCTAAAATGTTTAATTTTGGGAGAGTGAGATTCTAAGGAATCCCCGTAGTGTCAAATCACTCATAATATGCATGACAGTAAGGCATGAAATCAAATCATTATCCACACAAAGACACATGTCATCCCTTACGATTGCTCACGCTGAATTGCTCACGTTGCATTGCACAACACAATCCACACAATATATTTCACCACAGCTGGGATTCATATAAAGCATTTCGTCACACAAGCCATACAGGCAAGATCTAAAACTCACAGCCCACTGCTGGATTAACAAACGCCACCCCACGGGTCGGATTCACAAAGTTCCATGTCGATTACAACGGCAGTTCAACGACTGACCTAGAGATGACCAACGTCAATCCCTACATGGCTCACGCTGATCTGCTCGCGCTGTAATGGACCATGATACATGCAGTTCATAGTTCAATGATAAGTTATGCATACCAAAACATCACACACAACATGAGAGAAAAGTCACTACCTGGTTCATTCCGTGCGTGCTTTGTCGCATGTCTCTCCCAAGGAGGGCAAATATCGTATCCTATAATTATAATTAGGGATGAAGAGTTATTCTCTATTCCAATACTCAATTGACTTCACAATACTTAGATTTGGTTATCATTTATGTCCTTTAAGTAGTTACAATTGGCTCTAATAAAAGCTCTACAGGATTGGGAAACATCGGGTTGGAAACCACTTTTCAAAATCACAAGGTGCTAAAAACAGGGGCTGGCTATAGCCAAAAAAACCTCTAGCTGCTGCTAGAAACAGCACAGAAAGTTTTTGGCTGCAGCCAAGAATTTCTAGCTGCTGCCAGAAGCAACACAGAAAGTTTCTGGCTGCAGCCAAGAATTTTATGGCTGTGGCCAGGAAAATTCTGTTTCTTGGCTGAACTTCAAAAAATCATAACTAATTCTACAAAAATTGAAATGAGGTGATTCTAAAGCCAAATGAAAGGTATTGGAGTTCTCACCATAGGAAAAATATGGGACATTACTGAAAATCACCAAAAAAATACAGATTTCAAGAAAAGTCCGCCTTGCTTCAGAATTGATCCCAGATTTAACATCAGACTTTGGACAGTCATAACTCCTAGCCTAAAAATCAAAATGACATGAAATATATGTCCATTTTAAAGCTTGGCAAGTGAAATTTAAGACTAGAAATTTTCAAAATTTTCCAACACCATTTGCTATTTTAAAACGTCCATGCAAATCCACTTCTAGAACAGAGCTTTTCACTAACCAAAATTTGCCACTTTCAAAACCAAGTTCCCAATGGTTAAAAATTCACATTTGACACTTCACCCACACAATTTTCCACAAGGAACACAATGACAATCTCAAAATGACCAAAATCCTACTTCTTTATCATGCTTTGGCTTTGGGCGACACAAACATCAAAATTCCAATCTCATCTAAACATCAAATTTCAATCACCAATCAATCTATCTATCCTAAACTCATTCCAAAATATCATTCTCATGCCAAAACATACCAAATGAACAGTGGCACTCATTTTTGGATTCAAGGCCAAATTTTCAGAAATTACAAACTAATCCATTTGACACAAAACATAGATAGATAGATAGGTTTTACTCACCTTATCAACTTTCTCAAAGGGAGTTCTTGATTCACCACTTCCCAAAATTTCGTGTGGTCACAAACCATCACCAATGGGCATACTATAAACATCAAAATGAAGCTCTCACTCCAAAGAACAATATTCATGAAGTGAGTTTGAGCAATAGAGATCATTTGCCTTACCTTTTTCAAAGCTTTTCCTTCTCCTTCTTGCCCACTAAGGTCTCCAAGAATAGAGGAAAGGGAAGGAGAGAGAAGAGTGAAGAGTGATGAAGGAAATGCTGATTTCCTACTCCTTCCAATGTCCAGCCGAAAAGCAAGGGAAGAAGAGAGATAAAATATTGTTTTCAAATACCAATTGACTTTTCCAAGCCTTCTCTCCTCTTGCCAAGTGTCAGCCTCTTATTGGTTCTCATAAAGCAAGCACCCAATTAACCACTTTAATCCCTCCATTAGCCATTTTAATCACACATCTCGTTTCTCTCATAGTTAGTAATTAGTTTCTCCATTAATTACCAACTCATGGCCAATAATTCCATTCTTCCAATTTTTCAATAATTATGGCTATTTTAATTAATATTGTCATAAAACACATAATAATTCAAATTAAATTCATAATTATCCACAATAATCATGATTTGCCCTTAATCAAAAATTGGGATATTACATAATGACCTTTTAAGAGGTTGTAATGAATATTTAGAGAATGATTTTGTGAATTAAAGTTGATTTGAGACCCGAATTAATTATTGGAAATGCCCAACACCCTGTATTTTAATATAATTATAGGGCAAAGTTATTATTGGGCTAAAAAAGAGGGAAATGGCGCATGAAGAAGGGAAAAAGAATTTAAATGTGTCATGTGGCAATTCAAGTGAATGTACCATAATTAGGGGAAAAATTGGAAGAATGGAAAATTTACCGGTTAATCAGTCAGTAATTGAGGAAGAAATTAGTTACTAACTAAAAGAGTTAGTGAGGTAACTAAATGGCTAATGAAGCTAGTTAAAGTAACCAAGTGGTTACTTACTTTATGAGAAATAAGAGGATTTTGACAAGTGGCATGTTGAGATGAAGAGAGAGTAGTAGAAAAGTCAAAACCCAATATTTTAAGCATCTCTCTCTCTCTCTTCCCTCCCCAATTTCAGCTGAAATGGTATGGGCATAAGAAAAGTCCATCGTTTCTTCATCTTCCTCACACTTTCATATCTCATTTCTCTCTCACATTCGTGCAGCCATTAATGTCCAAGAAAGAGGAAGAAGCTCTTCATTAAAATTTTCCATTGGTGGTGTTTTGAGCACTAAAGAAAATCTAGAGATTGAAGAAGCAAGGAACCCCTTTGAGAAAGTTGTAGAGGTGAGTAAGATGAACATTTCTACCTAAGTTTTGTGATATTTGGTTGAGCTCATAAATTCTGGAATTTTCTACCCTATTTTTGAAAATTAGGGTCATTGAGTGTTTGGTGTGATGTGGTCATAGAAATGGTGCTTTGTATTGTATTTTGGAAAGATAGAAGCGAATTGAACCTTAAATGTAAAGTTTGGCAATTTTGGATTTTTGTGTTGAATATATGCCTAAAACAAAGCAAGATAATGGAATGAGAATTTGGTTATTTTGATATTTCCAATAAATTCCTTATGGAAAATTGAGTGGGAGTATATGCGAATTTTGAACCATTGGAAACTTAGGTTTAAAAGTTTCAAGTTTTGGTTAGTGAAAACTCTGTGTTTCAAGTTTATTTTGCATGGATGTTTTGAAATAGAAAATAGTAACTAAAAATTCTGAAACTTTTTAGTCTAATAGTAGACATGCTAAGCTTTAATTTGATATATTATAAAGTTCATTTCGGTTTGTGTGCCAGGAGTTATGAATTTCCAAAGTTTGATGTTGAAACTGGGATTAATTTTGAAACAGCAAGGAGAATTGCTGAATTCTGTATTTTGTGGGTATATACAGCAATGATTCATATTTTTTCTATAAAGAGGACTTAAATAGCTTTCCATTGGCTTTAGAATTATCCCATTTCAATTTTTCTGGAATTAGTTATGATTTTTGGAAATTCAGCCAAGAAACAGAATTTTTCCTTTGCCGCTGCCCAAAAGCTTATGACCTGCTTTTGGGCGCAGCCAAAAGACTCTTAGCCACAGCCAAAAAATCTCTGAATTGATTTTGGCCGCAACCCAAAATTTTCTGACCTATTTTTTGCGGCAACCAAAGATTCTTGACTGTGGCCAACATCCAAAAATCAGAACTTTTTCATTAACATAAGGTGGTCTTTGAGATAGTACTTCCCAACCTTTTAAGCATTTGTTTTGGCTTTTAGTAGTCACTTGAGGGACTTTAATGATAACCAAATCTAAGTATTTTGGAGTCATTTAAGTATTGGGATAAGTGATAACCTGTCGTCCTTAATTATGACTATAGAATTTGATATTTGCCCAGAGCGTAGAAGACTTGTGCTTGAACAAGAACGGAAAGAACAAGGTAGTGACGCTTTCTCTTATATCATGTTTAATGCATTGCTTGTTTGTATTTATCATTGAATGAGCGAGGGGACGTGACAGTTAGCCTAGCTTTGAAGGAACGAGGGTACGTAGCGGTTAGCCCTGTCTTGAATGAATGAGAAGACGTGGTGGTTAGCCCGACCTTGAATGAATGAGGAGTCGTGACAGGTAGCTCAGCTTTGAATACTGATATTGTTGCATTGTGATATGTGCTTGCATGCTTTGTTTAATTATCCATCATATACGTGAAATGTTATTACTGGGATTCTTTTGAATTTCACTCTCTCCAATTAACAATTTTAGCCAGGGCAAGCAGGTCGAGGGAAAGCAAGTGAACAAGGGCGACTAGGATTGCCAGCGGTAGTCTTAGTTTTCTTTTGGTTTTTGATTATCATTTTGGACAATGGTATATATTGGATTAACCATAGATTTGTAGTTATTGTGTAATCCCTGGTATAGGAAATCGAGATGGGCAATAATGCCCTGTAAACTCTTGGATTAATGATATTATCCTGGGTGAATGTCAGGAATTTTGCTAGCACTCTGATATTGTGTATGTGACAAACCGAACAGGCCAAATGTTTTTATTTCAAAATGAATGAAGATCTTATTTTACAAGTTTTGTAAAAAAATTTTAGTAATCCTTGATCTCTTATTTATTTATTAAACGTGTTTAAACACTAATTATGGCCTTGATGACGGCGGGGGTTACACTCATCACCAAGAAGCAAAGGAATCAGCTTCTCATTGCCTTAGAATAATCACAGCTTAGAACATCATCGGAATCTGGAAATTGAATGGAGTGTCGAATCTGTAGAGAATGAGAGGAGGTAGGTCTGTCAGTTTTAGTACTGAAGTGAATGAAATAGGAGAATTTGGAACATATGATAAAATGAAGGAGTGGAAGGCGATAGTGGTGGTGATTAACAGAGGTGGTGGCTGAAGGTGGTGTGTGAACAGAGCTTGTGGTGAGGGGGAAGAGAGAGAAAGGGAGAATGACAGTGAGGCAGCGGTGGTGGTGTGGTTTCGAGGGAGGTGAAAAACATAGAATTACTAGCAAGAACAAAAGAGTCAGCGGTGGTCTGATGGTGGTAGGTGATGATGGTTGTGGGTTCTCTTCTTCGATCTCTCTCTCTCTCTATGTGGTTTAGATCACCAACATTGAAGCTTTGTGCACTGTCTGAGTTTACCTTTCGATTTTGAGCTCCGATCGGTGATAGTTTTCAATGGTGAGGGTGGTGGAGACGCCAGCGATGGTGAGAAAGGAAGCCCTCGATGGTGATGGTGGCTCTACGTATTTTTCCCAATCCTCTCAAGCTCTCTCTCTAATCCCCCCAAAAACTCCAACTCGCAGTGCTCACTTTCTGTTCGAAACTCCGAAAGTAACAGCCAAGATCCGTCTATGGTGGATAGTGGAAGAAGTTTGCTGGTGGCCTTGGTGATGAATGATGCCACCGGCGAGAAAGAAGATGAAGGTGGATGTGGAGGAGGGTCAATGGTCCAAAGCTTCGGTGCTTTTTGCCGCGCTATGTGTATCTCGAGTCTGTGTTTATTTGAGGACTAAAGTTAGAAGATTCAAAATTTTCTGGAGGAACTAAATTTCAAACTTATAAAATTTGTATGGGCTTAATTGTAATTTTAAAATTTTTGGGGTACTTTTCAGTAATTGTCTCTAGCCCTTTTCTTTACTGATTTGCAATTTCTAAAAATTCTGGGGCTTTTATGTAATTATCCCCATTCCTAAAAAATATTAATTCTGACCCAAATTGACATTTTTCCAAATTCTCCAATTTTTTTCAAAACACCTACAATACAAAATTAAACACATAGCAGTATCAAAATTCAAGAAATCATTTGTATGAATAATTAACAAATTATGACAATTTTACCTTTAATTATATTTAATCCAATACAAATGTCCCTAACATAATTTAGTGCTTAATTATGCAATAATATCATAGAAAATGAATTAAAAACCCCAACTTAATCATGAAAAAATATATAAAAAAATATGGTTCAATTACAAAGATTACATTATTAAGTAATATTTATTTTAAGGAGGGGCATTTTGATCAAAATAACAAGGTAGTGTTTTTATTTAACAGTGAACTAACAGTTAGGTAGATTGAAGTTGAATCACAAAACGAGGAGAGATGTTCATGAAACATGTATTTTAATTTTAAAAAGAGTTCATATATATTTTTAAAATAGAATGAGGTTTATGTAATTTAGAGTAATGGAGTTGCAAAATGGATTTGACGTAAACAAGTTGTTCAAAGCACAAGCCCACATATGGCACCAAACCTACAACTTCATCAATTCGATGCACCTCAAGAGTGCAATTCAACTGGGCGTACCAAATCTCATGCACAATCATGCCCAACCCTTTAAGCCTCTCTCTTAGCTCACAGCTTCCCAACAAGTCAACCCTTCAAAATCAAGCGGTATCAGACGCCTCATGTCCATTCTCACTCATTCTGGTTTCTTCTAGAAGAAAAAACCTCAAGAAGGTGAAGAAGAAGAAGCCTACGTGCTAACTTACGCCGGTAGGCTTCTGGTGAAGGACAACCCTACAAGTCTGACCTCTTCTTTGCTTCTGTCGCTTGATCCAATCCAGATGGAGCCTTGGCATCATTTGAGAACTTGGTTCCTGAAGGATGATCCTACTGCATATCACACAACACATGGAATGGCTATTTGGGAGTATTATGCAAGTCGTAACCCAAAACTCAATAATCTGTTCAACAACGCAATGCTGTGTAATTCCCGCATAATGCCAAGCGCTATGTTTCACTAGTTCAAGTGGTTCTTCAAGGGATTAGTGTCACTGGTTGATGTTGGAGGAGGCAAAGGAACTATGGCTAAGGCCATAGCTCAATCCTTCCCATGCATGAAATGCACAGTGCTAGATCTTCCACATGTCATCACTGGCTTGAAAGGGACTAGCAACTTGAACTCTATTGGAGGCGACATGTTTGATGCAATTCCTAATGCAGATGCAATTTTACTTAAGGTAACGCTTCCCCTTCATTGATAACTTGTGAACATGTAGAATTTATTTTAGGCGTTGACTTTATGTGGGAAATATGTGAAACAGTGAATCCTGCATGACTGGGATGATGAAGATTGTGTGAGGATACTGAAGAAGTGCAAGGAGGCGATTTCAGGAAATGGGAAGATGGGTAACAAAGTGATCATTATAGACATGGTGGTGGATCACACTACTACAAAAAGGGTAAAAGGTGGCGCACATTTTGTGGCACTTCTTTAAACAAGTGCCACAGCTTCTCTTTTTTTTTTTTTTACCTCTATAATTTTTTTTTTAAATTTTCGGTACCAGCTGTGGCGCCTAATAGATTAAGTGCCGCAATTGAGGAGGCCTAGTGTGGCGCCTGCCTACGCAGGCGCCACACTTGGGGCCATAAAAGCAGCTGTGGCGCCTAACCTACCAAGCGCCACAGCTGCAGCATTGAAATTTTTTTTTTTTTTAATGTGGGCATGTGTGGCGCCTAATTAAATAGGCGCCACACATGCTAATGTATTGTTCAGCTGTGGCGCCTAAGCAGCTGAAGAGAGGCAATTGTGGCGCCTAATTATTTAGGCGCCACAATTGCCCACATTTAAAAAAAAAAAAAAAAATTCAACTTCTCTTTTTGACCACAATTATTTCATTTCCCGCGTAGTGGTTTTGTGTCCGCCCCCTATTCCTTCTCTTTTTGACTACTACTCCACTTTAATTATTTAACTACTCTCTCCTCCATTAAACTACTTTCCCTTTCTCATCTTCTTAGTGGATCCGTCGACCCCCTCCCTCTATTTCCTATCATCTTCACACTAAAAAACACACCCACACGCTCACTCGTCACTCAAGCTAGCATCACCAACGTGGTCTCCCACTCCCTGCGCTGGTCAATTAATAGATTTGTAAGAAGAAGACTATTTCATTCTAGCTTGCTTTGTTTAAATTTTTTTTTAGTCAAGATAAACCGTAATATAACGTTTGCCTTTATGTTCCTAATTTAATAGGAAAGAATGAAAACCTAGCTTGTTTCGTTTGCCTTTTTGCTTTGTTTAAATTTTTTTGCCGACAAGCTTGCGTTTTTTAGTAATCTTTTAATTTACTTAATTAGTTGTTGATGTACTGTGTTCACATATCAAGTTCTTGTATTGTGATATTTTTTATGTTAGCTTTGGAGAGTATTAATGTAAGAACATTATTGTTGGGGAACTTGAATTTTAAATATGAAAATTATATATATATATATATATATATAATAGGTTGAAATATAAAATAGAAAGATTAACAATTTGTGGAGATGATAAACACAAAATCCACTCATTTTATATAAAATTTCACAATCAGGAAGCATAAAAAAGAGCCACAGGAAAAAAAAGAAGAAGAAGAAGAAGAAAGAAAAAAAAAAAAAAGACCCTATTGTGGCGCTTGCTCAAGCAAGGGCCACAGGAGGGGGACCTCCTGTGGCGCTTGCTCAAGAAAGCGCCACAGTAGGGCCCCCCTACTGTGGCGCTTGCTTGAGCAAGCGCCACAATAGGGTATTTTTTTAAAAAAAAAAATTTTAAAATATTGTGGCGCTTCCAAGCGCCACAGCTTTTTTTAGTGGCATCTAGATATGTGGCACTTCTCTAGCGCCACAGTTAATGCAATTATAAGCGCCACAGCTTTACTTTTTTGTAGTAGTGTCACCAGAATAAAGATCATGAATCGGTGGAAACTCAGCTTTTCTTGGATATGCTCATGATGGTGCTTTTCACCGGAAGAGAAAGAAGTGAGCAAGAATGGGTCAAGCTATTTTTTTCTGCTGGTTTCACTAACTATAAGATAAGTCGTGTCCTGGGTTTAAGGTCTATCATTGAAATTTATCCATAAATGTAACATTTCTTAAGAGATATATGGGTATCATAGTAATCTAATGGCCTGTACGCTACTATGATTAGAGGGATATGATAAGCAATGATGTAATAAGAGAATGATTGTTATCGTTTTTTTATTTTTATTTTGTAAGGGGAAAACCCACCACCACATGGTATATGGCGCCTTTTTTGGATCCTGATCTTTTTAACTGGGCTAGGTATCCAATTAACTAACTAGTCTGGGTTTGAAGAGTGAAAGTGCGTCATTTAATAGGTTATCTCCCCTGTTGATAAGTGTGCTTCCTATAATTCAAACTTATATTCTCATATTTACTGAGGGCAAGACCACTAATTATCTCACCAAACCAATTGTTATCTTTTACAATAAAAGTATTTCAATTACTTATTGCCCTGGAGTTCTTTATTGTATGTGTGTCTATTTGGATTAAGATAAATAAAAATAAAATGATGTTGTTTTGCTCAAGTGAGTGCGAGCTTGCCCATTATTATTGCCTGAAGAAGACGGTGAGTGGATAGTTTTCATGTATTCCCTCCGTTCCATAATACAAGTCACTTCTAGAAAAATGGTTTGGTCTACAATAGAAGTCGTTTGGAGAGTAATTAATGTTTTTTACTCCATTTGACCCATATAATTAATGTTTAGATATGACTTATTGTATTTTCCTATCTCATTTAAAACCTTATTTAATATAGGTAAAGTTGTAAATTTTCTTTAATTTATGACAAATTTAATAAGTTAACTACCATTTTTTAGTTATAATGAATAGGTTAAAGTGACTTATATTATGAATTAGAGGGAGTAGTGTTTTTTTAATAGTAAGGTCCCATTAATTATAAGTAAACATTATAGAAGAATGGAGAACTGAGCTAAGGCCGAAGGAAGGCACAAGCATATATATCACGTTCACGGGGAATAGTTCTTTACTGTGGGCCTATATATTTTCTTGAAACTCTTGTTTGATTCCACGTTGAATGGATTCTACTTTTAGTTTTGGATTCTTATTTTGTTTTTAATGTTTGCCTTTGGTGTCACTCGATTCCCGTGGTCACATGCAACAACACAAAATAAATTCCCCCCACTCGCCTCCCTCGCGCACCTTCATCACATACCATTTCTATACAAAAACTGCTCACTACATAACCACACCATGGTTCATGGATTTGCAAAATACGCGTGCCGCAATAAAATAATCAAATAAATTCATACCCTATAGGTTGGCAAAAAAAAAAATAAAAATTCATACCCTATGGATTAATGTAGTTTCAACACACCTTTTGCCATGAATATAGCTTAGTCATACATTTTCAAAACTTAATGAATCATTCCAAAAATCATACCTTTTAATGTAAAATAATTCAGCAATTTTATGGAGGGAATGTGAAGAAAGGAAATGTATCTAATACCAAGTATCGACTTAACTGCAATTCTAACCAAATTAAAATAAATAATGTGTTATAGGTCAAGTTTACCAAACTCACATGTTTAAGTAAACGCATGACATTGTTTAAGAGTTTACTTTTATGATTTTATCAATAAATAGGTATTAATTAATAGTATATAATTAAATAATTAAAATTTTAAAAAATAACAATAATTTAATTTAAATATATATTTTAAATTCAAATAATTAAGATTAAATCCATCAGCATTTATAGTTTTAAAAAACGAAATCTAATAAGCTGTAAGCAGTACGCGTTTGCGGCAAACATGTGGAAAAATGTGTGCAAAGGGGGTTTCCCACGATTCCCTCCTTAAAAAAAATATATATTTACACTCGGGGCCAACGTGGACCTGAATGGCTGAATGGCAATAATTTTATATCTGTATCACATTATCATGATGACTTCAATATGAGGGACTCTTATTAACACCCACGCACACACGTATAGTAAGCCTCACTGAGTTGAGAGATAATGGAGTTGCAAAATGGATTTGACGTAAACGAGTTGTTAAAAGGGCATGCCCGCATTTGGAACCAGACCTACAACTTCATCAATTCCATGTGCCTCAAGTGTGCAATTCAACTGGACATACCAGATCTCATCCACAATCATGCCCAACCCTTCATGTCTCTCTCTCAGCTCACAGCTTCCTTGCCCATCAACCCTTCAAAATCAAGCAGTATCGGACGCCTCATGTCCATTCTCACTCATTCTGGTTTCTTCCAGAAAAAGAAACCTCAAGAAGGTGAAGAAGAAGAAGCCTACGCTCTAACTTACGCCGGTAGGCTTCTGGTGAAGGACAACCCTATGAGTATGACCTCTTCTTTGCTTCTGTCGCTTGATCCAATCCAAATGGAGCCTTGGCATCATCTGAGCACTTGGTTCCTGAATGATGATCCTACTGCATATCACACAGCGCATGGAATGGCTATTTGGGAGTATGCAAGCCGTAACCCAAAACTCAATAATCTCTTCAACAATGCAATGCTGTGTGATTCTCGCCTCATGTCAAGCGCCATGCTTCACGAGTTCAAGTGGGTGTTCGACGGATTAGAGTCGCTGGTTGATGTTGGAGGAGGAACAGGAACTATGGCCAAGGCCATAGCTCAATCCTTCCCAAGCATGAAATGCATTGTGCTAGATCTTCCACATGTCGTCGCTGGCTTGAAAGGGACTAGCAACTTGAACTATATTGGAGGCGACATGTTTGATGCAATTCCTAATGCAGACGTAGTTTTACTTAAGGTAACTCTTCCCCTTCATTGATGACTTGTTGTGAACATGTAGATTTTGTTTTAGGCTTTGACTGGGTGTGGGAAATGTGTGAAACAGTGGATCCTGCATGACTGGGGTGATGAAGAGTGTGTGAGGATACTGAAGAAGTGCAAGGAGGCGATTTCAGGAAATGGGAAGACGGGTAACAAAGTGATCATTATAGACATGGTGGTGGATCACCAGAATAAAGATCATGAATCGGAGGAAACTCAGCTTTTCTTGGATATGCTCATGATGGTGCTTTCCACCGGAAGAGAAAGAAGTGAGCAAGAATGGGTCAAGCTATTTTTCTCGGCTGGTTTCACTAATTACAAGATCAGTCGTGTTCTGGGTTTAAGGTCTATCATTGAAATTTATCCTTAAGCGTAATCTTTCTTAAGAGATATATGGGTATCATACTTAGTAATCTAATGGCTTGTATGCTGTTATGATTAGAGAGATATGATAAGCAATGATGTAATAAGAGAATGATTGTTATCATTTTCTTTTGTGTAAGGGGAACCCCACCACCTGGTATCTGGTGTCTTTTCTAGATCCTAATCTTTTTAATTGGGTCAGGTATCCAATCAACTAACTAGTCCGGGCTTGAAGAGCGAGAGTGCGTCATTTAACGAGTTATCTTCCCTCTCAATAAGTGCGCTTCTTATAATTCAAACTTGTATTATCATCTTTATAGAAAGGAAAACCACTTATCATCTCAACGAATCACTTGTTATCTCTACAATAGAAGCATTTTAATTACTCATTGCCATAGAGTTCTTTATTGTATGTGTGTCTATTTGAATTAAGATAAATAAAAATAAACTGATGTTGTTTTGTTCAAGTGAGTGCGAGTTTGCCCATTATCAAAACCTCATTTAATATAGGTAAAGTTATAAACTTTCTTCAATTTATGACAAATTTAATAAGTTAACTATCACTTTTTAATTATGATGAATTAGTTAAAATGACTTATATTATGGATTAGAGGGAGTAGTGTTTTTTTAATAGTAAGGTCCCATTAAATATAAGTAAACATTATGGAGGAATGGAAAAACTTCTCTCATATACCTATTTCGTATACTATAAATCACAGTTAAAAAATTATTTTTAAACATTTTAATCACTATCCCAAACAAACACATTATTATTGGAGTCACGTTATCATGATCACTTATATAAGAGACTGTTTCTAAAATATACATATTCACACAACACGCACACTTATGGTGGTGTAGATCTCGAGGCATGCGTGGTGAAATACTCCCTCAAAACAAGAATTGTTCGTCTCACTATGACAGATGACAAGACATTGCGTATCCTGACAACACTTTTGCCTTCGGAAAAGGAATTTAACACGCGAAAAGGATATTTGGGGTCACAATTTCTAATTTTACTTATGGTTCTAATCGTGCGATGGCCAAAAAGCAAATATAAGTGAGTGTTTAGAGACACATTTCAGCAGCTCAATCACGCGATCCAGCAACTTTTGCTCCATTTTGAATGTTTGGATGAATGATTGCCTTTAAGTCAAACTGAGGTTATTCGTATGATTAGAATAAGCTGAAAATTGAAGCTTATAGCTTCTGAAATAAACCTATTTTGTATATAAATGCTTATGCCTCTTTCTTCTGGTCGTACATTTTGTTTATTACTCATGCTTATGCCTCTTTCTTCAGGACCTACATGATTTTATTAGGAGAAATACTAACACTGACGTTAATTTTCAGCAAACTAAAGTTGAGAATATAGGTTATGTAGATAATAATAATGTAGATGATAGGCCTTCCGCATCAAATAATGCTCGGCAACATTCCACCTAAATGAATTATATTCGTGACTTAATTAAATATCAAATTATACAGGACATATGATTTAATTAATTATATAATATATTATTTCATCAAATTGTGTATTTTTTAATTATCAAAATTCCCAACTTTAACTTTTATAAATTTTTTATAATTTCATATTTAACTTCTCTCTTACAATTATTACAAAAATCATTTATGCTTAAGCCAATTCAAACAAATTTTACTTTTACAAAAGTCATTTACGCAACAGCCAATCCAAATATAAATCATATTACACCATCTTACTTTTACGTAATAATAAGATTATAAAAAGTCAAATTGAAAAAAATCATTTTTATAATCATTGCTTCAAACACACACCATCCAATTGCCATGGGGAGAGAAAGATAGGATTAAAAGAAAATTAAAAAAAAGTACATAGTAGTATAAAAGAAGAGATGTGGAGAGAAGGTCCCACGTAAATGAGAAAGGAAGGGTCTTACTTTCATTTAATAAAAAAGATAAAGGGAAAATTCCATTAAAATACTATTTGAATTCTTAAAACCCACAAAACACCATTAACACTTGCAAAAAACAGATAAGGGATAGGGTAGGAATCAAAGTTTTTGATGTTTAGGGTAAATGACGAAACTGCCCCTTTTTTCAATCCTCTCTTTCCTCCATCTTTTTCTCTCTCTTTCCTCTCATCTCTTTCCTCTATTTGTGCATCACTGGAACATATAAGAAATTCCTTGATTGTTGCTAATCGGAGTTAAAAATGTTGGGACCATCGAGCAAGTTGATAAAGAGACAAAGTATCCGTTACAAAGTGATTTTTGAAAAATTTAAGCATAGTGATGAAGAAAAGGGAAATTTCATTGGTCCATACGGTGTTAATGAGACAAAAAATCCAGTCGAAGATGATATGCAAAATTCAAGGAAAAGAAAGAATCCATTTGTAGATTTGTCTTCCTTTCACTATAAATTAGAGCATAAAGTCCACAAGTTTGAGGATTTGTGCCTTGCGACATTAATAAGAAGAGAAAATTAATAAGAACAGGAAATAAAGGAGCTGCAAATGGGTTTGCTGTTGTGCCTCTTATTGAAGATTTTGAGGAAGATAGAATATCAAAAATTACTGTTTCACAATTTCATGTGTATTGCAGTTGTTTTCATACAGGGTTTGATTTTTTGTAAATGCCAATATTGTATTTGTTATTATCATTACAACTTTTGTTAATGGTGACAATTTATTGTAAGTAATGTATATGATTTTGACAAAATCAATAAGCAATGACAAAATGTATAAAATGATTGAATAAGAGTTTTGGGTTGTGACCAATTAAATAATGAGATTAACTAAAAGAGTAATGATTTTGACAAAATCCGTAATGATTTTGACCAAAATAATTGGTTGTGACCAATTGTTTTGTTAGGAATTATTAATTTTGTTAAAACCATTATTATTTTAGTCAATCTTATTACTCAATTGATCACCACCCAAAACTCTTATTCAATCCTTTTATACATTTTGTCAATAATAGGAATGATAAAGTTTGTAATGGTTTTGAAGACATTGTTAATGAAAACGACAACTTATTCTGAAACAAATGTGTCAAGTGTTGGCCCAAAAGGGTTGGCTGTTGACAAGTTCAGTAATGAAAATAACAAAGTTTTTAATAGTTTTGACGATATCGATAATGGGAATGACAACTTATTCTCAAACAAATATGTCAGGTGTTGGCTCAGAAGGGTTGGCTGCTGACAAGTTCAGTAATGATAATGATGAAGTTTTTAATAGTTTTCACAAGATCGATAATAGGAACGGCAAGTTTTGTTTTGACATTGACAAAAACCACAAATGTTCATGACAACAACTATTGCGCAAATAGTCAAATGGAAAAATTAAATTACTCATTCCACCTACACCCAATATATATAAGTAATGAATCTAAAAGAATGTGTTTCTCATGTATACTTTAATTGCAATAAACCATCACCATTAACAAAACTAGTAAAGGTAATGACAAGTACAGTAATGGCATTGACAAAACACTATATTCATGTTGACAACAACCACCACATAATGTATAACATGGCAAGTTTACATTACTCATTCCACCTACACCCAATGCATATAAGTCTTGAACCCAAAAGAACGTATTCCTTCATGTATACTTTAATTGCAATAAACTGTCACCATTAACAAGACTAGTAATGGTAATAACAAGTACAGTAATGACATTGACAAAATGCCAGATTCATGTTGACAGCAACCACCACATAATGTATAAAATGACAAGTTTACATTACTCATTCCACCTACACCAATGCACATAAGTCTTGAACCCAAAAAAATGTGTTCCTTCATGTATACTTTAATTACAATAAACTGAGACCATTAACAAGACTAGTAATGGTAATGACAAGTACAGTAATGGAATTCACAAAACACTAGATTCTTCATGACAACAACTATTATATACATTGTCAAATAACACCTATGCCAAATACTCTGTTCTTGTAGTTTCCAAGATAAAAAAAATGGAAAAGAGAAAAACAAACAAAAAACAAAAAGAAGTGTGAAAACTTTTACTATTCCTTTTGGAGAAAACAAAACAACTGTGAACGGAAGGGATGATAAGAAAAAAAATCAACAAAACCCCTGACAGCACATTTGATAAATGAGCTTCCAATCACGACGGTGTGGTGGCGAACAAGGTAGTGGTGATATCCCCTCTCAACAAGTTTGTCACTGGTGATGCCAACTTCATCGGTAGCGGAGAGGGAGGAGACTAGAGATGGCGAGATCTTAAGTAGAGAGGGAGGAGCTGCTGGCTTCACGGGAAGAGGAAGAGATGAAGAGAGGGAGAGGAGAGAGAAAGAGGATGGGGTTTATGTTACATGAATGGGGTATTTTAGTAAAAATAATTAAACTTCAAAATCTTATATTTATCCCAATCACCTCTGTGTCATTTCAATTTTTTAATAGACTTTTTGGGGTTTTAAGAATTCAAATGGTATTTAAATGGCATTTTCCCAAAGATAAAACTACACCCAATAACTCATGATAAGAGTCCACTGCAAGCTCAATTTTTTCCTTCATATGATATTATATATATTTTTTTTTTGCTGGTAAAAAATATGAGAAATTTAATTGATGAAAGAAACAAGATAAATCTTTATACACAAACTATCTAGAAATTTGGCACACATAGACTACTGTGATTTAGGTTTTTATCATTTAAATTTTCAATATATAATTATAATATATATGTATTATTTAATAATATCCATATCCTTTTAAGTCATTTTTCATATAAATTTGCTTTAAATATATTCATTTAAACAATTTTTCAAAGGTCAGATTGAAAAAAAGCCACTTCTGTCACCGCCAATTTAAACATAAATCATATTACACAATTTAATTTTTACCCAATCTTAAGTTTGTAAAAATCAAATAGAAGAAAACTCACTTTTTTCACCGTTATTCCAAACACACCCTATATCTTCGAAGACTACCTTAAGACGCACCCGTTTTACATGATTAGTCATATCTTTTAAATAATTGATGAATCCCTTAAAATTAATAAGTCCCCGGTCAATAAATATTCATTCGCATCTTATTAAAAATCAAGAACTTGACAAAGAATTTTGTTTATTTGAACTTTTCAGGTTCAGTTCCTGACTTTTTTCGCATTACATATGGCAAGTTCCTAAAACTTGATTACATCATCAAAAAAACTCAATTCTCAAACCTAGAGTTATCTTCGCTTAGGAATCTACGACACCCCATGAGCAGACTTTGAAGAATTCTCATCTCCTCTTGCAGCGAATGAGCCTCTTTCGCCAGATAATCAGCACACTTGATGCCAGACCTCGGAGCATAACGTAGCTCAACTTCCCAGTTTGAATATAAGAGATCACGAGCAGCTCTAATCTCAGATTGAAGGGGATGATTACTCCCACTATCTCTCATGATAAGTTGGAGAGCTTCCAGTGAGTCCGTATAAACCAATACATGCTGATAGCCTTGCTGATAGAAGATCTGAAGTTCAGTTAGTATGGCCATCAATTCTACCGCTGTTGAAGGAAGGAAACCTAGTTTACGCTGAAATCCCGTAACCCAGCTACCATTTGCATCCCTGATAAGGCCCCCACATGCCGCTTGTCTCAGTAAATTAACAGAACAATCGGTGTCTAGACGTATTGATCCCACTGGGGGCGATCTCCATCCATTCTCTACCCCCTCATAAAATTTAAAAGTCTGGTGCACAAGCGGGTGTTGTGCATCCCCTTCTAGTAGTTAAGCAATGCCAGCATGGACTATATCTCTTACCCGACACCGAACTCCTTGCATTACTCCTTTACAATGATTCTTCCACAGTAGCCACGTAACCAGACTGAACACTCGGACCCACGGCCATCTCGCAAACCGCGGATTGTAAAGGTTTTTGGTCATACCCCTTCGGATCCAAACCTGCAAATCAGATTGAAAAAAACTAAAAAGATGGTCAGGATTAATAATCTCAATCCACATCTCTCTTGCTATCTCACAGTCACGGAGGATATGCAAAATACTTTCCTCTCTCTGACACTCAAAAGGACAATCTCCACTCTATTAATCCTCTCTTTACTCTTAGTGAATTTGTGGGTAGTCGTTTGTGAAGACTTGCCATAAGAAAAATTTCACTTTCTCCGAAACTGATAACTTCCACACTTGCTTCCACTCCCCTCCACGCGGCTCTTGCTATTGCTTATCTATAAATTGATAAGCTGCCTTGATACGAAAATTACCATCCAAGGCGCAGCGCCAAGAGAACTTATCTTCCTCCCCAGTCGCAGGTGGATTAATTCGTTCAAGGATTTGAATGACCCATTCTAGGAAGAATTTTTTCCATTAAGTAATATTCCATCCTCCATTGTCAAGTACAAAGTCACTTACCTTTTCACAAGGATTCAATAAATGTATATTGGATACAACATAATTGATGAGAGCCTCTAACAGTGTCCATAGGCCCCACCAAAAGCTGGTCGATGTCCCCTACTTCACTACCCGACCCACGCCTTTATAAAAATTATTCCATACCGATGTAATGCTCTACCAGACTCTTGACGCCTTATTTTTCCTAAAAACCGCCGGGTATAAATCATTTCCACAACCATAGTTTGCTCTCAAGCACTTAACCCATAGGGCTTCAGGTTTGGTAAGAATTCCCCAACACAATTTCATGATATATGCCATATTCTGCTTCTGCAAATCTTTAATACCCAAGCCACCTGAGTGTTTTTCCTTCTTGATTTCTTCCCAAGCAATTAAATGCATTTTCCTACCCTCTTGCCGTTGGTTCCACAAGAATTTTCGACTAATCTTCTCAACTTCCTGTAAAACAGCCTTAGGAAGGAGTACCGTTTACATTTGATAGCTTGGAATGGCAGAAAGGACATATTTTATCAACACTGTTCTTGCTACCATGGTGAGATAACTACTCTTCCAACTAGCCAAACGATGCTGAACTCGCTGTATAATCGGCAGGAACATGAGTTTAGTCATTCTTTTATGGAGGATAGGAACCCCCAAATATGTAACATCCTTAAATTTTTAGGACTTAGAGAGTTAGTCATGGCTTAAGATCTATATAATAAAAGGGTATAAAATGATTTATGAGAAGTAATTTTTTTGAAAAAAACAAATAATATTATTGTTGTTGTTGTAAAATATATATATTTATAATAATAAATGATGCTGCTAAGAATTTAAAAAAAAAATTTGTACCTGAAGTATGTATCTAGATTAATCTGGAATTAATGGGAAGAAAAGAGAGAGAATAAATATATTACTATTAAATATATATATATATATATATATATATATATATATATATATATATATATATATTATTTTATTCAAAAAAAAAGGGGAACCCTAAATGTACTCCTATATAAACTCTTCCTTCTTCTCACTCCACAATGCGCCGCTGTTCATTCCAGGTTCTTTTCTTTCTTCTCCTCCCCACTTGTCCGTTTTCGTCTGCCTTCAATGCGCTGAGTGATTTTTTTTTTGTCAATCATTTTTGTTGCCTCTTCTTTTACTGATATTTCACTCTTGCTTGTCTTGTCAATCTGTCCTATTTTTCTCCATTTTTTTTTTCTTCACGTATATAGGTCATTCCATACCCACTCCATTCAATTTCTACTGTTGGTGTGAGTGCCTTCCTATGCACATATCCTATCTATTTATTATTTCCCCCCTTTTTCTCTCACACCACTTTTTTTTTTCTGGATCTACGCTACTATAGGAGTGTGAGTGCCTAAACCCTCCATGACCCCACCTTACAGTGTGTGTAACTGCGTACCTCATTCAATTATTTTTCCTAAGTTTTCCTTCCTCCTTTCAAACTTCATTGGAAAACTCACGTTTTATTTCCCTAATTTTAATTAATGCATTAGTCTTGCTTTTTAGTTGGCAGCCTTTAGTATACTTTTTTTTGTTTGACTTTTTTTTATTTCATTTCTTTTTGTATTCAACAAAAGAAATTTTGCATATGCTCCTTTAATCATCCTTTCACTTGCAGCATATGGTTTTGAGCCTTATATATACGTACATGTGAAAGAGTACTCCCAAGTTTATTTTTTTGAAATGAGTGATATCAAGCTTGAAACTTCTCATCATATAAATATATATATATATATATATATATATATATAGATATCTTGGCAAAAATATATATATGTATATATATAGATAGATATAAATATAATATGGTAATATATGTCATGAACACTATTGCTCTCCCTTTCAGTCTGTCAAGCCCGTAAATGTGTATTCATATATATATATATATATATATATATATATATATATATATATATATATATATATATATATATATATATGTTAAACTTAAATTTTTGCCTCATGTAAACATCTTTTTTTTTAATTGTCAGATAATATTATACTCGTTGGATCAGTGATAGAAATCAGTATACGCAGTATTAGTTTTAAAGGGAAGTTTTAAAGTTTTAGAGTAGCTTTAGAATAATCTTAGTGCAATTCTAAAGTAGTTTTGTCTAATATATTAATAGGCTTGTGTGTGTGTGATTTTGTAGACTCTTATTGACGGATTGGGAGTAACTCTTATGTGCTTACCTGTGTGTTAGGGAGTAACATGTAACTTTGAATATTCTTCCATATACTTGTGAATAGTGTATGATTTTTGAATGACTATTTTTAAAAGAAAAATAGACTGAATTATATGTATATGTGTTTGTATTATAAATTCTCAAATAAGTAGTGTTACAAGTAAATTTCTATATAACTCATTATATTCATATAATTAATAATTTAATGATAATTAATGTATTATTGGATTATTATTTCATTTCTAGCATGTTTGAATATGTGATTATATTCGATATGAATGGAAGTATGAATTATTGTACTCTATCTTTTAATGATATTTTATTTATCACTGTCATGGCGGTTGCATCTGTGATGGGTTGAAGTGAGGAGGAATTTGTATGTTGAGATCTTTTACCACGTGGTATGCCATCACTCGGTGCACAGTGGATGATACTTGTCAGGGCCCCTTCTTCCATGTTTTCCTTTGGTCGAGATTTCATTGGAGCTGTGGGACATGTGACACCTCCTTAGTTGTATTCCTTTAAGGAGGGGAGCCATAGTCCAGACTTAAGCTCTACACCTTTGGCCGGGTGTATCTTAAGAACTGGTGAGCTTGGGACAATCCAGTCAAATGGATGGGTTTCTGTTGGACTATGTGTTAGCCTATGGCTCCAGTCAGCGGAATAAGGATGGACGGTGATATAAGGAAGGTTGCATCTTACATATTGCATATGACATAATAGTATATTACATGTTGTGATGAAAATACAGATTGATACAATGGTGATTAAACCTGTTTTTGTCTTGTATGAGAATTACGGTATATATGAATATATATGTAATCAGTTCCTTTTTATCATATGAGTTTTGCTTGTGTACGGTAGAAACTTTCAGTAGTTACTGAGACGTGAAATCTCATCCCTATATATTAACATTTTCAGGTGACTGTTCTAGTAGGGATCAAGGGAAGGCACCTCTGGAGTGAGCCTTGGAGGCTCTTTTGTGCTCCTAGAGCTCATATTATGTCATTTATATTGCTATGACCTTAAGACTTCCGCATTTTAATTTGTTTTGAGGAAATATTTTGAGGATTTGTTTAACACTATGATTTTGGCTTTATTTAAACTGATTTGTATTTTAATTGTTTGGATGTTGAACATCCTTATTGATGATATTTGAATTACTATGGTTAAGCATTTGGCTGTTTGATTGAGGTGTTACAAAATACTTGCCTTGGTCCCCAGTAATTCCAATACCAATCCTCTGACTTAAATCCAAGGCAATATTAAAATTTACCTTTCTTGAGAAAAAAGCCTTTGATTTAGCAAGACTGACCCTATGTCCGGAGACCTCACAGAACTCCTTCATGATATCTCGCATTACATCTAGCTGCTCATTGTTAGCTTCACCAAATAGAACAATATCATCTACAAAGAAAAGGTGGGATAAAATAAGACTATTCCTATTAAAAGACAATCCCTTCCACCTACCTCTCTGGACTTCAGAGCTAATTAAGTGGCCAAGCCTCTCCATGCAAAGCACAAATAAGTAAGGGCTTAGAGGATCCCTTTGACGGATACCTCTAGTTGGTGAAAATTCTTGTGACTCTTCTCTATTCCATAATATTTTCATAGTTGCTGAGGAGACACAGACCATGATAAGTTCAATCAAATGACTTTCCATGCCAATCTTTAATAATGCACTCCTAAAAAAAACCTCAATCCAGTCTGTCATAAGCTTTTTCCATATCAACTTTGATTGCAACAAATCCCTTCCGACCAGCTTTTGTTTTCATGGTATGGATAGCTTCCTGAACAATTATAATATTATCACAACTCTGCCTACCTGGTATGAAACTACACTGCTGTGGTTGAATTAAGTAATTCATAACTCCCCTCATCTTGTTAGCTATAATTAAGTTTCGTGATTATTTTCAAGCTAACATTACATAATGATATAGACCTGAAATCCTTTTTGGTTAAAGGATGATCTACTTTAGGAATGAGCACGATGTGAGTCTGGTTGATCTCCTTAATCAAAATTGGATTATGCCAAGCTTCATGGATAAACTGACATATTTTACTCCCCACCATGCTACATTGAGAATGAAAGAAATGAGGTTGCAATCCATCAGGGCCAAGAGCCTTAAACGCACCCATCATAAATGCGGCATTCTTGATTTCTATGTCGGACACTTCTCTGTGGAAAAAGCTCTTTATCCATAGGTCTTATTTCTGGAAATTGGGCCATCCAATCCAAAGAATGCCTTACTTGACTATCTTTAGTATAGAGGGAGTGAAAGAATTCAGTGGCCATTTTCTTTAACGTCCCTCTGTTACTAATCCAATTACCTTTATCATCCTTAAAGGGCCTCAATATTCTGTCTCTTGCACCTTATAATAGTGGATGCATGAAAATACTTTGTAGTTCTATCTCCCCACTTGAGCCACTTACAACGTGACTTTTGGTACCATATGAGCTCTTCCTGTGTAGCTAGACGATCATATTCTTGCCAAAGCTTTCTTTCCAATCTATATAGGCCGTTGGAGTTATCTTGCTGCCTCACCCTATCAATTCCTTCCATGCGGTGTATAATTTCCCTCTTCTTTCTAGGAATGCTTCCCAGTATTGTGTTATTCCACTTAGTTGCTTCCTCCTGAAATTTACTCACCCCCATACACCAATTCTTATTTATCCAGGAGGATTCAACTACTGTTCCGAAACTCTCTTCCATCACCCATGCTGAATAATATCTAAATTGCTTGCGTTTAGCTCCCCCCACATTGAGATTTCCACTAGCAACCATTCAGCGTCCATGTCTTGGGTCACACTGTCATATGCCATTTGAATCTTTGTGTCCAGCATCTCAGTATCCATTGTTACATTTTCTAATCCCTGTTTTGTCTTCTTACTTCCCAAAACGAGCGCATCCGATGGACGATCTGGTGGAATTTTCCTATGGAAGTTCTCATCCATGAAGAAAGTTTATGGCACGTCTTTCAATAGAGAGAGAAAAAACTACCCACACTATTATGGCGCGTCTTTCAGTTCCTGACTTTGAATCTCACTCGTGTTACACAATTAGTCTACATAATGAGACAAATACATTATCGAAATCTCCATCTGATTCAGAAATCAACGTCAACCCATACAATTAAAAAAATTAATGACAAGCTATATTTAAATTTGAAGAGCATCTTTTTCCCACTATATAAACAGGTGGTGGTGCTGTTACGGTACCTCAGCAATTCGTTAAGAGTCACAAAGCTAAGAGATAATGGAGTTGCAAAATGGATTTGACGTTAACGAGTTGTTCAAAGCGCATGCCCACATTTGGAACCAGACCTACAACCTCATTAATTCCATGTGCCTCAAGTGTGCATACCGGATCTCATTCACAATCATGCCCAACCCTTCATGTCTCTCTCTCAGCTCACAGCTTCCCTACAAGTCAACCCTGCAAAAGCAAACGGGACGCCTCATGTCCATTCTCACTCATTCTAGTTTCTTCCACAAAAAGAAACCTCAAGAAGGTGAAGAAGAAGAAGCCTACGCTTTGACTTACACCGGTAGGCTTCTGGTGAAAGACAACCCTAAGAGTATGACATCTTCTTTTCTTCTTTCGCTTGATCCAATGCAGATGGAGCCTTGGCATCATATGAGCACTTGGTTCCTGAATGATGATCCAACTGCATATCACACAGCACATGGAATGGCTTTTTTGGGGTATGCAAGCCGTAACCCTAAGCTCAACAATTTGTTCAACAACGCAATGCTGCGTGATTCTCGCCTCATGTCAAGCGCCATGCTTCACGAGTTCAAGTGGGTGTTCGAGGGATTAGAGTCGCTTGTTGATGTTGGAGGAGGTACAGGAACTATGGCTAAGTCCATAGCCCAATCCTTTCCAAGCATGAAATGCACTGTGCTAGATCTTCCACATGTTGTCGCTGGCTTGAAGGGGACCAACAACTTGAACTATATTGGAGGCGACATGTTTGAAGCAATTCCTAACATAGATGCAGTTATGCTGAAGGTACGCACGCATTGAACTACACACACACACACACACTTGGCCTTCATTGATGACTTTTTGTGAACATGTAGAATTTGTTTTAGACTGTGACTTACAAGAGGTTTGTGTGGGAAATGTGTGAAACAGTCGGTCCTGCATGACTGGGGTAATGAAGAGTGTGTGAGGATGCTGAAGAAGTGCAAGGAGGCGATTTCAGGAAATGGGACGACGAGTAACAAAGTGATTATTATAGACATGGTGGTGGATCACCAAAATAAAGATCATGAATCGGTGGAAACTCAGCTTTTCTTGGATATGCTTATCATGGTGCTTTCTACAGGAAGAGAAAGGAGTGAGCAAGAATGGGTCAAGTTATTTTTCTCAGCTAGTTTCACTAATTACAAGATAAGTAGTGTTCTGGGTTTAAGGTTTATCATTGAAATTTACCCTTGAACATAATCATTCCTGAGAGATATGGGTATCATGCATAGTCAGTAATCTGAGGAATTTGATGAAGAATAATGTAATAATAAGAGAAGGATTATCATATTTTGTAACAGAAGCATCGCACTTACTGTTCCAGAGTTCTGCTTCACCAATCGCCCAATGCCAAAAACCAGAGTATGGAATGAAGTAATCTCTGGATCTCTTGATCAAATGAAACTGGGTCACATACAATGTATTTAGGGACAATCATAGTGAGGTTCAAAGAATCATAAAAAATTACAAAACAGTCCCATCGCAAATTCCCTTATTAGAAAGGTCTCTAGGGACTGCATTGTGATTAATTCTTGATGTGAAGTTACAGTATTGCCCTTACTAATGTGCCTATTTTCACAAGCCTCTGTGTCAATTTTGACAACTTCGTTCGCCTATTTTGATAACTGCATCTTCCTACTTTGACAAGTTCATTTTTTTACTTAAACAAATTCTAAAATGGCAAGTTAATGTATTTTTTTTCACAAGCCTCGGTCCAATTTTGACAACTTGGTCAACCTGTTTTGACAACTACATATACCTACTTTGATAAATTCATTTTCCTTCTGTTGCTCCTTTCCTTTTTTATTTAATGATGGCAACAAAGTAATTTCAGATTCAGAATTAATCACAATGCAATTCCTAAGGACCTTTTTCATAGGAGAATTTGCTATAGGACTTTTTTATAATTGTTTATGTTCCTTGGCACCTCACTGTGATTTTCCCATGTATTTATGACAAAGCAGCGCAGCTCTAATTATATCACGTAAAGCCACATGGTTAACTTTGACTCTTTGACTAACTTCTAAGCTCTAACTAACTGACACTGTGACACATAAGCATAAGATACAGTGCTCAGGACCTAGATTCATAGTATATCAGAATACTCTTAATAACAATCCTTTCACCTTGCGTTCTCGCGCATCTATATTGACATGGTAACAATAACAATAACAATGGAGAATCCAACGGAAGAAGATGTTGAATCGCTTGGAACTCAGCTCCGCTTCAATGTGCTGATGATGGTACTTAGTAGCGGAAAAGAAATAACTGAAAAAGAGGGGGCTCAGTTACTCTTTGGTGCTAGCTTTAAGACTATTTAAAAAAAGAAAAGAAAAATCCTATCTTGGGTCTAAGATTTCTCATCAAGTCTTCCTCTTAAAATTTATCAAATAAGGAATTGATAGAAGAGAGCAGTCCTCAATGGTTAGAAAAATTTTTGAGAGCAATATGTTTCACAACATATCTGCGTTTTGAACTAGTCATGTTTTCAACGCCATCATATTATTATTTGCTGATGGAATGTCAAATAGTAGTTTCATATTTTAGGCACCGACATGTACCATTCGGTTGACACATGCCTCATCGTGAAATGAGTCAATGACTGCACATATCATTTGAAAACCTATTATTTATTTAACTAACAGATTGATAAATATGAAGACAACAAGGATTTGCAATTGCAGACAAACCTACAACTGAATTCTATGTATGGGTATGGAAGATATTATTGGCAACCATGAACAAATGAT
Organism: Inga laurina; assembly: GCA_963855925.1. Lineage (NCBI taxonomy): Eukaryota > Viridiplantae > Streptophyta > Magnoliopsida > Fabales > Fabaceae > Inga > Inga laurina. The sequence continues at coordinate 81,851,772 of OY979702.1, forward strand.
CGGGAGGATAACCAAAAGACCAATGCAACTGTGAATTTAATGATTACGATTATATAGTTTTTGAAAGTAAAAATTAAAATGTATTGTTAAAATTTTATGTAAATGGTTCAGAATTGCGTTGGAAGTATAGCGGAGAGAAAATGTAGAAACCAGAAAGTCAACCATTTTACCAAAAACGTGGCGTTTGTATTTCCGCCTGCAGGATTCTTGTATTGCAGTGTACGGCTGACATAGCTAGGAATGATAAGCTCAAGTGATACAAAAGTTTTAATAATACGGTGAACTTTGGGCTTGTTTGGAATAACGATCATGTACCACAGTCATTCCTAAAAAGATTTCACTCGTACATAATACTGTCATACTGTCTTTCAGAGTGTGATGCATAAAATATATAAAACTGCCTCTCAAAGCAGTAAAAACCAGTTTAGCTATGAATATATGTAAATTGTGTTTATTCGACACTCCATTATTGGCAGGTGATGAGGGAGGACCAAACACCAACTAACAAAAGAACTTTTTTGAACCCTCCTAGACACGAAAAAAATTCCAAACAGATTCTCACAACAGGGGTTGAAAGGTTGCCACCTGATCGGTTCCATGATCCATCCTCGATGAATCGAAATGTCATCTCTGTTGAAACTTGATATCAATTCCAGAGGGCCAAAGGATGCGTGCCTTGGACTGCCAAAGAGAACCCATCTCTGCTGCCAAATGAGTTCAGCTAGTCCTCGGGAAATAATTCAATGTCTTGTGCATTCTGTGCAAACACATCATATCAAAGCCCAGTTATATCACCTTTTATTCCTTAATAAGCAAACATGTTAAAAACCAATTCCATGCACACTTCTCCGGGGTATTGAAGTGGTGTATATTAAGCAGCATGTTGAATTGATACATGCATAATAAGATTATACCATAGATTGCTTCTATATATTATACAACTCCAAATATCGCCAAAATGAACAAGTAAAATACACAATGTCAAAACTTCATCCATTAACATTTCAGTGTCACTATAGAATATAAAATCTATTAATGGATTACACAACAAGCATAGAGCCAGTAGATTAAAGAGAATGTAAACAAAAAATCAAGAGTAACAATCGTCACACTAGGAGTGCTGAACACGCCAACCTTTTGCTAACCTTTTGTAGTTAAAGCACGTAATAGTTTATGACAATTTCCCACCTAGTCAGACTGCTATGTCTTCCGCAGCATAATCTATAAATAAAACTTCAAATTCTACGTTATTGCCAGACCTAATTTTCTAACGTTCACCTATATTTATGGGAGAAAGTACACAGCCGATTTATTTATGAACCAATAAATATTGAGGGTTAATTTAAACTACATACCTTTTGTCTTTTGAATAATCCACAGACTACAGTTACGGCAGTAACATACCAACATTAGTCCCAATAGAAGGATAAAGGTTACCAAATCTATTCTAAACATGAAGGAGCAAGGACTGAAACATTATCTATGCACCTATAACCAATCCCGATCATTTAATGTAGACTTATGAAGCATGGAACTTTTAAAAATGGTCAAATCCATGTTTGAAATATATTAGATACTTGCATGGGATACAACACAACATTATGTAGCACTATAACGGCAAATAAACACTTCAAATTTTGTCAATCACCATGTAAAGGCATCAGTGTTATGTCCTGTGTCTGTAGCAGTTTCGTGGGTTTAGACTGATTATAGGAGTTTAACCTCGTATACAAGTTCATTGCTCTCCTAATACATCATTGATTCAATTTATCATCATTCTACATAGAACCGGATTAGGACACTTCCTCTTTTCATAGTCAAATAGTCCTCTGTTTAAGGCCATGTAATTGGTTGAACTTTTTTTGGTAACAAGTAATTGTTAGTAGGGGCGTTCACCGGACAGGACCGGGACAGGCCTACCCGCGTCCCATCCTGGAAAAGGACATGGGATGGCATTTTTGTCCCAGCCCTGCTAGGATCAGGACGGAACAGAAGTGAACACCCCTAATTGTTAGAACTTAGAACCTTACACTTGCATATAAAGTAGATGTAGATTCGCAGCTCTTCATAATAGTCATCAAGGACCAAGATTTACAGTTAAATTTAGCATGATTCTTATAAAATATAATGTTGCAGTCTCCTAGATCAAAACTATAAACAGGCTCAGCATTTATGAGCAAGGCATATATTGAGAGGATTCTAAGTTATCGCCAAATACAACTGTTTAATGGTGATTACTAATAAAATTTCGATATTCAACAATCCCTATTCCCTACCACTACTCCCCACGAGTTAGTTCAAACTTATATTAAACTGTTCGCCAATTACAAGTCAACAATTAACCAAAAACTACCTATTTTTCAGAAAATATTTTCGCATGCTGCCACTGATGCGGCTACCTTCCTCTAGCATGTTGTGCCAAAATTCAAGAAATGACAAAACACAAAAAGCTCAATGATATTACACCCGACAAGGCGACAACACAGCTGGATTAATAAGACGAACATACCATCCACTGGAACTTGGTCGACTCCCACTGGATCTCGGCCGATTCATCATCCCCGGATCCGACAAGCCGCCTCTCCTCATTCTCTCATACCCACCCGACTTGGGTCGTCCGTTTTCCGCATATCTACCCGGATATCCGGCAAGACCCTGCTGCCTCTGTGGCCGACTCAATTCCGGACTAGGCTTATTCTCCCTCGGAACAAATCCCGGACGAAGGTGAGGCGGCACGAACTTGTCGGATTTAGGAGATACCGCCAGCGGGGCGGGAGGCACCTCCTTATCTTTGTCGTAATTGGAAACAGGGGGTGAGAGAGACGAACCAGTTCCCGTACGACCCAATGGACGAAGGGAGATAGCGTCTGAATCCGAATTGGAGGGTGGTTGATCTGGGACTTGTTGAGTCAGCTTGGGTTGTTGCTGGGGTGGGTGTTGGGGCTGTGATTGAAGGGGTTTGGGTGTGGTTCGGGTCAGAACCAACATACGGCCGTGAGTTTTGTTGGGGGCAGAAATTGCGGAATAAGAGGCAGCAGAGTACGAAGAGGAAAGCGACGGAGCTGAGTTCTTAGCGAGGTTGGTTTTGGAAGCGGAGCTGCTGTTTTTGTCGTAGATGAGGTTGAAGTTGATGGGGTTGTACTTGTTTTTTGCCATCCAAACCCCACCAATTGCGCTGAAGAAGATAAATATTGGAACTTGATTTGGGTATTGAACTCAAATCCGAGGGATCTGAAATGATGTGAAGATGAGAAAGAAGGAAAGGAGTAATTAATTGTGTTAGACCTCTCCTCGGTGTTGCTCGTATTTTTGATTGAGAAGGCTGGAGGAGAAGTGAACGACGGCTAGACGGAACTGGAAGTAAGCCGTCGCTATTGCGGTGGGTCAGGTTGGGCAGGAAAGTAGCACATTCTGTTAGCCCAACTCTATCCTTAATTAGCTTAAACGTGGGCTCGACACATAGCCCATTTCATGATCTCGATATTTAGATTTCATATGCAACTACTTTTGGTTGGATCTGGCATCCCTCCGCTGCCTGATCCATCCGTTGTTCATCCTTTTTTCATATTGTTTTGGTATATTTTTGAGATAAGGATAGGGGTGAATTTTATTTTTTCTAAAAAATGATATCTAGTATTTTGAAATAATTTTTTAAACGCGTCTAATGTCTTAAAATATTTTTTAAGTTGCATGCAATATCTTAAAATAATTTTTAGTGCTTTTAACCTCTTAAAATATTTTTTCAATTGTACCCAATATGTTAGCAGACTAATTACAATTTTACCATTACTGTATTTTTTTAGATCCAAAAATTACTTTAAAATAATTTTTGTACTTTTAACCTTTTAAAATATTTTTTCAATTGTACTCAGTGTCTTAAGAGACTGGCTACAATTTTACCATTAATGTATTTTTCTTAGTGGTAATGAGCACCCAAAACTTAAAATATTGGTTTATTAATTTCTACCCACTCTAAAATATTTTTCCAATAGCACCTAATATTTTAAAGTAATTTTTAGAGCTGAAAAAATACATTGAGAATAAAATTGCAATCAGTCTACTAACACATTGGGTACAACTGAAAAAATATTTTAACGGGTTAAAAACGTTAAAAATTATTTTAGGATACTGCATGCTGCTTAGAAAATATTCTAAGATATTAAATGCGTCCAGAAAAGTATTTCTGTTATGAATATTGTGGTAGTGGATGTTCATAGTCTCTTAGGATTCCATAACACCTATAACCTCCCATGATTTTATGTAGCTTTATGTTGTAAATTAATTCTTATGTTTATGACATTGTAACTCCAATATAATGTGGGTTAATTCTTATGTTTATGATATTGTAACTCTTGGGAGAATTGGAGGCCTATATATAGAGGCTTAACACAAAAGAATGTAAGCACATGAAAATTCCATATGAATGAGAGTTCTTCACTCTTCATTGCTACAATTATCTCTTGTCTTTCTTCATCTCTTCATCTCAATCTTATATATTTTCTTGATTTTATAACAATTTCAAAATAGTATATATCATTTTTTTAGGGGGAAAAAGTTCAGCCATATCATTCTCACACCTACACCAAAACGGTTTAGTTTTAAAAAAAGAATGCGCAACGTACAGACCTGGCAACGGAGAGAAGCCAAATCCGTTTTGGTTGCCTTGCAGTTTGTTTCAATCAACGTCTGCGATATTCTAAATGGTTTCTACAAATTGAAGATTGTGCAAGTCAATTAGTATTGTTATTAAAAAGGGAGTCAAATAGTATAATGTGATTTATAGTTGAATATGTTTTTATAAAAAGACATCAATTTAACAAAGAAATATTTAAATAAAATTTGAGCTCCAACCTGATTTTTTTTTTTTTTTTTGAAAGATAAGTTCATTTGCTAATACTGCACATCCAAACATGATTTTTTACTACAAAAGTAAGTTTTAAAATCATAAACAAGGACTATCCATCATAAAAGCCGTTATTTGACAAGCACGTCAATGTATAGAGAGATACACATGTGAGCGAATTAAAGAGAGATATAATGATGCTTGAGAGATTATTAATTAAATCAGTAGTATTTATGTATATGTTGAGAGAGTAGGAATACATAGGTGAGTTTTATATGTTTATATACACGCCCACACGTGGGGTAATTGAGTATGCAATGTTTAAGTCGTGGGACGATAAGAGGAAGATATATCTGGAAAGCTTGCCGCCCCGACAGCGATTGATTCTACTACAACCTCTATTGTGTGGACTAGCAGGTTGATGATATGTTTGGAACGCGGAACCACCGACCACCAACGTGGTCATCACCGACAATAACAGCACCGCACAAAGCAAAGCTCCCTTCATTGATCTTGACATTGCCATATCCCTCTCCCCTCAATATGCTTCCCATCTCTAACCCATGTACATATACTCACGCCTTTCTTTATTAGAATATATTCAGTATGTGTTTGAATTAGTTTTTAGAAAATATGATTTATGAGATAAGTATATAAGTTTTATTTTGACTTGTACAAAAAGACTTCTAAAACTGTGATTTCAGTGTTACCCAAACATTCACCCAATCTGATAGTATTACATTACACCTACACATAATAAAAAAACAGAATACCAACAAATCTCTAAAAGCAATCATCGCAAAACTAACGGTGCTCGGTTAATGCCTCTAAACATTCTTCTAATCCCACCCTTTTAAAGCAAAAAATTTTGGGTTGATAACAGATTCAAGAGATGGATGCAATTCCTTGCTTTGGAGAAACAAAAAATGAGTTAATCATAAGCACCAAGAACATATAACAAGTGTCCTAGTAAAATTAGTTTTTTAAAAAATAAATTACAATGTCATATAATTTGCAACGAAAATTCAATTTCCTTTTGCCAAATGAGATATTACAATCTTCATTGCTGGGTTGGTAGATCATAGATTTCATTGAAAGACTAGAATCAAGGTCAGATTGGGGAAAACTTGGGGTTTGTGACCATTCGACTAAAAATTAGCTTATAGCTTAATGGAGCTAAAGTGGAATCCAAAAGGGGCCTAATGGGCTATGCAGAGCGAGGACTGACGGATTCGCATCAAAAAGCCCATTTCCCAACTTCTTGGTAAATTTTCGTTTATTTTCTTTACCAAAAAAAAAAAAAACAATCTTTTCTTTTCTTGTTCCCCGTTTGATTTCTTGTTCGAAAAGTTAAACCCTACCGAAAGCGTCAAGCATAAACCCTGAACTCTTCTCCACGCTTTCTCACTCGACACTCTCGCCAGGTATAATCTTCTCGTCTATTGCATTTATCGCCTGTTCATTTCCTTTCTGGTATGTTCCCTCTAGTTGTCAATATATGTGGAAATTGGATCAAATTCCCATCCCTCGGCTTTTAGTCTTCTGTTTACCGAGAAAATACAGAGGATTGTTAAATATTGATCGTGCGGGTTGCTTCCCGCTTCTATGAAGTCCTTCATATATTGATTCTATCTGCATTTCAGCGGTGGCTTTCTGAATCTTCTAAATCTTAGCCCTCCTCAATTGGGAAAATGAAATTCAAGAACTTGAAAGTTCCAAACATTCCTGGTGGTGGTCCATCCTCTGCACTGGTTAAGCTGGGGATTTTTGGGGGGATTGGCCTGTATGCAGCTGCCAACAGTCTTTACAATGTTGAAGGAGGGCATCGGGCTATTGTCTTCAACCGTGTACTCGGTGTCAAAGACAAGGTCATTGTTTGGTATCTAATTATTTTCTTTTCTAGAAATATGATTGTTTTTTGCAGATTACACCGAGTGTTAACCTGGAAAATGTATTGTGTAATTGCATTTACAATAGATAATTTTTAGTACACTGAAAACGACATGACTAGTGTTTGTCCATTCAAGATGCTAAATCCACTACTCAAGGTGCTTCAGTAAAAGACAATCTGCATCATATTAGCCTTACAATGCTGCTAAAGGCTGTCCCTAACGAAATTCAAATCTCTGTCGTCATGTAGGTCTATCCTGAAGGGACGCATTTTATGATTCCGTGGTTTGAAAGGCCAGTCATCTACGATGTCCGTGCTCGACCTCATCTCATTGAGAGCACGTCTGGGAGTCGTGATCTCCAGATGGTAAATACTTCTAACTAAAACTTGTCATGAAATTTAAATTTGAAAAACATAATGTTCACAGCTCTTACTTCTGAACCCTTTCGCCAGAAAGAATTCCAGTCTTCATTATCTCATCCTAAACAAAATTGAGTTTCTTTTTATCATTTTTATTATTTTATTTTGACATTTAATGTAGCTTGCTTTTATCTTGGTCTAGCCCGTTTACACCTGCTTGATGTCTTTAAACTTACTTTCATTAGGCGTTCTGTACTTCTGTTTTCATTCAAAGTAATCCTATGAATGATAGAAGCATGAAACTTTTACTACTTTTTTGCCAGTAGATCTGTTTGGTTTCTGGAAATTGATTTTGAAATATTTCAGATTTCGAGAAATGTGTATTCTTTTTTACCATGCTGGCTCTGAATTGCATATGCTTGTCCATATGATTGTGATTTTGTTGCGCAGGTGAGAATTGGGCTTCGAGTCCTTACCCGTCCTACACCAGGTGAATTACCTTCAATTTACCGGACTCTGGGTGAAAATTATAATGAAAGAGTTTTACCTTCTATTATACATGAAACTTTGAAAGCCGTGGTAGCACAATACAATGCCAGCCAACTGATTACTCAGAGAGAGGTATGGCCGTGCAAACTATGATTTGGCCAATAAGCATGCCAGTTGTCGTGCTGTTTCAATTTTGTAGCAGTCTCAGAATGCCAATAGTTATTTGTTTTGTCATTTACTAGCCTAACATGTTCTATATTTTATATTGACATCGATTATTTCTGGTCTGGCACTATGATAAATTGAAGAGGTGCTATCTTTAAGTTTGACTCGTTACCAGTCCTTCTGTGGTGCTTGCAAATTCATCCATTGTTTTCTTAGTAAAATTAAAAAATCCGTTTGAATGAAAAAGAAGGAAGTATATTGATTGGCTTTGCTGTTTGAAGGCTGTGAGCAGGGAAATCAGGAATGTTCTGAAAGGGAGGGCGGCCAACTTCAATATTGAACTTGATGACGTGTCAATTACCTCTTTGACCTTCGGCAAGGAGTTCACAGCTGCAATTGAAGCCAAGCAGATTGCTGCACAAGAAGCTGAGAGGGCAAAATTTGTTGTGGAGAAAGCTGAACAGGACAAGAAAAGCGCTGTAATCAGAGCACAGGTGAGACTAGGAATTTTGAGTAGTCAGAATCATATGCACCGACCACTTTGGATCATAACAGAACAATTTCGCTTCCTTTTTTATATTAATTTAGCCAACTCATCTTAGATGCCTGTAATAACCAGGGTGAGGCAAAAAGTGCCCAGTTGATCGGTCAATCTATTGCCAACAATCCGGCTTTTATCACACTGAGGAAGATAGAAGCGGCAAGAGACATCGCACATACTCTTGCAAATGCGGCAAACAAGGTCTATTTGAATTCCGATGATCTGTTGCTGAATCTTCAAGAGATGAATTTGGAAACTAACAAAAACTGAGCATCTCCGTATCAAATGGGAATGCAGTTTAGGTGGTTCAATAGTTCTATGGCAGGCTTTTGGAATCAGTTTAGCCAGAGGTTATCTGAGGTTCAGTTGAAAAGTCTGTCCTTTTCTTTTCTTATTTGGAAAAGAATGCAAAAAACGATGGAAACTTGTGCATTGTTGGACATGTTAGTGTAAAATTGTGCGGAATGCTGCCGTTAGTGAGAAAGATTTGGAATTTTTCCTAGTCTTATCAGCAAGCAATTCTTTCTTCTTGTCGTCTCTTGACTAAGATGGATGACTTAAAATACGAAATGAAGATATTTGGGGGGAAAAATATTCTGAAGTCTTGTCGCCCCGCAAGATGTCAGTAAATGAACCCTTGTATTCCAAATCAACTGCCTGATTATATATTTGGTCGTTACGAATTGTCGTTTATGATTATGGAGTGGCTCGTGGGTGTGGGCGACCCAAGGCTTTCAAAGACAGTGGCCTCCATCCTGTATTCCTATGTGCTCCTGCTTCCACCATCCGACACGAAATGAGTATTTCTTTGGTCAAGAGTTTGGAGGTGAGGCAACCACGCAAAATTCCTAATTCTGTATGATTGTGGCGGTGGGACATATGTTTGATTGAGCTTATTAAGCAGAAATAAGCCCACTTTTTGGTAATAAGCCTAAATAAAAATATGTTGCGTTTTTACAGTGTTTGGTTCAACTAATTTTAATTGCATCACCGGTAGAATAAACTACTTATTAAATAAGTTCCTCATTACCTATAAGCATGTTTGGATTAGCTTATTTTTTTAAGAATAAGCATTTATTACGTAAATCGAGATAAAACTCCTCTCACATACTTACCTCGTATACCATAAATCATAATTTATAAGCATTTATTGTCTAAAAATAAATCGTTCATTCAAACGTAAATCACATCATAAAAACTGATTTTTCTATTAAGTCATTTTTAATAAGTCAGAATCATAGTAAGTTATTTTTTTTATCATTATCCCAAACATAAATATATATACACACACATATAATCTCAATATTCTTACATTCATTCGTTGAATGTGATGCCCATCTAAAAAGCAACTGACCGAGTTATCGTTCAAAACATAATTACTAGGTTATGATAATTCGCGCACTCACAACGACGTCACGCATGAGAGTGGAACTGAAAGGAGGCGCATCAACATTGGCCTATTGGCGATTCGCTTTGAAAGCTGGTTATTGTGGGCACGTACGTCATGGGTTGACGTCTGAATGAATAAGATTAAGCGTCTGTTTGAATTAGCGGTGGAGAAATTTTTTTTTTTTATAAATGAGCTTTTGAAAAAGTCATTTAAAAAAAAGTCAGATTATAGATATGATTTGTGTTTAGATTAACAGTGACAGAAGTAACTTTTTTTGATCTCCATCTGAGTAAAAGTAGCTTTGATCTCCATATGATAAAAGCTTCATTTTCTGCAGAAACTCATCCATCACCAACGCTCTCCCAAACACACCAAATGAGTTTTTGGGGCTTTTAACCCCCCAAATGGGTTTTTTTAACCTCCAAACGAATTCCCAAACAGACCCTAAGTACCATGAAGAATGAGCCCAACATGGGCATTTCATTATATCATATACTTTTTTCGGTATATAAAATAAAATTGATTTTTTTAGAAAGATTAAAGAAACTAATTAAATTATTTTAGAGTATTTATATTTATATATTTTTCCTTTAAGTTAAGTAGTTTGACTAATAAACTAATATATAATCTAAAGATGCACAACATATAATATGATCAAGTAATTTATTTAGCTTCCTTAATTTCTCCAAAAGAAGTCAATTCTGTTTTATATTTAAAACAAAAAGAGTAGGGACAATTACAATGAAGTCCCACACAAGAAAAAAAAAATGAAAAAATGGTCCCTGAAGTTGTTAATGACAAGTCGAGGAGCGTCCATTAACAAGTTGAGGAACTTACATTGATAACTTCAAATATCATTTCTTCATTTTTTTTTTTTTATATGGGATTTCATTGTAATTACCCAAGAGTATAGCTGGAAGTCAAGAACAAAACGATGGAATTCCGTGAGCGCCGGCATACGCTATTCTTTATCCGCTGCAAATGGATAAAATAGAATTTATGAGATGGTGTTGTATGTGACGGGACAATAAACATGGCTTCTGCCGCTTATTATGACTTGAAGGAGCCGTTGTTGTCCTTGTCGATACAAACGATGTGGCCGCTAAGCTTCACTGAATTGGCAAGTGTTAGTTTGAAAATCGTATCACTTACTATCAAAACAGAATAATTAGAGGAATCATTATTCAGGAATGAATTATGATTGAGCACCGCGAAAAAGGAGAGGGGTAAGGGGTGGGGTGTGATCCACGTTGGGATGATGTAATAGGTGGAGGAAGAGGACAGGGAAGGGGTTGGTTGGCGACAACCAAGGAGTTAATACAGCATTATCCCTGCCACGTGGCGGGCCCTCCCTTCTGAGTTCTGTGTCCTGACATTATACCACACGCCTTCTCATCTCATGTGGTCATTTCAACGTTGCTCTTACTCTATCTTCTATCTTCTTTATGATTTTCTCTTTTTTTTATGTTAATTATTTAGTTATTAGGATATTTTTATTCTGCACGTTAAAGGGCAACATTTTTCTAAAAATAGATATTACAAATTTTTTTTATTACGCATCAATTATAAAGAACCATGCTAACCGTAATTGACCCCTATTTACAATCAAACACGAGATGGCTAAATTCCTTTGAAAAGGTTGTGATTTTCTAAAAATTGAGTAAGTATAAATTTTTTTAAAAAATGTTTTAAATTATAGTAGATTTAACGAGTTACTACCTCCGGTCCTAATTATAAGATAAAGTTGATTTTTTTGGAGAAATTAAGGAAGACAATTAAATTACTTAAAAGTATCTACATTTTTATGTTTTTCTTCAAATTAATTAATTTAACTAATAAACTAATATATAATCTAAGAATATTAAAAATATAAACATTTTAAAGTAATTTAATTGGCTTCCTTAATTTCTCCAAAAAAATCAATTTTATCTTATAATTAGGACAGAAGGGAATATTAAATTTTGCCTAAAACTAGTAGCTCTGCTTCTCAAAATGGTGGGCAGTTAGGTAAATTAGAGTTGTATTTTATATGGGAAACGGCATATACTGAATTTTAAACGGGAACGTTGCCTCGTGTGTGGGTCAGACATCACCGTTCCCCGAGGCGTTTACTCGGTTGGCATTCGAGAACGTGATAATTGATAAAATTAAGTAATAGGATTGTTTATGCGACAAAACACGAGATGAGACACGGGATTATGGAAATGGCGCAAGTGGGACGCCGTCCAAGCAAAGACGGTTCACAATAAAATCAGATAGAGAGAGATAGGCAGTGACCTAACCACAAACGTCAGCCCCAATACGACCAAATCCCGCACCGCGTCTCTTCTTCTCCTCCTCCTCCCCGTGTGTGTCTATATATATAAACACATTAGTCTTCTCTTTCTCATCCTCCAATCTCTCCAGCTTGTTATTAATTGCTCTCTTCATTATTCTCTTCTAAGCAACCACGATGCAAGAAGCGATTCCCTACAGGACATTTCATCACTCCTTCACCACCCACTCTCCCTCCCCTGTTTCCCCGGCGTCCCTCGCCAAGATGGTGACGGACAACGCCGTGATTGTCGTCGGAAGGCGCGGCTGCTGCATGAGCCACGTCGTCAAGCGTCTTCTCTTGGGCCTGGGTGTCAACCCTGCGGTTTATGACGTCGACGACAAGGATGAGGCGGGTGTTGTTACGGAGCTTCAAGCATTGATTCAGGGCAACGATCAAGACGAAAAGCTTCACTTCCCGGCGGTGTTCATAGGGGGCAAATTGTTCGGAGGGTTGGACCGTCTCATGGCCACCCATATTTCCGGCGATTTGATTCCCATTCTCAAACAAGCAGGCGCCTTGTGGCTCTAACTCTTCAATTTCTTTCTATTTTTCCCTCTCTGTTTCGGAAGTTGTAAAGAAAAGGGATTCATTTCCTGTGTTAATGAAATGGATGGTAGGATACAATGTTATGATATGACAAGGCAAAAGACAGCATATTTTTACTCTCTGTTTCTCCGTTGCGTTGGCAGGGTTCCAGTTCTTACTTTATCCATCACAATCTGAACTGAGGAAAACAAAACGAGCCTTCACAATTGTTTTTCTATTGCTCTTAGTAATTTAAGTTGTTTCGATGGTGTGAGTAAAGACTTGCAATTAATTCATTACTTAACGAATGATATGATTGTCTGTGTATTGGGAGTGTGTCATTAGGGACGGGAACAATGATTTAGTTGGGAAGGCTGATTCATGAAGAAGTTTGGGTTTATCCTAACAGCGCTGTATAACTAATAGAGATTCATAAGGACTGGAGATCTATCAAGGGATGGAGGGCTTGTTTAAACTCGATCACTTTTATCTCATCTTATTTTTGTATGGGAAAATGTGCTTCATCTATGAAAATGGAACAGAATTTGTCCGGAGGTTCAAATACAAGGAAATGCCAAAAGCAGAAAAGAATAGTTTCCTCTTCAACTTGACTTTTACCCCATAAGTTCTTTTTCCCAAAAGCCATCAAAACCTATATTCTACAAAATCACTCTTAAAGAGATCCAACGTGATTTCAAACGCGCCGTTAATCATGACTCCAAGAGAGCCTTGAATCATTTCTCAAGACTTGTTTTAAAAATAAGTCCAATCAAATACACACTTAATACATTCGTGGTTCAAATGTGAGAGTCAATACAGCATATTCATCTCTGGATTGGAGTGTTTTGTCCGTAATAAGCATTGTTCAAAGCTTTTAACCAGTGCACTACACTAACCGTAGAAAATAACAAATATTACCTTCTATCCTTAACATGGGATCCACTTTTATAGTGTAAATTAAGGGTCGTGTGCCGTAATACCATACAGTCACTCTCAATAATGTCAGCAATTAACACATCGTTCTATTCTTTCACGTTTTCTTTGAACAACACGTCATAGTATACTAGTTTTTCATATTGCCAATTGTGGCAAAATGCTGACAGCCATGGTGCTTTTCACACGAATGCATATTAGTGGGCCAGGTACGGACGACGTTGGTTCAGGCGGTGAAATTAGTGTGCGGTATAATAGATGGCAATTGACTTTAATTCAATTTGTTCCAGTCACAGAAAAACGCGTCAATTAGTTGCCATATATGATGGGTATGAGCTATCTTATTTTGTAAAATAATCATACTACAAAAAATCGGACCGGACCGGTCGGTTGAACCGGGAACCGGTCTCTGGTCCGATCTGATTTGATCAGTAATCGGTCAGACCGATCGGACCGGTCAGAACCGATAAAACCGGTGGTCCAACCGGTTGATCCCAGTTTCTTTTCTTTTCTTTTTTAAAATTTTCTAAATTTTTATTGTGTTTTTTGAGGGCAAAATGGAAAGTTGAAGACTAAAATGAAGAGAAAAATAGATAAAGAAAGAACAAATCTAAAAAATGAAGAAAATAATGAAAAAAATTATTTAAAAAGATATAATAATTATAGGAAATGAGATATCTTTGCATAAGTATAGGTATTATAACTAATGCTAATAGATTTTAAACATTTTTTTTTCTAAAAATATTTATTTTTATCTATAGAAGTTTAAAAATATATTAATATATATTATCACTAATAAATTATAATATTTTAATATGACCGGTTATGACCGGTTCAACTACCGGTTAGACCCCGGTTGACCCATTAACCCTTGAACCTGTATTGTGATCGGTTCATTGCCCGATCCGATTTTTCGTTCCTTGAAAATAATACATGACCTACCTCATCACCCTTTTTTTTAACAAAATAAATAATAGTTTATCTTGAATTTCATGGCATATTGATGCAAATTTCTTTTACGGTTCTTTGTAAGACTTAAATTTGCTCAAAACCTGGTCTTCAACAACGAAAAGAATAGTTAACTCATAACTCTATTTGATAATGAAAATATAAAAGAGTTATAATAGTTTCAAATTATGGATAAAAATGTCATATTACTCCCTCCGGTCCTAAATATAGGATAAAGTTTGTAGTGCAAATTACACTACAAACTTTGTCCTATATTCAGGATCGGAGGTGGTATTAATACTTTTGACGACCTTAATTATCTATTGGTTTGCTCCGGTTGATTAACAATAACCAAGCTCACGTGCTTTGTTTACTTACATATTTTCTATTTTCTCGTCCCAATGGAACAAAGTAAGGAAGTGGGCATCGTTACAAAAAATGAGAATATATAACTTCATTTGAGGACGAAAATAGAAGAAAAATCTGAAAAGAATATTATACAAAAAGATCATAAATCTCCCAAATTAGCTGTTGCTTTCGATTCTATTCACGTTATCTATTGGTTTGTTCCAAATAACTAAGACAAGCTTGCGTGCTTGATTATTTATTTATTTATTTACGGGGTCTATTTCCTCGTAACCCAACTAAAAAAGTAGTCAGCCATCACGGCGAAAAATGTCTACAACTTTTTCATCACGAAAACAGAAGAAAAATGTGAAAAGAAAAATATTTTCTAAATATAAATCCTTCCCAACTTCTCCTCTACTTTTCACTGTATTCCAAAATATAATTCCCAGAATTCTCACCTTCCTTCAATTTCCTTCCTGTACGTTATTCATTAGTTTATTCACAGCAATTAAAACATGCTCACACTTGTACAAAAAAAAAAAAGGCTCGAGAAAACAATATAGTAATTCAAAATTAAACTAAACGGGCGCAAGGCTTTAAAGAAATGAAACCGATGGGCCTGAATTTTTGGGCCAAATTTTGAAATGGATTTCAAAAGTATAGGGTCACATATCATACCCGGCCATTCCCATCACTTGAATTCTACTCTAGGTACTTCATTGTTGTTCAACTTCAAAATAATG
Source organism: Inga laurina (assembly GCA_963855925.1). NCBI lineage: Eukaryota > Viridiplantae > Streptophyta > Magnoliopsida > Fabales > Fabaceae > Inga > Inga laurina. The sequence goes on from OY979702.1 coordinate 81,867,265, forward strand.
TGAGTCAAAATTGTACCAAAAATATGCTGACTCAAAAATATAAATAAATAAGATGTTGAAGATATATAATGTCATAGAAAATAAAATGAATGTACATCTCATCTGACATATGATTAGCTATGACAGAATTTGGTAACGAGTCTGTTTTTTGGGGTATCATAGCTGATTTATAAGATACCCCACATATATCTTAAATAAGATAGGGATGGTCATTTTTTATTGGATGCATCATGTAACCTCAATCTTATATGTACGTTTATATATCTACCGTCCTATTTATTTGTTTATATATATATATATATATATATATATATATATATATATATATATATTGCGTCATAACCGACGGCAGCTAGTAAAAAACTGTGAAGAGTACAAGTTATCAATAATAAGGAACACGCCACAGTCTAATTAAGATGTTCCTCATCCTCAAGAGTTTAATGCAAACTCGTTTTAGCTGTATAGCTATTAGCTAGCACTTTTAGTACGGGAGTTAATAAAGTTTCAGTGACAACATATGGTGTTTAAGAGTATAGAAGAATATACTCCCTCCGGTCCTAATTATATGATATATTTACCTAACTTTGAAGAAATTAAGGATAGTAGTTAAATTAGTTAATTGTATTTATTTTTCAAAAATGCCCTTATTTAATAGGGTGATTTAGGAATGCTACATGAGTCTACCATGAGGCAATCCAACCATTATCTAAATCAGTATTCTCTCTCCACCTCTCTGTGTTTACTTCCATGGTATTTTATTTGGTGTATGTTTGATACTTCATGGTACCGCACGTCGGACGAGGCAATCCAACCATTATCTAAAGCAATGGGGGTATTTTGGGAAGAAATTGATAAAAATTAAAATTTTGTCCTATAATTAGGATCAAGATCAATTTTCAAATATTATCCTATAATTAGGATCAGAGGGACTACTACATTAGATTTCAAGTGTCCTCCTAATGAATCATAATAGGAGTGCGTAATAATTGGGAAAAAAGCCATCAATAATCAATCAAATGACTTATATTATGAATCCATAATTTCTTTTAGAATGTGCCCTATATTTGAAAGCGGAGGGAGTATTATTTCTTGTAATGAGGTCCGGAGGGGAGAGCAATATTTTATAAAACTCAATATCATGTTTCACGTTCACCTCTGACTCTGCAGGCTTGTTTGTTATGAGAGGAGGAGAGGGAAAGTGGATGAAAGGAAAAAATTTTTGAATTGAATTTAAAAAAATTAGAGAAGTGGGGTTAAAAATTTCTAATTAATTTTTCTTATTCTTTAATCTTACATATTCTCTTTATTAAAATTTTATTACCCCACTTCTTCAATATTTTAAAATTATACTTGCAAAAATTTCCCCTCCCCTTTAAATCTCTCACACCAAACAAACCCGCAACTTCACGCTGTCTTGTACATACAGTTAATAACTGTGTCTTTGAGATGGTCATGAGCCACATATATCCCACAACACATTAATTGGATTACATTTGAAGATAAAGAAGATCCTCCAAAACTATACAACATGTGCTAACGACAATTGATAGGAATTATTTATGAGGCCTATAGTTATAATTATTTCCCCCCTTAGAACGTATTCTTATTTCTTCGCCTATATTCAAACCCCCATATGGGATCCATCGTGATTGTGGAGTACCTTTGTTGTGAGAACAAACAAGCAATTAATTTAATTTACAAAAGAAAGGCACCACAAATTTAGGCAAGCAAGATGGAAGATAACAAAAGTCACTTTTTATGGCCATCACGACGTTGTGTTGATGGGGCAATACATATATATATATATATATATATATATATATATATATATATATATATATATATATATATATATTATGTAGAAAGTGTAGGTGTGTGAAATTAACAAAAGCACGATGGATAAAATGGTGGAAGTGGAAGATGGGCCTCCTTTGTCTGTGAATAATTCCCATGAGGAAGGAGCGAGGGTTTTGAAAATCTGTCATTTTGCTGCAAAATTATTTGCCAATAATTGAAAAAGGAGAGCCGATGACAAATCATATCCCCAATTGATTTTCTTCTCTATCCCGAGATCGTATCAAAATTCAAACCTTTTTTTGGTTCTCTCTTCTTTTATTTCCTTAGTGGAGCCTTGAGTGCTCACTACTCATATATTAGTGACGGTGACCTTCCTCGCAACAGAGAGAAGAGATAGTGACTCCCTTCTTTTAATTAATTTGATTACCGCATAACATGATCTTGATTTGAAAATAAATTAAACTTCTGATCTGGGCATTATATGGTCCCTCTCTTCTCCCTCTTCTTCTTCTTGTTTTTTTTTTTGCATGGATGGTCCCTACCTCTTTAAAGGAAGCTAAGAGAGAAGTGAATGCTTTTGAGTCACGCTTTTGAAAGCTAAAAGGAGAAAGCCTCGTAGAGTTGTTAGTATTATATGAGAAAGATGGCAATTGATATAAGGTATAGTAGTGGTGGTCTATTCTTTTCGCATGCCTCCACACAGTGCTTTGCCTCTTCACCCTCCAAACCTCCTCCATTCTCATCAACATTTCATCATTATCCATTCCCATAATACCCATAAAATTATAACTCTTGTTATTGCTTACTTATTTTCAAATGTGTATGTTTTGTTGATTTTTTTAAGAAGGGTTGATCACTAATCTACAATTTTTTTAAGGTTTAGTTGGGGTGATTTCCTTTACATAATGGAAATCATTTTCCCTTTTACTCACCAAATCGTTAGCCACCATCTTATACCACTAACACCATTATCCATAATAGGCCAACATTATCATAGCCATATTATCATGCGCCTAATTACCTGGTCGTTTGATCCAATCCTTAACTCATTTTTAGAATGAAATATAAGTTTGGGTTTAATTAAAAAAGTTCAAGCCAGAAATCAAAATCTTGGTTAGACCAATTTTCTATCACAAGCTAGCTCAAGTCTCAAAAATTTCTATCAGTTGAAAATGCCATTAGTTTATAAACTAAATGCTATGATATATCATTAGAGTCTCCACCATTGCTGGATTATATTTCATTGAATTACCGAATTAACATACCTTATAAAGAAGAAGTAATATTATTTGGCCTTCATTGAATTCTTTTATGCTTTCCAATGGAAGTATGTGAAGCGAGAGAGAGAAAGGGGTTGGTGGAGTTTCAAAAAAAAAAGTTGAAAGTTTTGGGGCCTAGAAAGTTGAAGCCATTGGGAGGAGTGGTGGGAGAATATTCTAAGGCCACCAAAGTTCAACAGCTAAATTCCAAAGATTAAACTTAAACAATGTGCTCAAATCAAGAACATCATTAGATTATGATTAAGGGTCTGCCAGTATTGCAGGCAAAAGTCAGCCCACAAGGTGACGACTCTCAAACTTCCAAATATTCACTGCCTTTGTCAGCTCCTTGTCTTTTAACCTTTTCCCTCTCTTCAAACATTCGTACCATTTCCCCCTTTTCCATTCAATCCCATTTCCAAGGTCATGTGAATTCAAACTCGCTAAATACATATGCCTAGAGAACCACATTTTTAGGTCAAGCATACTTTTTTCCTTTCTCTCGATTTTTTATTTTTCTTCTTCTGGTGGTTAGAAACAAGATACTCGAGCTTCATATGAAATACTAAAATACTGAAATAGTTCATGCTCCCGTAGCTTATAATTTGATTAGGATCATATGATGATTGATGAGAAGGAAGATGCGGGCGGCTTTATTTTAAAACTTTTTTCTTGCGAAGTTGTGGTAAATACGCGATCTACCGATTATCTTAAGCCATCCATATATACATGGAAGTTCATTAAACATATCCATAGAAGCCTCGGGATTCTTTTAAAGTTAAAAAGAAAATGGACGTGAAAGATGTGATAGCTAGAAAAAGCCATAAAGTGAAATATCTAGCTACCAAACGAACCAGAAAAATTGACAATATATAAAAAGGTGCTCAAGTTCAGTTCATGTTCGACTCGGATACGGGTCAAATATCGTCCAGCCAATGGAGGTCTGTCAATATTGGCCTTTTTACCGGTGTTAATAATAAATCCAAGAATTCAGGACTTATTATCAGATCAATTACAACATCGTAGGATAGTAATACATATAGAAACAATAATAAGAACAAAGAAACAGATAGTTTGATATAGGCACACAATAAAATTAAAGTCAAGTTGGGGGAGCGACCCGCCAATATTGTGAGACATAACATGTTGTCATCTGGACGATTATTCCCTTTTCTGTGTTGTTTCGTCGTTTCCAGTGGAATTACCTTCATTGACAGTTTGGATTGTGCATGGACACACGTGCATGGCTGTTTTCCAAGAATAGTGTCAAAATATTAATGTACAGCTAGCCGTATTTCTCCTCCGTAATTTGTAAATTTTAATTACATAGTTTATTAACAAAAATTAATTACATCCTAGGACCTCATGGCCTCTTCCCTTTCAAACCCAATATAGGCCATGCATGCGTTTCACAACTTTTTTGGCTTGTTATTAGCAGCAATCTCGGACACTTCCACTTTTAATATATAGGTTCAAAATAGTCCCATATTTGTGTGTAAAATGTACACTGAAGAAGGAGTTTAATTTGTGATTAAAAAACATTAGTGGGGTTACTTACTAATAAGTAATTATATATGACCAAATCTATACATGGAAATATTAATGAACAGAACATGGTGATTGGAAGAGAAAGGGTTAGAAAAATAACAAAACAAAAGGAAACAATTATGGGATAATCATTAATTCCTAATGGAGATGAACTTTTTATTTTTCCGACCTCATCATATGGACATGATCATATACCTTTGCTTGATCTTCCTCTCCTCTCTTATCTTTTATGGGGGGTCGCATTTCCCTCTCCCTTTTCTAATTCCTAGTCTTTACACCCACTTTCTCTTTCTCTCTCACTACTTTAATTTAACTTTCCCCGCCTGCTATAGCATCTTGTAGTGTTATTTTATTCCATCTCTCACAGAGATCCCATCTTGCATAATATCAACTCAGTTTGTGTTTTTTTAGGGTTTGAACCACAAATATAATTAAAGAAGCTTGCCCATCCTCTTGGGTCGTCTTCTCATAATTCATTATTGCTCTCTAGCTAAGACTCGTTCTCTCACTTAGCCAGCCTCTAACTGTTTCTAGGTTCCTTCTAAACAGAGTCAAACTCCAGAAAAAAAAAATACAGCCTGAGATGCTCCTGCAACAAAAGATGGATGATGCAGAAATTTCAAGTGGTTTTCCTTCTCATCAGAACCCAACTGATCATCTTGAATCTAGTAATAACAATCCTCCTGTTTTGAAGAGGAAGAGAAACCTCCCAGGAAATCCAGGTAAATTATTAGCTCATCAGTCTCTTTCTCTGTCTCTCTTTGATTAGCTTTTCTTTCAGAAATATATATACTCAGAAAGTCAATTGTTCTTTTATAAGACAAGGGTAATTATCATGAGAATGATCCTGTGATCACAGATCCTGAAGCAGAGGTCATAGCCTTATCGCCGAAGACTCTGATGGCCACAAACAGATTCTTGTGTGAAATCTGTGGGAAGGGGTTCCAAAGGGATCAGAATCTTCAGCTGCATAGAAGAGGACACAATCTTCCATGGAAGCTGAAGCAGAGGACAAGCAAAGAACCAAGGAAGAGAGTGTATGTGTGCCCTGAGAAGACATGTGTGCACCATGACCCTTCAAGGGCTCTGGGGGACTTAACAGGGATAAAGAAGCACTTTTGCAGAAAGCATGGAGAGAAGAAGTGGAAGTGCGAGAAGTGCTCAAAGAGATATGCTGTACAGTCAGACTGGAAAGCCCACTCTAAGACCTGTGGCACCAGAGAGTACAAATGTGATTGTGGCACTATCTTTTCACGGTAATAGTTCCTTGTACCTCTCTCCCTCATCATGATCTATAACTCTGATTCTTGGATGATGCATCAATTCAGTTCAAAAAGTGGTAGCTTGTCTAGAATCACTCAAGTTTACTCCTTTATTCCTGACGAAACATATATAGTGCATCACAGTTCCTTCATGCAGACAATTAGTTAGATGAAAATAAAGACAAAATGATCAATATCGTTGTCCCTAATTAACCCCCCCTCTCTCTATCTCTGTCTCTGGGGTCTGGGTGGTTCCTGTCAATTTGGCTTTTAGCAGTAAATAGAGTAGAAAACAGACAAGTTTTTGATCAAGTTTCTTATCTCAAATATTTAGGAATAACTTAACCCTTGTTTTTAATTAAGAATGACCTAGGTGTGACTCCCATGTAGGTTAACATTATTACAAGCAAGCCATTATGCCTGGTCTACAACAAGTAATAAATCACATTTAGGCTTAAGTTGAAACGAATCTTCTAATTGCACGCGTATTTGGATATATTTAGCTTGCTAGTTTGAGTTGCTAAAGATTAATTGATGAGATTTGGTTTGAGCAGGAGAGACAGTTTCATAACTCACAGGGCATTCTGCAATGCCTTAGCAGAAGAGACAGCAAGAGTGAATGCAGCATCTACAATGGCCAACTCCTTTCTGGGTTACACCATCATTGGAAACTCCCAAGGGCCTGCTGACATAAGCATGACCACTCATTTCCCTTCCATTTTCAAGCCAATTTCAAATACTAGTGTTGCTGAAACAAGTCATCAAGCACCTAGTGGGCTATCTCTATGGATGGCCCCAACTCAAACGTTAACGCAAGGTCCTCCTCAAACTCATCACAACACAATGGTCAATAATTTGAACAGTAATAGAAATGACATGTTTGAGATTCATCATCAACTGGGATCAGTCATCACTAGCTCATCATCATCAGGATCAATACTTTACGGGAACAACCCGCATGTGTCATGCTCAAATCCTCAGCTGATGAGTTGGGTGTTTGGGAGTGATCATAATAAGAACGGCAGTGATCATCATCATCATCATAATCATCAAGATCAGCTGATCAGTGTTCCTTCGTTGTACAGCTCCCAACATCAGCAATCCCATCAAACATCCTCGGCAAACATGTCGGCCACAGTTTTGTTACAGAAGGCTGCTCAAATCGGGGCAACTTCAACCGACACGTCATTCCTGGGCACCTTAGGGCTGAAATGCAGCAACAGTAGTCAGGAACAAGAAGGGAACAAATTTTGCGGCATCTATGGTACAGGTTCATCAATACTCGTATCTACCCTTGGAAGCGAGACGACAGAGAACCCTGCAAAACGCAGGAATATACAGCACAAAGAAGAGATCAGCAATAATGGAGGAGAGCAGACTAGGGATTTTCTGGGTGTGGGCGTAGAATCCATATGCCATGCTGCTCCAATCAACGGATGGATTTAATTTGAAGCATCAGATAGCAGGCCAAAACATGTTAACGCTAAATATGATGATGCATGTGTGGCAATCGATAATGTGATGTTTCATATATAATTACTTGAACGAGTAAGGTTAAGTGAATGTTAAGGTAATTATGAATGGTTTATGGGAAAGGAAAAAAGGAGAGAGGTGTGGATCAATGAGGAAGAAGGGAAAAAGTGGGGGTGATGATGGAGGGTGAAAGTGAAAAGTATGGTATGAGAGAGAGAGAGAGAGATCCACGGCCAGGCCATGCATATTATTTTCAAGTGGGCAGCTTTTGGACTTCATTATTGCCCTCTTTCGCACCGCATCGACTATGCCTGTGGTTGCCTTTCTCCAACGTTTTATTTTTCATATCGGTTTAGGTTTGATATATTTTATAAAAACAATATTATTGAGTTCTTTGCATTTAAATAAATCTAACCACAAGATAAAACTTGGTCTAAATATATGATTTAAACCTGAAACTAAAACGAGCGTTATGATCGAGTATTTATATTTTTATCGTTGCTATATATGTTTCTATGGAGAATCCATGTGTTTTTTCGTATAACGCAAGTATAGTGAGCATTTTTCATTCATATATATGGTGGCTCCCGAGTTCATGTGATTCCTCTTTTTCGTGTTCAATCAACTCACAAAAAGAGAATTTATGCACAATTTAGCTAGTACAACTTGACTAGATCACTTTTAGCCTGTATGTGCATTAAGAAATAAAATGGTCCACGACCTGTTCAATGTTACCACGATCAACTTTTTTTTTTTTGGTCAGCATTACCACATTCAACTAACCTCACTATAACTCTTTCTATAAGAATATCCCGCTTTCTTTTTCTGTTTGTTTTTTAATTTATATTTTTCGTGTTTCCCAAGTACAGCAAATATTCCTCATGATACCTTCAATTACCAATTATGTAAAGAATGGTTTTACGTTTTAATCATTTATGATTTTAATATAAATATCATAAATTTATATCGTTGAATTTCTCTTTGAATTAATTTCCTAGAATGTGCTGACTTGGGTTATATGAATCAGAACGTACAAAAAGAGAAAATGCATGTAAGAATGTTTTTTTAAAAGAAAAAAGGAAAAAGGAATGAGTCATTTTGTGCAGCCTTATTTGCCGTACTAACTCTTCGATTTTGTTTCAACTGCAGTAGAGGTGGTAATAAAACCGTCTTACTTGATAAAGTAGGCAATTTGGGTTCTGAAAAATTGAGGTTATTTGAGAACGGTTCTTTTATATCTAAACCCATATAGATTCAACCAGCAACAGATTTGCTCATATATTTTTTTTAATGTAACCCAATTACCCAGGTCCGGAAGCCCCAAATCCAAAAAGGCAAAGACTGAATTTCGGACCTCTCACAGTTTCATTTATCTCATTACTCAGTCACTCTCTTGACTCACGCTCACAGACACAGTCTCTCCTTCCTCATAGAAGCCATGCTCGTCCAGATCCTCTCCTTCCAGACTGAATCTCAGACGTCAGGGGCTCAGCGTCAGCCCTCACTCCTCATAGAAGTCGTGCTCGTCCAGATCTTCTCCTTCTAGCTCGCGAGGGCTCGCGTGAATGTCGGTGGTGGTGAAACACTAAGGTCCGACAGTGATTTCCAGCGACGGCGGTGGATTAGGTGTGAAAATGCAGAATAAAGAAATTTTAAACAAAAATATGGGCTGGGTGGACTAACCGCCAACCCAACAGTTATTAGTTGGGTTAACTAAATGTTAATTCATATTAAATTATTAATACGATCTTATTAAATCCAAATTTATATGATCCCAATCAATAGTGGATTAGCCCGAATTTAATGATCCGGATCATATTACCACCTATACATTTTAGGATGCATTATGGCATGATGAGTGGAGCATACGATTTATCAAATTGTTCGCCAGTACACACACATTTATCTATAAAGTATTTATCTATAATAATGCATTTTCAATAAAACCATGTGAAAATAATAGAAAAAGCACTTTGAAATTACAAAATCTCAAATTATGTATTTTTCTTAAAATAAGTTGTGAATTATTTATCAAATCCCCTTATTATCTTATCAATTATTGATAACAAACATGATTTAAGATTTTATAATTTTAAAATTCTTTTTCTATAATTTTCTCTAAAATCATTGATTAGCTCATGCTAAGATTGTCCATCAAGACCACAAAACCTTTGTTCCCAAATTAATTAAATTCCAAGTATAATTTAATTTACAGTGATTTAACGATTTTATGGTAGCTATAGAAGCTTTTTTTAAAGGACAAGGTTTACATCCATTGATTTATATCAAGTTCCTCCAGTTATCCAATAAGAGAATGACACCTAGACTTTTTTGACACATCATCAAATAACACCGTTACTCTTCTCTCCCTCATAGACAAAGAAATTTCTGCTTAAACCCTAATTGCTGCGAATCATGATCAGCATATACAGTGGGAGCGTGGAGGGCATGATGGCAGCGACAAGTGATCGATTCTTAATAACAAATTTGATTTAAGATTTTGTAATTTTAAAATTTTTTTTCTGTTTTTTTCCCAAAAAAAAAATATATTCACAGTGAGACTGAGACCTAAGAGTCTTCTCTTTTAATTTCTAAATAACAAATAAATTAAGACGCCTGTTTTTTTCAAAGTGCAAACTGAACGCTTTGCTTCGTGGATCATATATGTGCTAGGTATACAAGAATAATAATTTTTTTTGGTAACTTAAGGAAGAATAATAAATTTTGATAGACGAGCAATAGATTCCGATGCCTAATTAATGTTGCTTTTGTAATTCTGTACATATTTGTTAATATACTCCATTTCATTCAAAAATAAATAAATTTTGATAGAGGAAATTTTGCGTTACAAATAGGGACTGAAACAAGAAAAGGAACGCTTTATAGGGAAAATATTGCAAGATTAGCCTATTTTTAAGGCCCGGGCCCCATATATGGGCCTTAAGGTTAACTTTCGCAGTTCTTTAGCGTTAGGCATCACGCGCGTCTACTGTTGCTATCTTCGGTGATCCATCGGATTTGTTTCTGCTTCTAAGTTCTTTATATATATTTTTACACTTTGACCTTCCAAACACTACACTGTTACTCACTCTTTTTCTTTTTTTTTTCTAAAATAAGTTTAAATGAGTTAGATCCCAATAACTCATCAGTTTAAATATGCGTCCGGGCTTATCGGGGCTTAAAAAACGTTTCAGAGATACTTACAGTCTGATTCTCATTTCTAATGATGGCCAAAATCTTCATCATGTTCTTTGTACGTACAGCATACACTATTATTGGATTTTCTAGCTAATAAATATCACATATAAGTTCATATATATACTTGCAATTAAACTGGAAAGTAACATGCATATTAATTACTGCTCAGAGTAAAAAGTCATGTTTGTACAGCTTGCTAGTTAGTCTTCACTTTCGGTTTGCACAACACACTTTATGTTTCTCTGACACTGTACAAATCATGATACAGACGACGACTTCTTCAAAAACAAAAATTAAAATCAACCAAAAAAAGGTCACAGCAACATCCCGATTCTCCTCCTCCTCCTCCTCCTCCTCATGCTCTGCATGCCTTCTTATCAGATGAAGGAATATCTCTCTTGTTTATTCTTCTCCACCTTTTCCCCTCCTAATTAATAACTAAACTTTTGGTTATTAACTTATTTCCTTTCTCTGCATATATAATAATAATATTGTAATTATCATATATATATGTGAAACTGTGATATATCCCTTATTTGTATTCCCTTCAAGGTCAAGGAATATTGAAAGAAGAACCATCCTGGACAGGAAAATGGGAGATCACTTGAGCATTATTGCTAGACCTGTTGTGTTGTTGGTTACCTTGATCGAAGGACAAGAAAGAAGAACCATAGAACTCAACAAACCCATTATTATTATTGCCCTTATGATGATTACTGGCAGCCTCGTACATGGCCTGGGTTTTGAGTTTTGCAGGATTAAGTGACTGATCTTTCGTGAGCAAGGAACCACATTGCCTAGGCTGTGTTTGGTAGAAAACCTTGGACACCACTAGCTCTCCTTCTTTCTCTTCTTCGTTGTAACCGAGGTGGTACTGGTGCATTACCCAGTTTGTCTTCTCGGGCTTTCTTTGCTTCCCATAGTTAGTGTAGAGCACCAGAATCTTCTTGTACCCTATTAGCTCCCCACTCAGATACACTGGCCTCGTCTTGCCTGTCTTGTGCCAGCGTGTCTCGCTCCCGTCCACCTCATCAGTGTGTACCTTCCTCCTTTTCCTTGTTCCTGTCGTGTATGCCTTCGATGGCCTGTGAAAGAAATGGCGCACCAGACCATCTTTGCTTACTCCTGCAGTCAAAACATATTTATTCTAATTAATTAACAACATATTTTAGTCACTTCACAGTACGTTGACACTATTTCACGTATCAGATATCATGCTATTTCAGGTGATATTATTATATTTGGTTTGGTGGTCATTATTAGATGAAATTATAATGAAGAGATCTTTGACAATAATTCAGAAATAAAGAGGTGGAAAGTACAGAAGTTAGGTGCCTTGTAATAGCAAGGTTGGGTGCAAGGTTTTTATCCTAATATATATGGGGAGAGATAACAGGGTGTGAATAAATGGTCACGTCTTCTACCATAGGCGTTTATCGACGAAAGCACTTCTTTCTCCTTTTCATTGAGTCAAGTCTAATTAAGAATTCCTCCATCAAATATGAGTAGCGTAGTCCTCAGCAGGAAAAAGGACAAGCAGAGATAAAATCACACAAAATATGGATTTTATGGAGTTTATATTTAATTAATGAGTGACCGCTGGTATCTTTTCAGGACGAGTATAGAACATATAGTAGATTTCATTCTTCTGTTAGTGCCGATTCAACCTTCTTTCTCTTGTTTTCATTTTCTCAAGTCTATAAACCAACTTTCTGACCAGCAATGCATTTAGCAATGAAAAATATTTGTAAATCAGAAGTGATTATACGTAGCTCTGAGAAGGAAAAAGTAAAAGCGGAAACAAGCATATGAATCACACAAACATGGATATGGGATAGTTATTGAAGAATAACCTGGTAGCTTCTCAGGATGAGTATAGCAGATTCCATTCTCGCCTTCAAGAGTAGGGATGAACTCATCAATAAGTGGATGGAGCTTATGAATATCAGATCGAACTTTGGCTTCCAAATGTTCCAGAATCTCTTGATCTGTTGGATCAAACTTCACTCCAGCAGGCAGTCCCGGCAAGTCATGGATCCCGGCCTAACAAATATTGAATACATATATATAACTTGTTATATCCAATAAAAATAAAGCTAAAAACTAAGATCATCATTCAACTTTCACACTAAACAAAACTACACACAATAATTATATTTAGAGATAATGCATATACATATATATAGAGGGAGAGAGGGAGAACCTGTTCGTGGCATTTGATGTGGTGTCCACAGGAAGGGCATGTTGTAATTAAGCTGTCTTTGCGCTTATCCACGATGGTGTTGCTGTGAGTACTATTTTCAGAGTCATTGCACTGAGTCATTTCCTCGTAATCTTCTAAATATCACACATTCCAGTACTACTCTCTGGATCTGGTGCTACACAAAATGGAGAGAGAGAGAGAGAGAGAGAGATGGCGAGGGAAAAGAAGAGAATGATTAAGAGGATATAAAAGTAACAGTAGAGGGGACAAAAAGCAGAAACTTGCCTCTTATAAAGTTTGGCCCCTCATGCTACTTCATGTTTAGGAGTGGGAAGGAATTAAATTCTCTATCACTTTTAAGAACCTTTAATTCCTTTGCATGACTCACTAATAAGTGAGCTATTCCCAAACCTCCTTTGCTCCTACGAGAAAGAAGAGAGGGACACAGAGACACAGAGAAAAGACCTACAAACTAAACAAATAATGAAACATTAAACAATGAGAGATAGGGGTTAGTTGAAGATATAGAGAATAAAGAAAAAGAAAATAATATATAAGCTTGCTTTGATCTCAAGTTAAGTTGTGTGCGCTTTGTATATATATTTGTATGAAAACTTGTAGAAGAATAAATGTAGGTTTTTGTCCTTTTTTAACTCTGAATAATGGCAGCTTTAATGAATTTTCCCAAAAAACGAGACTCTCGCATCGAATTTAATAACTTGAAAAGAAACAAATAAGATATGTGGGAGGAGATCGAGTGGAGTGGGATTGGGGCAACCTAATGTATAAAACGCAAGGCATAGAGTAAGAATTTAGGTCCCAAGTCACCCTGGAGTGTAGATAAAGCTAAACTATATAAATACCATAACTGATAATAATGAGAAAATGGAAGAGAAAAAAATATATATTTAGCCATATATATGTTGAGCCAACCAGAAATTCCATTCCTTCACGTAGACTTTTCATGCATAGCAAGAAACCTCTTTCTCTCTCTTGTCGAGTTTATTTTGACAGTCCTAACCTTGATGTCAACAATGGTTTCAGGCATATTATGTGTTGCCATATGGTAAGGGAAAACTTAATAAAGTGTCAATACTTGGTGAAGGAAAGAGACAATATTTAATTAAGACCTAGAATCCCATATTTTCTTTTTAAATCTTCTCCTTGAGATCATGCATACTCCAACACACATCTCCTTGCCACATGTATACTTGATCTATATCTACCAAAAAGATTTCGTAATGTTATAAGCTTCACCTAGTTCGGAAGAAATCTGTCCCTACATTATTTCTATTTTTGGTTGTCCGTATATTGATGGGATTTATTGGTGGATATACCCATTTCATGCCCAGATGCATAAAAATAAACCACACGCGTCTTAGACTCGAACTCATAAAGTTTAAAAAAAAAAATAGTATTGTCATATGGTTGATTTTTATCGTATTTGTTCAGAAAAGTTTAAATTATGTGTGTGTCGTTCTTGCATTTGTAGCACACATTGATTCCCTAGTTTGACAATTATGATTATGTTGAAAGTAGTCCTATCTCACAGCAACGCAACAATTTGTTGAAAATAGCATATTATTAGACCATTAATTAGTAACCTTTAGAAGGGAAAATTGGGGAAAATTTTCCTCATCAAAAATTTTTTTGGTGAGAGGGAACTAAATTAGAGTTACCGGTATTTTCTGTATATACAAATCTATAAAATCCTTTTGATCAAAAAAATTTTTAATAGGAAGTCGTCCTTAAATTTCCCAAACCTAAACTAATATGAGAAGAGACATAAAAAATGTGAATACTTTTAGTAGCACTAATTATCAAGACATGCAAGGTTTTCTATATAAATATATATGTATATATAATAGCGATTAAGGCAGAAGTGGATAGTGTCTCACTCCACGTAACATAAACCCATTGGAGAATAGCTACGCTGGCAAAATCATCATATTGCTATAATTAACGGGGACGCTTATGATGATTCATCGCTGGAGATGGGACCCAAAGAAGGGAATGGTCCCATTTGATTTCCAAAGTCTATGATCTTGTTCTTCCTAAGAATGGAAAGAACGTAACCAAATCCATATGTAAAGGCACTCACTTGTTTAATCACAGGTTACTGTATTAGTTAGCCCTATATGCCTTGCATCATCATATTATCAACTTGAAAAAGAAAAAGATAGGACAGTTGGAATACTCTTTTTGGACTTTTTTATCCTGTCCAAATTCTTTTCCTTTAATTTTGTCTAGAATTCCAATTACAATTCAGATCCTGTTATGAATATTAAATATGTGGACGTTCATTGACTCATATTACTCTTCTAGTCAATTTGACATAAAAAAGAAAAGAAGACTTGACACAAATCAAAAGCAAAAAAAGATAAGGACATAAAGAAGATATAAAGTAACCATGGTCATGTAACCAAGGTTAAATATAACCATGGTCATGCAACCAGGGTTAGATTTCTGATTATATATAAAGGCCTGTAATCGATTGTTTCAGTTGAACTGAATGAGAACTTTTCTCTAGAAATTCTATCAATTTTATCTCTGAATTCTATCAATCTTCTCTCTTATCACATATACTTTTATAACACGTTATCAGTACGAAGCTCTAAACGAAGGTATGATCTTCTTATAGTTCCTTCAGTGATTATATATACCTTGTTTTATTTAATAGATCTAGGATAATTTGAGCCACTATATGGAATTAGAGAAATACTTTTACCGATTATTATATAACATCGGGTTCCATGGCTAAGATTGGAGATTGTTATTGTTTTTATATATCATTTACAAGTTCTTTTATATTATTATTTTATGGCCAGAAGCCATATATATATGATTCCTGAAATTATATGACTAGAAGTCATATTGTTTTAATCTCTTATGATATGATACGGCCAGAAGCTATATCTCTTTTCCTATTATATAGCCAGAAGCTATATATATTTTTCATCTTTTATCCTGAAGATAATAGTTAATTTCTCATCTTGAGATTAAATGGCCCGAAGCCATACATGGCCTGAAGTCATGAGATTAAATGGCCTGAAGCCATACATATTTTAATTTTCTTATCTTGCCTTATGAATTATTTATTGTCTTTATGAATTTACAGTTATTATATTGCATATTTACATTTCATATTTTAATTATTTTTATTTATTTCTTTAATTAGTTTGAACCATGGCAAACCTAGCAAAACTTGAAATTGTGGCTCTTGATATTACCGCGAACAATTATTTATCTTGGAAGTTGGATGCGGAAATTCACCTGAATGCTAAAAGTCTGGAAGATACGATTAAAGAAGGGAATAAGGCATCCAACCAAGACAAAGCCAAATCCATGATTTTTCTTCGCCACCATTTACATGAGGATTTAAAAATTGAATATTTGACAGTAATGGACCCACTTGTTCTTTAGAACAATTTGAAAGAAAGGTATGATCACCAGAAGATGGTCATTCTTCCAAAAGCTCATTTTGACTAGATGCATTTGCGCTTGCAAGATTTTAATTCTATAAGTGAATATAACTCAGCTATGTTCAGAATTACTTCTAAATTGAAATTATGTGGAGAAAATGTTACTGATGATGATATGTTAGAAAATACATTCTCCACATTTCATGCATCCAATTTGCTCCTGCAGCAGCAATATCGTGAAAAAGGTTTCAAGAAATATGCTGAGTTAATTTATTGTCTCCTTGTGGCTGAACAAAATAATGAGCTTTTATTGAAAAACCATGAATCCCGTCCAACAGGCTCAACTCCATTCCCTGAAGTGAATGTAGTAACAAATGAATTTTATTATGGCTGTGGCCGTGGTCGATATCATGGAGGTTCAAATTCCTACCAGAAGTAGGAAAAGACTGATAAGAACCAAAAAGGGGAAAGTAGTAGGCATAACAAAAATGTTGATAATCCATGTTATCGATGTGGTGGCAAGGGTCATTGGTCTCGTACCTGTCGTACACCAAGGCACCTAGTTGATCTTTACCAAGAATCAATTAAAAATAATGGTAAAGGATCAAATATTGAAGTTAATCATGTTGATCAAGGCGAGAATTCTGAGTATGGCGATATAGATAATAACTATTTGGATGTTGCAGATTTCTTAATATAATTTAAACTATTATATTTTATTTAAAGTTTTTTCTATCATATGTATTAATTTTAATTATGTTTTTATGAAGAATGAATCCTATTGGCATCAATCCTGAAGATTTATATCTCGTTGATAGTGCAACAACTCACACCATACTCAGACATGATAAATATTTTTCTTCCTTAGTAATACGAGAAGCCAATGTTCAGACTATATCTGGTAGTATAAATTTAATTGAAGGCTTCAGAAAAGCTAATATTTTGTTACCTGAAGGAACAAAATTATGCATTGATAATGCATTTTATTCTACCAAGTCTAAAAGAAACTTATTGAGTTTCAAAGATATCCGCAGATATGGATATCATTTGGAAACAACAACTAAAAATAATCAGGAATATCTTATCATTACAAATATAGTTGCTGGTAGAAAATGCATATTAGAAAGTTTTCCTATTTTTTCTTCTGGTTTGTATTACACATGTATAAGCACAATTGAAACACATGCTATTGAAAACCAGAAGTTCATTAATGCAGACCAGAAGTTTGCCAATTCAAACCAGCAGTTTGATAATGTAAACCAAAAGTTTACTAATGAATTTATTGTTTGGCATGACCGGTTAGGTCATCCCGGTTCAATCATAATGCGACAAATAATTGGGAATTCATGTGGACATACCCTGAAGTGTAAACAAATACCATAATCCTATGATTTCTCATGTGTTGCATGTTCCAAGGGAAAGTTAATTATTCGCCCCTCACCAAGCAAAGTAGAAAGTGAGTCTCTCACATTTCTAGAACGGATACAGGGAGACATTTGTGGGCCAATACACCCACCATGCGGACCATTTAGGTACTATATGGTTTTAATTGATGCATCAACTAAATGGTCGCATGTTTGCTTATTATCTTCTCGCAACCTGGCGTTTGCAAGATTACTTGCTCAATTGATTAGATTAAGAGCACATCATCCTGATTATCTTATCAAGAAAATATGTCTTGATAATGCTGGTGAATTTAATCACAAGCTTTTAATGAATATTGTATGTCCCTTGGAATTGATATTGAACATCCTGTAGTTTATGTTCATACGTAAAATGGACTTGCAGAATCATTGGTTAAAAGGTTGCAACTAATTGTAAGACCTTTACTTATGAAATCTAATCTCCTAATTTCTGCTTGGGGCCATGCCATTTTGCATGCAGCAATGTTAATTCGCATTAGGCCAACAAGCTATTTAAAGGTTTCCCCCTTACAAATGGTTTTTGGTCAGGAACCTAATATTTCCTAGATAAGAACTTTTAGGTGTGCGGTATATGTGCCTGTAGCACTACCATAACGCACAAAAATGGGTCCTCAAGGGAGGATATTGTCCGCTTTGGAAAGCCTACAGGGCCCCCTCACTGTTTTGTCCCCCCCGGGTTCGAGCCCGCATCTTCTGGATGCCCTCGCGTCTTCTAGACCAACGAGGCGGGGAGGCCCATCAGTTCCAAAGATAAAAATCCTCGAAAAAGAAAAGGAGCAAAGAATATAGATGGTCAGGTCGAGGATAATGAAGAAAAAATAGTAGCTCCAGAAGAGCCATCTCCTGAAGAGATATTATCTCTAGAAGAGAATGTTGTAGTCCCAGAAGAGACCCAGGTACTTGATATATGTGAAAATAATGAGATCTCAATAAATTATGTTATGAATGGAATCCGATGGGATAGAAATGAAGTCAACATTAATGACATCTTTGCTTATCATATAGCATATGATGTAATTAATGATAATAAGGATCATGAGCCCAAATCCATTAGTGAGTGCCAACAAAGAAAAGATTGGCCCCTATTAAAAGATGTCATTAATGCAGAATTAAAATCATTGGCAAAACGAAAAGTATTTGGACCTGTAGTCCTTACACCTGAAGATGTAAAACCAGTTGGATGCAAATGGGTTTTTGTAGGAAAAAGAAATGAAAAGGGCAAAATAACTAGATATAAGGCACGTCTTCTAGCCCAAGGTTTTACACAAAGACCTGGCATTGATTTTGAAGAAACGTATTCACCAGTAGTGGATGCGACTACTTTTCGTTATTTAATTAGTCTAGCAGTAGATACAGGACTTGATTTACATCTAATGGATATTGTAACTGCTTATTTATATGGATCACTTGATAATGATATTTATATGAAAGTCCCTGAAGGACTAAAGATGCCAGAAGCATCCAGTTCAAGTTCTCAAGAACAATACTCAGTTAAGTTAAATAAGTCCCTGTATGGCATGAAGCAATCAGGGCGCATGTGGTATAATCGTCTTAATGAATATTTGTTGAAAGAAGGATACAAAAATGATCCGATATGCCCATGCATCTTTATGAAAAGATTTAATAGTGAGTTTGCTATAATTGTTGTTTATGTTGATGATATCAACATCATTGGAACTCCTGAAGAGTTTCAAAAGGCAATTAATTGTTTGAAGAAAGAATTTGAAATGAAGGACTTGGGAAGAACAAAATTCCGTCTTGGATTACAGATCAAGTATTTTAAGAAAGGAATCTTTGTATATCAAGAAACTTATACAAAGAAGGTCCTAGAGTGATTTTACATGGATAAATCTCATCCATTATGTACCCCAATGGTTGTAAGATCTTTGAAGGTGGATAAAGACCCATTCCGACCCCGAGAAATTAGTGAAGAAGGCAATAAAGAACTACTTAGTCCAGAAGTATCATATCTTAGTGCTATTGGAACACTAATGTATCTTGCTAATCACACACGTCCTGATATATCATTTGTTATTAATTTATTAGCAAGATATAGTTCTTCACCAACACGTAGGCATTGGAATGGAATAAAGCACATTCTTCGTTATCTCAGAGGTACTACAGACATGGGATTATACTACTCAAATGTATCCAAATATGAACTGATTGGTTATGCAGATGCTGGATTTTTGTCTGATCCACATGATGGTAAATCACAAACGGGCTATCTATTTACATGTGGAGGTGTAGCTATTTCATGGCGATCTATGAAACAGACTATATCAGCCACATCATCTAATCATGCAGAAATTCTAGCAATACATGAAGCAAGTCGAGAATGTGTATGGTTGAGGTCAGTGATACATCATATACGTACAACTTCTCATTTATCTTCTGACAAAATGATCCCAACAATCCTATATGAGGATAATGCTGCAGGTATCGCTCAACTTAAAGAAGGCTATATCAAGGGCGATAGAACGAAGCATATTTCACCAAAATTCTTCTTTACTCGCGACCTTCAAAAGGATGGTGAAATAGATATCCAACAGACCAGTTCAAGTGAAAATCTAGCAGATTTATTCACTAAGTCACTCCCAGGTACAATCTTTGAAAAACTTGTTCATGATATTGGTCTTCGGAGATTCAAAGATTTCAACTGATATTATCAAAAGGGGGAATCAATACACGCTGTACTTTTTTTTCCTTATCTAAGTTTTGTCCCACTAGGTTTTCCTTGAAAGGTTTTTAATGAGGTAACACTCGACGGTGTATCAATGAATGATGTACTCTTTTCTTTGGCTAGGTTTTTATCCCACTGGATTTTTCCTAGTTAAAGTTTTTAATGAGGCACATTCATAATGGACATCCAAGGGGGAGTGTTATGAATATTAAATATGTGGATGTCCATTGATTCATATTACTCTTCTAGTCAACTTGACATAAAGAAGAAAAGAAGACTTGACACAAAGCAAAAGCAAAAGAAGATAAGGACATAAAGAAGATATAAAGTAACCATGGTCATATAACCAGGGTTAAATATAACCATGATCATGCAATTAGGGTTAGATTTCTGACTCTATATAAATGTCTGTAATCGATTGTTTCAGTTGAACTGAATGAGAACTTCTCTCTAACTTCTCTCTAGAAATTCTATCAATTTTCTCTCTGAATTCTATCAATCTTCTCTCTTATCACATATACTTTTATAACATATCCAATGTTTTATGTATCATTATTGGAATTGTTTTTTTCTCATGGAGACGTTAACAAACATAGTGATTGATAAAACTATATATGTACCCGTCTGGCCCAAAAAAACTATGACACAGTGAATTAACTATTGAATTATTATTTCTAAAAAATTTTAAAAAATCTCTATTGAATTCTTTAATTAAATTTTGTTATCATTTCAAAGGTTTTTTTAAGGGAAAGTCAGCCCCTTTGGCAAATTAATTTCAGTCAACACCCAAGACTTTCTACAACTTCACTACACCCCAAGGTTAAAATGAAATCACTACTACAAAAAAATAAAGCTGTGGTGCTTATATTTGAATTAGCTGTGGCGCTTAGTAAGTGCCACATATCAAGACGTTACTAAAAAAAGCTGTGGCGCTTGGAAACGTCACAGCATATATATATTTTTTTTAAAAAAAACACTTTCTATGGCGCTTCCTTAAAAAAGTGCCACAGGAAGTCAATAATTATTTTTTAAAAAAAAAATTATTTTCGTATTTTTCTTTTAGAACCCTATAATTATTTTTTTTATCAAAAGAACCCCATAATTATAGTTGATAACACACTTTAAACGCATTTTCATATCCACAACAAAATTAAAAAAATTACCAAATAAATAATTAAAAAAATCATTACTAAGTAAAATATAAGTGTTAAAATAAATAATTATTTTACTCATGCAAATCATCAATATTAATAATTATAACTACTAAATAAATATAGCTTATATATAATAACATTTAATTTTATCTCATTTATTTTTTAGCATATACAAATGCGAATAAATTTTTTAGGAATAAAATGAGAAAAGAAATTTCAGAAGTATTCTTCATCAAGGAAAATTAAAACAATTAAAAGTAGGAAACTTGAAAGTAAATATGAACGTTCTTTACCAACGCAACAATTGATAAAATAATATGAACACCATTCCCTCCGTCATAAAAAACCAAAGATTTCTTCTCCTGTAGAAACATATGCAACATAATAGTAAGAAATTATTATTCAAAATAAACTGGTAAATTATATATGTGATATAATGCAGCTAAAATAGTAATTAGACCAAATAAACTTACTACTTCGTGGCTAATGCTAAGTTGGACGATGCAGATCTAAAATTTGAAGCTTAATATAAAAATAATGGAAGAAGAAACAAGTGAAAAGAGAGAGTGTGTGCGTGTGTGAAAGAAGGAAGTGTCACCATCTTCATGAGATCCAGGGAAGAGAAAACGATTGAAGATCTATTATTTATAGACATAAAAATTTGGTAGACAACAAATTTTTCAAAAGAAAATCCTCATAAAGGTGATGAGTGACAAAGGAATAAGGAGGAAGTAGCGCTTGAAGTAGAGACGGTGATGAATGACAAAAAGAAGATAAGGAGAAAATATGGGGACTAGGAGGATAAAGAGTGATGGCACGTGTTAGATGAGAAGTGGAGATTAAGAGGATAAATATGATAGAACCAGATTACAGGAGAGAAAATAATTTTTAAAAAAAATTAAAAAAATTTACTTTGTGTGGCGCTTCCTAAGCCAAGTGCCACACAAAATACATAGCAGCTGTGGCACTTCCTTAAGCAAGTGTCACAGCTGCTACTTCTTCTTCTTCTTTTTAAAAAAAACACCTTAGGTGGCACTTCTTCAAGGAAGCGCCACCTAATGTCACCAAGCAGCTGTGACACTTCCTTGAGGAAACGCCACCTAAAGTATTTTTTTTTTAAAAAAATAAAAATTTAAAAAATCTAGAAAGAAGCTGTGGCACTTCTTTAAAGAAGTGCCACAAAAGGTGCGCAACTAATTTCTATTTTTGTAGTAGTGAATTAACTTTTGTGGGTGAAAAAACAATTATGCCTTTACTTTATTTAACTTGTAAATACTCATATTTGTCTTGTCAATGGCCAAAATGTTTCTAAGTCCCTAAGTGTTTTTGAATCTTTTATTTGTCTTGTAAATTTCTATATTTGTGTTGTAAATGGCCAAAATGTTTTTAACTCCTTAAGTTCTTTAAGTTTGAGTCCCTTTATTTATCTTGTAAATGCCCATATTTGTCTTGTGAATTTCCATATTTGTTTTGTAAATAGCTAAAATATTTTTAATTCCTTAGGTTCTTTTGAATCCCTTTATTTATCTTGTAAATCCTTTTATTTGTCTTGTAAATGTTCTTATTTATTTTGTAAATGCTTTTCTGAAAAAAAAAATAAAAGAAGGGCATCATTATTTTTTCACTCACAAAAATTAATTTCATTTTGACTATGAGCTACAGTGAAGTTTTAAAAAATTTTGAGGGTTGACTGAAATTAATTTGCTACAGAGTGGGGTTGACTCAAATTTTCCCTATTTTAATCCAAAATTTAAACTACCTCTTCAAGTCATGGCGTTTAAAGTTGAGCCGTAGAGTTTGAAAATAGAAAGGCAGATGTTGGTTATAACTCTAGAGTAAATAGAGTATAATATATATATATATATATATATATATTAAATAGAAATGATATATATGAGTAAAGGTTATTAAAATGATTATGTTAGCTTATTGTGAATATGTTAAGGCTTAAAGAATGTGAGTTTTCTCATATTTTATGTTAGTCACCCCTTAATTTTTAGGGTGTGACAGTTTGATTGCAGAGTGTTTTTTTTCTTTGACAATAAAAAAATTCCTTCAGGTGGCCACCAATAGCAGTACTCTGCAAGCTAAGTGATGAACTATGTTGCCTTGAGCTGGTTAGAAGTTTCTTCGAGAATGTCTCCGCAAGACAAAATTGAGAGAATAATAAATCATCTTTGAGTTTTAAAGACTGAATCAAGTACTCCTCCCTCTCTTAATATAAAATATATTTAGAGTACTAATCTTGATCCTAAATATAAGACATGATTTTTATATTTATCATTATTTTTCTAGTTTATTTATATTGATACTCTCTCATAAATAATCAAGGAGGATAGAGAATGGGAGAATTAATGAAGTTGACTAGGTGTTTTAAAAATATATATCATATTAACTAATTTTCTCACTCTAATTAAATTAAATAAATATATTTTATATTAAGTATTGGGGAATAACAACTAATATACTAATAGGATGAAAAAAGTGGGGATATTTTGAGAGCTGTGAGATCTTGCCCAAGTTATTTAATTTAGGATTCCTCACGTCTGGGGCAAGAAAAAGAGCAACATGATTTTCATTACTCATGACTTTGTTTTATTGTTTGGGTTCCTCGATTATTACACTCCTTCCATTTGTTTATATGTTGCGTAAAGTTTTGATACAAAAATTAAAGGCTAAATTAAATTATACAAAAGGCTCATGAACTTTAAATCAGTTGTATATAACTCATTAATATTTTAAAGTTTAAATTTAACCCCTAGGACCTTTAATTTTTTAACTGTTGACCCTTTACTATTAAGTGACCGTTATCTTTTTAACCGAAAATGCCACATAAAATTATGAAATGACACGTTACATCCTACATGACATATTTTATAAATTGCTAATTTCATAAAACCACCTAAAGTTTGAATAGTTGCAGATAGCCACTTTGAACTTTGAACAATTGCAGATAACCTCCTAAACTTTGATCAGTTACAAATAACCCCTGACATTTCATAATTTAAATTTAACTCCCTTCAAATTTTGATTTATAATATTAAATCACATGCCATTACCGTTTATCATTTTAATAAGTTTGCTAAGATTTTTACTATCATTTGTCAATTAAAATACTAGTAGTCCTTTTGTATAGCAAAAATTAGAAGAATATTATTTAGAGAAAAAAAACATTGAACCTCTTATTCGAGACAAAATATGCATTAATAATAAAAAAATTAATGAGGACAAAAGCTATCCTTTAATACAAATATAATATTTAAATTATTAATACTCAATTATCCCAATAATATATTTAACACAAATGATGAGATTTTTATTTTTATTTTTTTAAGTATTATTTTTATAGTTTTTGTCATACAAAAAAATATTTTAATTGAGAAATGATGGTAAAAAACTTAATAAATGATTTTAAAATGATAAAAGTGATACCATGGAGTTTAATATTATAAATTAACATTTTCAGGGAGTTAAATTTAAATTTTAAATTGTTAAGGGATTATTTGTAATTTATCAAAGTTTAGCGGTTATCTGCAACTATTTAAAGTTCGTGGTGTTTATAAAATTAGTAATTTACACATGATACTATGTAGGATGCCATGTGTCATTTCATCATCTAATGTGGCAATTTTTGTTAAAAAAATAGTAGTTACTTAACGGTAAGGGGTTAAGAGTTAAAAAATGAAAAGTCATGGGGGTTAAATTTAAAATTTGAAATGTCAGGAGATTATATACAATTAACCCAAAATTCAGGGAGGTTTTGCATAATTTAGCCAAAATTAAAAAGCAAAATTATAATATGTCAAGATTCTTTTTATTTTGCCTAATATGTCATTAATTTATTTTACTAACTGAAGATACGGATAGAATTGTAAAAATCATAATTAATATAAATCTTAAAATAACATATAAATAGATTTAATATCTTATATTAAAAATGACTGTATTAAAATGTAATCAGTGGGATTTTATCATTATTATTGTGCTTAAATGTAATTATTCTGATTATTTTAGATTAGAAGGTGTTGCACAAATGAAATGCTAAAAATGGTGAAATTGTCATTTTTTTTTTTTTAAGATTAAACTGATTTGCATGACGGTATTATTGGTTTTGTTTATCATAGGGAAATTGAGGAGTTAAAGTCTGCTGACAAACTAAGATAAGGAATACAAACAAGAATCCGCTGTGAAAGGAGCAACAAATAACCCAATTACCGGAAATAAACTAAAATATTATAGCCTCTTGAATCGTTTCTACGAAAGAAATATCTCAACTAAAAGAGGAAAAAAAAAGACTCTCCTGTCACAATATTAGAGCTCGTTTGGAGGGCATTCTCATGAGGAAGTTCTGGGTGATTGAAGGAAAAACACATCGAAACCTGGAATGCCTGAGACAAAATGTTACCCAAAGGAAGGTGATAAATATAATGTAGCAGGAAAAATGATTGTTCCAACATAAGAAACAATACAAAACATTAAAAACAAATTTGTGGCTCTAGCTAGGGTCCCTCCAACTTCTGAGAGACTCAAGTCTTTTCTCCCATTGGTGCCACCTCATTTGCCATTCTTTGAGCAGTCCCACCAACGGCCCTCAATCGATCATGGGCATGTTTGGATTGGCGTCACGATTTCTTATAAGTTGTTTTTCCCGTAAATCAAGATAAAACTTTTCTCACATACTTACCTCATATACCGTAAGTCATTATTAAAAAGCTGTTTTTAAGCATTCCAATCGTTGTTCCAAATGAGCACCATATCTCCTTCTCAAACGTTCCCCTCCAAATATTTTTAAAATGTAATATTAAAATGGGGTATATTATATATGATGTATTTTTTTATTGGGTTAAGGTGCAAAAATGCACATGAGGTTTTATCAAAAGTGCATCCAACGCCAAATGCTTTTTTAGGTGCAAAAGTAACTATGTGGTTATAAATAAGGTGCAAAAGTCACAGTAGGTGTTAGATGGGAAACGCTGACCGTTAAAAGCAACTTATCTGACTAACTTTGCTGACGTGGCTGCTGACTGGAATTAATGAAAAAATTCAGTGAAAATGTCACAAAACGCAGTGCAAATGATTTGGGGAAAACGCATAACATGGGTTATGTGAAAGAAATCAGAAACAGAGTCGGACGAAGCGACGAAGCAAAGCTGGAGTGGAACTCTGCGACGGTGCCAAAAATCCAAGGGCAAGCTACAATCATCAACGAATCGGAGGGAGAGGGTTCCGAAATCAGTTCCGACGGCGACGGAATGGCAGCATCTTCGACTTTGAGTACGGGAAGATGCAGAAGAAGGGTTGTTTTGATGAGGCAGCCCAGTCGCGAGGAGGAGTAAGAGGGTCCGACGAGACTATGCCATCACGGCTTTATTACTCCACGGTGGACGTCCTGGACGGAAGGCAACCCAGGTAGGCGGTTCTACGGCTGCCGAAATTACTACCAAGTGAAAAAAGATAATAAATATTGTGATTAATCATATGTATAATAGCAGTGTGCGTACGTTGCTTTTCTGGTGCTTAAATCCAGCAATGAAATTCATTAATTTTGTTATAACAGATGTTCATGATGGAGTTTTAGAAGGGATTCCCACTATGTTAATCATAATGAAATCCTTAATTACGGCATTTAATTAATATTATACCAAACCAATAAAGCAAGGCGTGTCATTATCTAATTTATATGCATATATTCTGTCCGTTCTTTGAAATCAGAAGAATATGATTATCTTTTTTTAGAGTAGCTTTCCCCCCTTCAAACTGTATTTAAATTTATTTTTTTTTTTTAAATCGTGGGAAAAAATCTGAGGCACTTAAGACAGTGGATATGAAATTTGGTGTCACCAATATAATGAACTGATTGGTGTGGGAGAATCAGAGTGAGTAAATTAGGATCCGACAAGTACTTCGCTAATATACATTACTTCTGCTATTTGTGTTAATTGTGCAGCAATTTGGAACACAAAGTTCCCATCACTGATATGATATTGCTTGTTAATAGGATGGGGGCTGTGATTTTTTTGCCTGGCACGATGGTGAATTTGGGGGAAGGGCAAATGAAGTGATAAAAGATTTACTCAATGACATAGACAAGCTATATGATGAAAGAAGACAACTTCAAAGAGGGAAAGATGCTGAGAAGTTATATGATGAGCTTGTTTCAATCCATCGTGAGGTGAGAAAGTTGAAAGTCTCATATGGGAGAGCGGAGATGAAGTTCAAAGTTGCAATGATCATATTGATTATCACTTGGGTGTGGTTGGTTGTTTTGTAAGCCCATTGTATAGGGTGAATGGTTATTGAACGTGTAGAAAGACAAAATGTTACTAAGCAAGGTTGAATGTGTTTTGTAATTTATTATAAAAACTCTTTTAAATTGTAATGTTAGTAAGTGAAGGAAAAATGACTTACCTTTTTTTTTCCTAGATATAAATGTTCAACGCAGAGTCATTATTAGCTTGATGTTAAAAGCAAATGCATATTTGCTTATATCAATGTTATTGCCTATCCTCAACTTCAACTATCCTCAAGTTCAAAAATGACTCAAGAGGATACCATAAAAACTTTAAGAACAATATACCTGTACAAGTTTGAGAAGCAAAATAGGTATACTACAATTAACCTTCTTCATAGCTTATATCAACGCACATATTAGAGTGTATACATATAAACAACCTGGCATAAACCTGGTAGAGTGGCATGTACATGTTAACAAAGGCTACATAAAATCAAACTCAAGTGTTTGAGTTTCACCTAGACATGTACTCAAAATAGCCTCTACATAAGGTGTTAAGATAACTGAAAAAGTGCAGAGCAAATCAAAATAGCCATATGACTTTTACAAAAGTGCCAAGAATACACAAAAAACTATATATATGTCTTCTTTGATTTGTCTTTGGTCTTTTGAGTTTGACTTTGTCTCTGTGCCAAGAGTTGCCTTGTTGTGACACATGGTTGCCCCAACCATTGTAGACCTTGTGGTTGAAATAGTAAGTCTGTCGGTTGAAGCTCAAACTAAATCAACCTTGAACCTTCTAGTGCACTAGAGGTTGCAGCCCTTGACATTCTCAATTCCTTTTCATTGGGAATAGGGAATTTTGTTTGTGGGTTTTCATAATGATACATATATTCTAGTGTTGTCCCTTCTTCAAGCACCACCTCAGATGACCTCCACTCCAATTCCTAACATTTACCTCACTCTCTGTCCATTTTGTCATCATCTTAAGTCTAATTCCATCAAACATCCTTATGACTAGAAGAAACCTATACTCATCGATCCACACATTTAAAGACTCACTCATGTTGTTGTCCACAACCCAAGACTTGCATCTAGTAGAGAAATAAGCTCTTACCCATTGATACGGATCCTTTCCAAGAACCAAGTCCAGTGAAGTTCATTTTCCTTTTCAACCAACCCGAAAGCAAGAGGGTACAATGCATCGTTTCTATCAAAACTCACGGCTGTAAGTAAAATTCACCTTGATTCCCCTTTCAAGAATGTGTCGTCCACCCCAATAAAAGGCCTACATCCTTCTTTCCACCCAACCTACAAAAACATTAGAATGTACATGGTTGTTAGCAAAAAACAGATTAAACTTTCAAGTTAATTGTCAACTGAAATCTTTAAACAGAAGTTCAAGTTCAATTTACCTTCGAAGCATTAAAACTTAAGTACATTCTTTTGAAAACCCTTCTTCCATGTTCTAAAGCCTCTTTGCTCAACTCAACACTTACATCTGAACCAGGGTTTGATATTTTCAATTCATTGCAATAGGCTTCTAACTTGGCAAATTCATCTTTGAAACTGCCCTCCATCTCTTTCATGATCTTCCTCTTCGTTCTTTTACATTTATGTATACTAACATTCACTTTTAATTCCCTCTGCACCTCCTTCTTCATTTCAGTTGTCTTGAATTTAGGCGCTTTTTGCACTTTCTCCTTGAAGTGCTCTGCCAACCACATGCTTGAAGCTCTTGGGTTGTCATACACACGAGCACAATTATGCTCATCATACAAAGATTTAACCTCAAACCCTACACTTAACCCATACGTTGATGCATATAGTGAAAATGGGCATCCATCTTCACATATCACTTTCATGGTCTTCTTATCACTTCTCACTATTTTTAGGTTTACTCTACGACTTATTGCATACTTATCTACATCCCCCTTTAACTCTTTTTGTCCCCATATGTCATTCCCACTGGAAAAAAAGGCATACTACTTGAGGCTTCGGCCTCTTGAAGGGCTGTCACCTCTTGTGGAGGCTTATGGTCTAATTCGGGGCCCAATTCCTCATCATCATCACTAATCCCACTATCCACACCCAACTCCCCAATTTCAAAATCATCAAACACACTCTCATCTGTATCGCAACTCAAACTTTGCCCCAAATAGGCCGTATCATCACTAGCATTATCATCATCTAACCTATTATCCTCTCCAACACTAGCATCACTATCATCACTGTCATCTCCCTCTATACTTGTCAACTTTTGTTTCCCTTTGTAAATTCCACTATCATAACCATCTTCCCCTTCCTCACCCAAGTATTCAATGTCGTTAGATTCATCTAACACTTCAAGATTGTCAATCACATCTTGCTAAACCACTGAGCTATGCCTACCCCTTAAACGTGCCTTACTCTCTTCCCAACCCTTCTTTTCCAACTCATAAACCTCACAAGCTTTTGTTACTGACCTGTCTCGATTTCCTTCGATGCTCTTTTCTTCTATTCCCACTTTTTCCTTCTTGTTTGATTCCATCGTCACTGCACACAATACAATGCAATCGTCACTACACACACTGCCATTTCACTTTACACATATCAAAACAAAAGATTAGGGGTCCCAAATGAGACTTACCAAGGATTTCTTTACTGAATTATTTGCCTCAAAACGAAGCCCTAAACTCGCCTCCGATCTCGCTGTCGTCGCTGATCCAACTCGGTCGTCGTGTATGCCGAGGCTTTCTTTAATCGGAACCCTCTCCCTCCGAGGGTATGCCATTGTGTATGCCGTCGCTGATTCGATCTCGCTGTCGTCCCTGATCACTGTCGTTCACGGTTGTTGCTCGCGCTTGGTATTTTGGCACCGTTGGAGATTTTCGCCCTAGGTGTGCTTCAATATTTTTGACCCAGATTCCTTTAATCAGAACCCTCTCCCTTCGAGGTCGATCGAACTATGTTTCTGATTTCTTTCACATAACCCATGTTATGCGTTTTCCCCAAATCATTTGCACTGTGTTTTTGTGACATTTTCACTGAATTTTTTCATTAATTCCAGTCAGCATCCCAGTCAGCAGCCACGTCAGCAAAGTTAGTTAGATAAGTTGCTTTTAACGGTCAGCGTTTCCCATCTAACACCTACTATGACTTTTGCACCTTATTTATAACTACATAGTTACTTTTACACCTAAAAAAAACATTTGGTATTGGATGCACTTTTTATAAAACCTCATGTGCATTTTTGCACCTTAACCCCTTTTTATTTTTATTTATGTATTTGTTTTTAGTTAAAAAAAGTAACTTGTCTTTGCAGGACTGGTTAATATATGCATATATGTGATTTTTTTTTTTTTTTGAAAGTTTCTCATATTACTGAAACAGAGATCTGATTTTCAGCTTTGAATTTTAAGATTTGTGAATATTCACTCAATAAACTCGTCATTACAATATCCAACAAAATGGCATAAAAAACAACTTATCATTACAGTAAATTAAGGACAGACGTGCATGCCATCCATGTGGGGAGAATAGCAGTTTGATTAAAGAATTTCTCATAATGATAACGTGATGATTAGCATATTCCCAATCGCTGCATTAGTTTATACAATTTGATCTGATGATGATTTAACAAAGGGATACAAATGAATATACAGCTTAATCTAAACATAGTAACATACCCATAGCCAATAGCACATCAGTGAGTGAGCTAGTCAACAATCATTTAAATCTAAGTTACACAGGGGGGCGACATGGGGACGTAAAAAAGAAAAGAGAGGGATGGGGTTTCTCTCGCTTTTGGCATAGTGGACCCCCAGCGGGAGGCCCGCACGACGGGTTATTAGCTCAGTGGTAGAGCGCGCCCCTGATTTGGGAATAATAATTAATAAATGCATTATTAGATTTGCTTGAAAAAAATGCATGATTAGAAAAATAGTAACATTGTTTATATTCATTCCTCCTTGCCATGTACTTTGATAAAAACAATGTAACAAAAATTTCAATGACCAGAGAGTATGACACTGGTAACCGTGGTCGTCCTGGCTTGACTTTTCAGGTCCTAAAGGACTCAAATTCGAGGATTTGGCTGCGACATGCTACCCATCCTTTTTTTTTTAGGATAATTATAATGAAGTCCCACACAAGATAAAAAATGAAAAATGGTCTCTAAAGTTGTTAATGACAAGTCGAGAAGCATCCATTAACTAGTTGATGAGCTTACAATGACAACTTCAGGGACCATTTCTGCATTTTTTCTCTTGTATGGGACTTCATTGTAATTGTCCCTTTCTTTTCGGTGTAGTTTTAGGGGTAAAATGGTGGGGTTGATTTTTTTTTTTTTTATAAATGGTATCTAATATTTTGAAGTATTTTTCTGGACCTATCTAATATTTTAAAATATTTTTTAAATAACATGCAGTATCCTAAAATAATTTTTAGTGTTTTTAACCTCTTAAAATATTTTTTTAGTTGTACCCAGTGTGTTAGCAAACTAATTGTAATTTTACCCTTAATGTATTTTTTCATCTCCAAAAATTACTTTAAAATATTTTTTTGTGGTGCTTCTAACCCTTTAAAATATTTTTTCGGTTGTACCTAGTGTTTTAGGATATTGACTAGAATTTTACGGTTAATGTATTTTTCTTAGTAGTAAAGAGCAACCAAAACTTAGGATACCTAAAATATTTTTTCAATAGCATATAATATTTTAAAGTGATTTTTGGAGCTGAAAAAATATATTAAGAGTTAAATTGTAATAAATCTACTAACACAATAGGTACAATTGAAAAAATATTTTAAGGAGTTAAAAGCACTAAAAATTATTTTAAGATACTGTCTATTACTTAAAAAATATTTTAAGATATTAGATACATCCATAAAAATACTTCAAAATACTAGACACTATTTGGGGGGAAAAAATCAACCCTACCATTTTACCCCAAAACTACACCAAAACGATATAATTTTGAGGAAAAAGGATGAGCAGTAGACTGAAGCCAAATCCCAAATTTGATTACTAATACCACCACCCCAAATAGAGAGTATGACTCATACCTCAGTGGAGATTGACACGGTGATCTTGATTTTGGCCGGAACCCCAATTGCGATGGATAGGCTAAGTTGAGGGTATCCCCTCCTTTAACTGTAAAGGGAGAGGGGCGGGGAAGAGAGAGAATAAATGACTTAGGCCTGTTTGGAATCACGGTATAAAGAGGAAAAGGCTACTTTTCCAACTAAAAAGCTGTTTTTTGCTTGAAATAAGTGTTTGTGTTAGCATTTGTAATAATGAGTTTTTAACTCTAAAGCAGCTTTAAAGTAAAAGCCATAAATACCTACTTTTCATGGCAAGATATGGCTTTATAGTGAAAAGCATGAAATGCAATTTAAAATTTTACCTTCCTATCCTTTGCATTTGTCGCCTCTGCCTGTGCAATTATCACCTCTGAATTCTTAGGGTGTGTGTTGGTTTGACGGGAGGAGAGGGGAGGGGGTGGACGGGAGGATGACAAATTACAATTTTGGATGGGAGAAACCCAAAATTTACTTTCTCATTCTTTTAAATTTTAGATTCCCGCCCAAAATTTACTCTCTTATTTCAACCCAAAAAGGTAATTTAGAACCCAAAATTTAAATACTTTCAACCCAAAAAGGTAATTTAACCCCCTTCTCTCCCCCCTCCCCCCAAACCAAACACACGCTAACTTTTCATCAGCCATGACTTTTATTTTCTTATTATATTTTCCATGATATTAAAGAAAGAGAAGTGATGAAAATAATAATGATCCAATTGATGTAGCATCCACATCAACTATCCGTGATTATTTTCAACACAAGTGAATCAAATATGTAGTATAATATAAATATAAATTTATCCTTTTTTAATTAAGTACTTTCATGTATTTTTATTTTTCTTTTCAATAATAATTTCACCTTTTTTATTTTATTAAAAAATTTTAATATTTTTTTACTTCAATTGTCACAATATATACAACTAATATATATATATATATAGTATTCAATAAAATTCATGCTTTTTTCAGTCATTTCCTATCTAAACGGCCTTTCTTCTAAACATTAATTCAAACAGGTTTAATGTTAGAAAAAAAAATCTCTTTTGTCATCGCCAATCCAAACACAAACTATATCTACAATCTAACTTTTTTTCTATCTGATTTTTTCAAAAAATCATCTATAAAAAAAAAAAAAGATCATTCTTCACCACTAATCTAAACAGACATTTACTTAGAGGCTTGCGGCTTTGTGAAAGAAAAAATTGGAGAGATGAGTGAGGCATCAATTGCTGCTTGCCAATGGGAATAGGGAAGTTGATGTGTTAGGCAATCAGGCCCTTTTTTTATTAAAAAAAAATGAAGGGCTGGGGTCACTTGAACCAGCCCGCAATTGATAATTTAATTTTAGCTCAATACCTAATTTTAAAATATGAATTTAATTCTTTCTAAACCTAAAACACAGAAATATGTTTTAAACAGGTGTTTACTCTTCATGCTTTAGGCAAGATGAATATAATTTAATGATAGAAAATAGGAGTATTCAAAGTGTCTCGATCCTAAATATTTTGATTTTGGAAATTTCCCGTCTTGGCTGTGACGGGACTGGGTCTATTAGACCCTGGTCTGGGACCGGGCACACACCTTGTGATTCTAGTCCCGTTTTTTTTTTTAATTTTTTCCTTAAAAACAAATTATTCTTTTCTTTTTTTGTATTTTTTTATCTCATAAATTAAGTTATCATTTGATAAAAAGTGTATCACATATTTGGTTGGAGTTAAACTATATATATCGTGATACTAATCCTAATTATATAATGTATAAAGACAATAACGAAAATGATGAAAGTGATCATTCTAATAATAAAATATTATTCTTCAATTCTAAATCAATTTGTGTGATTATTATGGCCTTATTAGGTGTTAAATAATCACTTTAATCACTATATTATAGAAAATTTAACTAATATATTAATATATTTTAAATTTAATTTTTCTTTTTTAAAAATCGGGATTTCCCGGTTTAGTCATGGTCCTGCTCGAGATTACTGGGACCGGGACCAGTACCGGGATGCAATTTGCATCCCGGCCAAAAACCGGGACCGGGACTGGGAGTAGGGGATCTCGATATCGGTCCCGGATTTAAACACCCCTAATAGAAAAATTGGAAGAATATTCTGTAACCCTCTCCATACCTAGAGAAACTTACATATAAAGAATGTAATGTAGGAAAAGATAGAAGTAAATTACACCTCCTAAAATTAAGGGATATTATGCTAAAAGGATATATGTTTACTTAATCAATGAATTATGAAGAATTAACAAAATTATGAAATAATTAATAATAAATTATATTTATTGATTAATGAATCTAAACCGACTTGTTTTCTTATAAACTGGGGTATTGTAAGTTTTTTTTTTTTTTGTTAGACAATATTTTCACTTATTGGAAGTAATCATGTTTGAGACATTATTGGATATTTCCCTCATACGGGATTTAGATTTAGACCTTGGTTGGGAGGGAGGTATTGTACGTTTTTATTGATAAATATAAAGTTGAAAAGTTGTTGATTAATGGATCAAACTGACCCGATTACAACATATGAAAACCTCCCTAATTAATTAAAGCAAATTAACCCTCTTTCAATTGCCATGGAACATATCAGCCTAACAACGTTACTATAGTTCCATAAGTTGCCAAATTCCTGCCCAATTTTAAATAACTTGAAGGTAACAAATAACAAACCTCCTACCAAAGATAATCCTCCCTCAAACAACCCAGCCCCTACATTTTGATCTTCCCATAGTTTATATATACAGCTTCTTTCTTACATTAATACCAGAGAACACAAATCTCAAGAACAAAACGATTCCATTAACAGAGAATATACTCTTGAGAATTATCAATCATGGCGGTGAATGTAAACACTCAAGAATCTCAGCAACCTCTTTTGGAAAACGCGCCATTATTATTAAAAGAGCCCAAAACGCCTACACAGAAGGTGATAAGAAAGACATTCAAAAACACAGCAAATCTGTCGAATCTTCTTCCCACAGGAAGCGTCCTGGCATTTCAGATTCTGTCACCGATGGTCACACGGCAAGGCCAGTGCAACACACACAAAAGCCAAACCATGACGACATGCCTCTTAGCCATTTGTAGCATCTCGTGCTTCCTTCTGAGCTTCACCGATAGTTTCAGGGACGAAAGGGGAAAAGTTCGATATGGTGTTGCTTCGTTGAATGGGCTTTGGGTCATTGATGGCAAAGTGAGCCTTTCGGCTGAAGAAGCAGCTAGGTTCAGGCTTAAGTTCATCGATTTTTTTCATGCATGCGCTTCGATTCTGGTGTTCTTGGCTGTTGCCATGTTTGATAAAAATGTGGTCGCATGCTTTAATCCTAACCCTTCCGACGAGGACAGGGACCTTCTCATCACTTTGCCTCTCGCCATTGGCTTCTTTTGCAGTTTGTTGTTCATTCTTTTCCCTACAAAACGCCATGGCATTGGCTTCCCTCTCTCTCGTAATTAATTCCTTAATTCATTTTCATTGTTGTTGCCAATGTTGTATGCTCTTAATTATAAAACTCCTATTTGGGTCATTTCTCATCGTTAAGGTGCAAATGATCAATGCTGTTGCATTTTCAGTTTCCAACTTGTCATTGTTCGTTATAGATCATTTTCATTAGAGAGACCCTCCTTTGGAATTGGGCTTCGAGTTGATTTTATGTGTACCAGGCTTGTGGGCCTGGCCCTCTCCCTTTACCCGAAGGAACAAAAGGTTGGGCCGAGTGGGGACCTTAAAAAGCCCGAGCCCTGATGATATCAAGACTATGTTTTGCAGCAAACTGATCCTTCATTCGTTATACGAATTAAAACAAGATTTATGCCCCAAGGGCCGGTTCATTGACATAGATGAGATGAAGCGTTGCTGCACGTCAAGCCTTTAACCCTTTCTCGTTTCCATCGTGACCCGCACGAAAGTATTTATAGTGTGTTGGTCCAATTTAACAAGTACTCCAATCTTTCGGTTTTATTTATAAATAATTTTCTCTCTTACAGAATTGATATCTTTTATAAGTAATTTTCATTTTTTATCTAAAAATATAAGCTTTTTTTTTTTTTACCCTTATTAAATACCCATTCTCTCTTATATATTTTACTCATTATCTCTCATACTTTTTATCTATTATCTCTCTTATACTCTTTTAATAAATAGAAGTATACATGAAAAAAAATGATATTTCTAACACATTATTATTTTTAACTATCAATTCGTTTTACACAATAAAAAAAAAAATTATTTATAAACAGGAGCGGAGACAGTACTTATTAGTAATTGCAGAGTCCGTTGACTTTTGAGCGAAACAACGATCAAAGTTCAATGGCACAGAATCAAAAAAAAATTTATGAACTGCTAATGGTACGGGTATCTTTGGTATATATACAAAATTAGTACGCTTAATTCCGGACGCAACGAAAAAACAAGTTAATTGTGTTCCAGATTATAATTTTGAAGCCTGCAATGATAGGACAGAAATAATAACGGCAATCTGAGAGAAGCAAAAGGGAAAACAGAAAGAAAGGAGCCATTGAAGAATCAGGATGCATTGATGTAATGAGGATAAGAAATACAAGATGAAAATCAATAAACGAGAAGATCAGTATGGCCAAGTCTAACAAGGAATTTGATCGGTGAACCATCTGATGACTTTAACTGGAAGCTGAACAAGTTTCATAGCAAAATTAGCCAATGCACTGCAACAGAAGCAACAAGGACATATGCAACTCAATACGCTCCTGCATTAATCACCAGAAATATATTTATCAGCAAGCGAATCATAGAAAAGAAATGGAACAAAGGCAACAGACAAAAACAGAAAGTGCTGCTATACACGAAATCACTGCTGGATACAAGTTGTACTAGTGAATATACAGTTAGAGTCGAGTTTAAGAACATGACTGATTCTTGAAAATGAATAAATAGATCAAAAATAGATTTATTGTCTTCTAAGTTGATTAGGAAAAACAAGGAAGACGAAGCTGAATTAATCAGAAAAGAGGAAGAAAGACGAGGAGAGATTAGGTACCCAAGAATCCAGACAAGAGCGCCGAGAGCGGCTAAAACGAGGGCAATAAGAGCGAAAGGCAATCCGATTAGGAACCCTAAGGGCCTGCATTCTCCCATCCCTTCTGATTCGGAGTTGATTCTCTCCCCTCTGAAACTTAGATTGGGTTGTTTATGGGAGAAGCGAGGTGGGTTCAATTGCGCGTGGAGGGCGCTACCATCAATACAAATTAATTTAATTTAAAATGAGGAGTCAACCACCGCCATTCAAGCAATTTTCAAAATTCAGATCTCAATCAAAATCCCTAATACCCCAACCATCACGCACACGTTTCCTCATTGCTTTGAGCATTTGAGCACTTCGTTCTGGAAGTTTCCTTCTCACTTTCATTGCCCTCTCCATCATGTTCGCCCATTCCATCTCCGTCTTCCCACGTTTAACTTGTATATTAATTATAAATAACTAAATTTGTTTTAAGAAAAATTTCATTGAATCCATCCTCACATAATTTCAGTCCGACTCAACTTTCTAAAACTTTACTGCACTTCATAAATCAAAATGAATTTAAATTTTATGGATAAAAAGGTAATAATATCTTTTTTTTATTCTTTTTAGAATAGTATTTATAAGATAAATAAAGGGATTAAAAAAACATAGGGAATTAAAAAACATTTTGGTCGTTCATAAAATAAACATGGGCACTTACAAAATAAATAAAGATATTTACAAGATAAATAAATGTATTTTAAGAAACCAGGGAATTAAAAATATTTTGGTCATTTACAAGATAAATATGGGTATTTATTTATAAGAAAAATAAGACAATTTACAAAATAAATAAAATAAAGGTATTATTATCTTTTTACTCCCAAGACTTAATTTAATTTTAACCCAAAAGGTGCAATAAAGTTTCAGAAAGTTTTGGAGGTTGACTGAAATCAAGGTATTAAAACCCGGATCGGGTACTGAACCGGCTGGGGTATTAGGTTAAGGGTCAGTGGGTCAAATCGGGGCTAAGTCAAAGCCAAAGCGGGGCCAAACTGATGAGAAATTGAAAACTTTAGACTTATTAATATGAAATTCTAAAGAAAAAATAATTTTTTAAAAAAACTGACCCGGACTACACCAGTTTTCTGGCCCGTTCTCTGGTTCTTGGGCCGGACCGGCTCGTCCGGGTTCACAAACAATGATTGAAATTACATTACATCTTTGGAGGCTAACTAAAATTCTCCTTTTTGTTTTATTCTTAAATCTTTGTTTAATTAAGTAAAAGTTTCATATAATTAATTAGGAATGGTGTAGGGGTTATATGAAAACTAGTTACTAATTATATATATTAATGTTGCATCTTTCTGGCCAAAAAAAATGCTTCATCTATTGTCAATTCTGCTTCTTTAATCATTAGCAAACATAAAAATTACAATAATTTTCCATCAATTTTATGATATTCAGCTTGTTTGGATGAGCGATTAAAAGACTTATAAGTGTTTATGCATATAAGTCGAGATAACACTCTTCTCACACACTTATCTCATATATCGTAAATCATAATTAAAAAAACTATTTTTAAATATTCTAATCTCTATTCCAAACGAACCCAATACACGACAGCAACGTGGGAGGTGGGAGGTGGGAGGTGGGATCTTGATACTCCGATAGCGGGTTGGATATGGTGAGGAGTAGTTTCTTAGCTTTGGGCCTTAAAAAATAGTAATTCAAATATCCAATCCTCTAAGTCTGTGTGAGCTCCAATTAATTGATCATGGGCCCGTGGAGTTCCAGTCAATAGGTTGCTTCTTTCTGCTCTATCCATTAGTTTCTTCAAAAAAAAAAAAACCCCAATCACCATATCGCAACATACATACACTAAAATTAAACTATAGTAATAACTAATTGTACTGGTAGATACATTTCTACAGTTTATGAGTAAATAGCTACACACACACACACACAAAATTAAACTATATTAACAATCACTAAGTATTCCTGACAAATTAACGGTTCTGTAAGGCATTCTAATGGATTTAGATTTATCACTCCCTATGACCAAAATGTTACTCCTCTTGTCCTAGAGGATTTTTTTCCCGTCGTATTTACAAATCAGACCATTAAATTCTTATAATTTTACCCTCTATTTATTATTATATACTCTTTATGCTTTCGGTTAAATTGGGGTGAAGTTAAGTAATTGTTAATTTTTAAGACATAGTTAATAAAGTTTAAAATTTTTTTTAGTTATATTAAACATATTCAAAGTGGTTTATAAACAAAATCAAATTAGTATATTATTATAAGTAGTCGATTCAAAGCAAGGGATGTTTAACCTTGTGACTCATCTGAATCTGAATGTTTATTACAACGTTAGTTTTCCTCATATTATTAATTACAGCAAGATCTGTAAACTAACCAAGTCAATGTTTGTGAGTGTCGTCAAAGCCAACTAATATGGAAAGGCAAGAGTGAAAAGTATGAGCTCAATTAGCAGGAAGACTTTCAAAATGGGTTGACTTTGATGAGAGTACTTGTGTTGATGCAAGTGATTGGGGGGCCAATCCCTGCAACATTATCCCACTCTGTCTCTTGTGCCCCACAATTAACAACTTCTCCATTGTGTTATGCACTTCCTCTCATCCTAAACATAAGATAAAATTAATTTTTTTTAGAAATTAAAGAAACTAATAAGTTATTTAATTATATCATATGTTGTGTATCCTTAGATTATATATTAATTTATTAATTAAACTAATTAGTTTTGAGAAAAAAATAAAAATAAAAATATTCTAAAGTAATTTAATTAACATCCTTAATCTCTCCAAAAACATTTAACTTTGTCTTATATTTAGTATCGAAAAGGGTATATGTTATTAATATTCACCTTCTGATCCAAGAGGCAGATACAAACAAGTATGTGTAACTGTATACAGAATCCAACAAAATAATCGTCGCCACAGAACCACCTCAGAATACTTCCATTCAACAAAGACAAAAAGTTCTTCTCCACATATACCTGCAGATGCTTTTGGGCCTGTTCTTAAAATATCATTTCCATGACTTGTTACTCTCAACATCCTTTTCTTCCTTTCCCAACTTGCTTATATATTTTTTACCCTCCTATCATACCCCTCTGTACATTTTTCACTCTCTGCTTCATACCCACATGCATACAAGGCAGGAATAAGAAA
Organism: Inga laurina; assembly: GCA_963855925.1. Classification (NCBI taxonomy): domain Eukaryota; kingdom Viridiplantae; phylum Streptophyta; class Magnoliopsida; order Fabales; family Fabaceae; genus Inga; species Inga laurina. Next base: position 81,908,165 of record OY979702.1, read on the forward strand.
TATAATATTCCCGTAGCTTGATACTACATGACTTGTTATTAATATTGCACATTTAGACTTGTATTGACATTTGACAGAAGCAGATTGATTTTTAAATTGAAGTGTGCTGTGAAGAGAGGGTGTAAAAAGGGTTTGAAATTTGATTGATTAGTATGGATATGGCCTACATATATACGAGCAAAGCACTATGTTGTGTTAGGACACAGTGATAGATAGGCCATCTGGATTGAATTATTGAGGATGGTGGGTCTGTTTCAGGGCTAAGTGGTTTCGGACTACTTTGATATGGGGACCTCCTTCTTGCCCTTGAGTGTGACCCATTTGATAGGGAAACTCAGATTCTTTTGGTTTTAATTACAACACACAATTATTGTAATTCTCAACTGCTAGCTCTTTCACATAAAGCTTCTGTATATTAATTAATGTCTCTCTGCAAGTTATATCATCACCACCCTCTCCAGTAATAAAGACACATTTAGTGTCTTTTTTGTAGTACTGTCCATGACAAAGTATGTCTATTAATGACCTCATTATTATGTTTTGCATCAAACTACTCTTGAACTCGTTCAATCTGTGCCTGTTTAATAAATAACAGAGATGGATGATTCCTTCCATTTTTGTCTACTGTGGTCCTATTCTAGTATTGAAAGTATATCTTCATCCAAATGGTTGCCCACCTTTCTTTTCTTTTCTTTTCTTTTCTTTGTTTCTTTTTGCTAAGTATAATAATCCTCCTATCGGAAGTAATCTTATTCAAAATATTATCAGATACTATATGTTTGGTGTGAGGGATTTGGAGGGGAAGGGAGGGGAGGAAAAATTTTTATGAGTTGAATTTTAAAAGATTGAAGAAGTGGGGTAATAAAATTTTAATAAAGAGAATATATAAGATAAAAGAGTAAGAAAAATTAATTAAAATTTTTTAACCCTACTTCTCTAATTTTTTTAAATTCAACTCAAAATAATTTTCCCTCCGCCCACTTTCCCTCCCCTCCCCTCAGACCAAACAAGCCTTAAATGTGAGCATCTCTTATAGTGGGGATTCAAACATTGGTTTACCACGTTATGAGGGACTACAACAGAAAGCGGTGACTAATCTCCTCGCACTGTAGACCTCCCAAAGGAACTTTTATGCTGGCCATGAGACTTTCTCCAAACACACCGCCAATGATTGAACCCCTGACTAGATGCTTAAGGAATCCAGCTAAATGCCAATTGTGCTAGGTCTCGTGGTTAAAATTTTCAAAGCCATTTCATTACTTAGTTATTTCCTCTGTCCCTATATATAAGAGTTTTGTTTTAATGGACTTGTTCCTAAATGTAAGATATTTTTTTGAGTTTAATTTGTCTCAATAATAAATGTACTTTTTTCCATTTTCCCTCAATTAATTATTATACTACATACATTCTCTTTCATTCTTTTCTCATTATGACTCTTTCTCACTCATTCATATATAGGGGCATTTTTGTAAAAAGGTTAAATTTCCTACATAATTATTACATTTAACTACTTTTAACTGTTTTTTATAATCTTGCAGTCTCTTATATATAGCAAAGGAGGGAGTAATTACCATTTGTTGGAATATACTCAGTCCACCCAATTTACAAAGCCCTCGGCCTTACATGGCCAACCCTTCACAGACTCAGGTCTAAGCTCATTTTAATTTAAATAAAATTCACTTTCAAGTTTTACAATTTAATTATTATTTTGCTTTAAATTGAGATACATTATTTTTAAAACTCATAAATTTCTATTTAAAATCATTATCTAATGTCTAAAGTAGTTTATTTTTTTAAAAGTTTAAATAAATAAACCATTGTGAAAAACCAAATAAATCAAGGGAAAATTTTAGAAAAATACAGTTAAAATTAATAAAGGACAAAATGGTGTGGTCAATTCCTGAAATCTCAAATCAAAGCAACATTAGGAATCTGGGATTTAAAATCTTGAGTGAAAGACGATAATGCCTTCAGTTAAATTTAAAAAAACAAATAGCCGAAATCGTGTTTTAATTTTCTGAAACGGGTAAAGGGGTGGTCAATGAGACGAGATTGGAAGGGAAGGACGATGTGGGGCAAGGGAAGAAGAGGAATGGAACAGGGGGGGTCAGCAAAGAGGGAAAGTGGGATTGGAAGGGAACACGGGTTTGGTCGACAGTGTTTCAATTTGGAAGGTAGGTGATGGTGGTGGGTGGTTGGTAGTCGAGCGAAGAAGAGGAAGGGAGCAACGGTCTCTTCTGTGAGCCTTGCCGCGGGTAAGGAAATTTCAGATAGAAATCATTTTTTTTCTTGTGATTTTTCAATCTATATGGAAAATTAGTTGTGGTTTGTGATTAGGGTTTATTATATCAGAGGTTTTGTTTTATGGGTAAGGGGGCTATTAGGTGAAGATGGAAAAAAGGTAGCAACTTTAAGCTAATGGGATAATGTTGATGGTTGTGTGGTCGATTTCATTGTGTTTGGTTGCATTATTGTTGAAGATTATTCCTTTTTTGTTGTTCGCGATTGATTAAGGGTTGAACGCTGATGGGTGTTGCGTCAGTATAAAATTCGGCTAGCCGTTGATAATAAGGTTGGTGGAGGGTGTTGTTATTAGTGAAGATGGAGATGTGAAAAAATATTGTGTTGATGTTGATAGTAGACGTAGGGTGATGATATGAGGTGTTGTTATTAGTGAAGATGGAGATATTAAAATAAATTGTGTTATTGTTAATAGTAGATGCAGGGTAATGATATGGGGGTGTTGTTAATAGTGAAGATGGAGGTGTTAAAACATATAGTGTTGTTGTTAATAGTGAGTGGTCAGTGATGATACGAGAAGTTACTTAGTTTAATAAACATTGTATTACAAGCTTATTGAATGACATTATCAAGTGTTGTGTAATTTTTTTTTACAGGTTAGCATGCAAAATGACATGCAATAAAGGGTCATCATCTTTAAAAAAAACTATTTTTTTATTTCCATGTTGGATTACTGTCATATGCCTAATCCATTTTATAATTTTGTTGGGGATGAGTTGTTGTCATTACTGTATTAACAATTTCTTATGTATTGCAATGTTAGTGACATTTATATTACTGCACTGTTAATGTTCCCTTGTTATTAAATATGTCAATGTGTAAAAAAGTCTCTGTCACACACTTTTTGGTTTCAGGTTATTGGTGAATGTAATTATGCAGACTGTCGTCACACAGCATCTGATAATTATAACAAGTTGTGAAAACAGAAAGCCATGTCGTTAATATTGAATATTACGTTATTAATATAGAGACATGTGTTGTTATATGCCCTTGAACTTGTTAATTTCACACTTTTTACTGAGCATGTCTTGAATTGTCTAATACCAAGTTTTGAAAGTAGAATCCCATTTCGTTAATGTTGAATATTGTGTTGTTAATATAGATACATGTATTGTTATTGGCCCTCCAACTTGTTACTTTCAAACTTGTGCCTTCGACGTTGTTAACCAAGAAATTGGCGTCATTAATGTAGGAAATGACATTGTTAATAGAAGGAGATATGTTGTTATTCACCTCCTCAAGTTGTAAATTTGACACCTTTCCATACGAAGTTGTTAAATAAGAAAGACACATTGTTAGTGTAAAAGCTAGTGTTGTTAATAGAGCAAGAGGCGTTGTTATAGGACATTCAACTTGTTACTATCCCCTTTTTGCCTCTGAAGTTGTTAAACAAGAAGTGAAATGCATTAATGTAGAAGTTGGTGTTGTTAATAGAGAGAGGTGTTGTTATTGGCCTCTCAACTTGTTACCATCCCCATTTTGCCTCCGTAGTTGTTAAACAAGAAAGTGAAGTCGTTAATATAGAAGCTTGTATTGTTAATAACAAGAGAGGTGTTGTAATTGGACATCTAACTTGTTACTATCCCCCTTTTGCCTCTGAAGTTGTTAAACAAAAAAGTGAAGTCGTTAATGTAGAAGATGATATTGTTAGTAAAGAGGGAAGTGGTGCTATTGGCCCTCCAACTATTATTTTTCCCTTTTTGCATATGAAGTTGTTAAATAAAAAAGTAAAGTCGTTAATGTAGAAACTAGTATTGTTAATAGAGAGGCAGGTAATGTTATTGGCCCTCCAACTATTACTTTCCTCCACAGCATGCCGTTGAAGAGACCGTGGTGCCCTTCGTCTTCTTCACTCGGCCACCAACCACCCACCATTGTCACCCACCTTCCAAATCGAAACACCGCCGACCAAACCCACATTCCCTTCCAATCTTGCGTTCCCTCTTCGTCGATCCGCAGTTCCCTTCGTCTTCCCTCACCTACACCGTCCTCCCCTTCCAATCTTACCGCGTCGACCACCCCTTTGCCCCCTTCAGAAAATCAAAACATGATTTTGGCCATTTCTTTGTTTAAACTCAATTGAGGGCAGTATCTTCTTTCACTCAAGATTTCAAATTCCAAATTTCTAATGTTGCTTTGATTTAGGATTTCAAGAATTGACCACACCATTTTGTCATTTGTTAATGTTGACTGTATTTTTCTATAATTTTCCCATAAATCAAACCATTTAATAAAATTCAATTTTAAAAAAAGATAATAAGAACTAAATATTTATAACATTATTAATAATATAAAAAGTCTAATATTATATGAACAATTTTTAAAAATTTACAATTTGAGGGGTAAAAATATACAAGCTCGACCCTCCTGATAAAAGGGTATAAACGGGCTGGTCCGATAGACTTAACCCGTTTTCTCAACTCTTGCCCAAACCTAATAGCATTGGGGTCAAAGTATAAATAATAGAAAAGCTTGGGTCGATGTTTGTGATATTCCCCAACCATTCTAATTTGATTGATTAAGCCGACAGAATATATCTCCTAATAAAGAAGGGATACATCAATTGAGGAAAAGGCACGAGGAACCCTATATATATGTGAGTGTACAAGGGTTCAAGAATTACGTAGGATAATACATCTAAATATATGCCTATTCACTTCTTTTAAATATTATTCTCTTATTCTTCTTCTGTCTATGACGTATTTACTGTGTAAAATGACTGGGTTCTGTATCGGTGCTCTGGTTTCGTGTGAATACTCCAACAAGTCAATCAGATTCCAGGTATAGCCAAATTTCTTACACGCACCATCCATCCACCTTTCTATTTTACTCACATATTTGTATTTTATACGGTTCCCTTCATGGTAACTGCCTGTCTAAAGACCTGCTGTGTTTCTTTCCCCCCTTTAAATGTTGTCCCCATTATGTGTGTGTGTGTGTGTGTAAATTCCTATGGCTTGATACAGATCGACAACGATACAGATCAAACACAGACCAGAAAGAAAGAAAAGTCCAGTATCATTTTCATGCGGAAAGAAAAAGTATATTCTAGAAAAGGTCCATAATATTAAATAATAAAACAAGAGAAAATGAAGGGAGAGGGGGAAACAGACATGAGAAGGGTTGAAGAATATCCTTAATTAAAAAAACTCGGAACAGTGAATTAATTCTGTATGCAGAGGCATTCTATGGGATCCATGAGCTGAGCATGATATCAGATGTTTTTTTTTGTTGAAGAAGATCTGAAGCACTTTGTCTTTTGCAAATCATTTAGAGCTACGCATATGCATATGCATCTTCAAAATCATTCATCCTAGCTTAATATAGTCCTTGATGATTCTTTTGGCCCATAGAAAGAGCAAAAATATTGTCAGAAGCTAAAAAAACTTATACTAGCTCGATTCACTTGTACGGTCAATTAGAATGTAATGTATCCCTCCTGTTTTTTTTTTTTTTTTTTATAAGGTAATATGAGTGTATATGCTTCGAATATTGTCTGGTTTAAATAGTGATACGTAGGCCTCTTAGAGATGCTGTTTTACATTTACACAAATTCGAATTTGAGATTTCTTGCTTAAGCAACTAAAGTCCCTTTCATTAAGATGAACACATGATAATCCATCTCCTCTCTCTCTTCCTTTGACTTTTTCAATTTTACTTTTGTTTCTAATATTAATTTATTTCGTCGTTTGACGTTTTGGCCAGAGTCGTTCTTTGGCCTTGAAATTTAAACCAGAACACTTCATTGTTTCCCCATTTGTTTTATTGAAGGCTCCTTTGGTCCTCTTTGGGTGACTCCTGTCATTTTCGCTTTCCTTTCATTCATTCTTTTTTATTTTTTAATTTTTTTTGCAGTATTTATCTTCCACTTAATCAGTTCTTTATAGGAAGTAACTTTAATTTCTTGTTTGTGATTCATAAATTCATGCTTCATGAAAAATAATTCCGGAGAAAACGACGTCTCCGGACTCCGGGCTGAAGTTAAAAGGTAGGTCTAACTCCACCGTTAAATTATTCACATCTCATCATAATGACCCACACTTTGCAAATGCTTATTATTGTTGTGTTTAACATTGTGGATTCGGCTGTCCCAAAAAATGAAATCTATACATTCGGTTTCAATATAACTCCCTTCTACTCTGTAGTTCATGACATCTGAAACATACCTAATCATTTAAATTTAATTTGAGTATATTACCTTTAAATATTTTTTATTTTATAAAAATTAACGATTCGAAATATATGTGAATTTTCAACCATAGATTTTTTAAAAACTACTAATAAGAGTATTGGGAGTGTCAGCTGTCCCTCTTAGCTTTGCTTTCAGCTGCCCCCTCATTTTGGAGTACTTCCCAAATGTTTTTTTCTTGCTTTTTTTTACCATTAGATTCTATATAAAATGAGTAACATTTTGATATCTTATAAGAAAAAAAAAGGTATTATTTTCAATTTTTTATGAATTTTCAAAGATTCAGTGCTTTAAGTTGAAAAGAAAATTGCACCATTTTTCTGAATAATCTTTAAAAAATCATAAAAAAATTGAAAATAATACTGTTTTTTACTCACAAGATATCAAAATGTCATACATTTTATGTAGAATCTAATGATAAAAAGAAACAACCCTAAAAACATTTGAAAAGTGCCACAAAATGAGGGGGCAGCTGGGGGCGCAGCTAAGAGGGGGCAGCTAACACCCCCAGCCCCTAATAAGAGTACTATCTGTGTGTTTGAATTAGTTTTTTTAATAGCTTTTACGACTTACGAGGTAAGTGTGTGAAATGAGTTTTGTCTCGGGTTACGCAAATCATGGTTTGAAACCATAGTTTGGGATGTTGCCAAACATACATTATATCTACAACGTTCAAAATAACTAGTAGTACGTTGTACCTTGTTGCTGATCCAACAACCAACAGATAATTTAGGGCTTGTTTGATTCTATTATTTATTGTTTGTTCTTAGAAATAGTTTTATAAAACAGTTTTTAAAAACAAGTTTTAAAAATAAAAAAACAAAAAAAATATTGTTTGGATAGTTGTTTTGAATTTTTTTTTTTTTGAAATGACATGGAGGTGCGGTCGCCGGTGGTGACATAGTGGTGATCATCACTAGTAATATAATGTCAATAGTAAATGAGTGTTAGCCTTACAAAATAAAAAAATAGAAAAATAAAAAAGAAAAGAAAACAACTTAAAACTGTTTTTTTTTAAAATTTTTTAAAAACAAATTTTTGAAAATGTTTTATCAAACATGTTTTATTGTTTTTTTAAAAAAAAAACAGTTTTTAAAAACAAAATTAAACAGCACCTATTAGTCACCAGTATCTTTTAGTATTACATGTCATGACGCCTTGTATGTGTTGGCATTGACTCACCAACAGGATCTATCATAATCACAATGTTTATCTATTTTTAGATAATTAATGTATATTGGAATAATTGAATAATGTATCATCAACCATAGATTTCACTGAAATTTTTCCATGTACTCCTCAGGAAGCATCTTTTTAAAGATATACTGATCAAGCTAATCTAACTACATGAACCATAATTTTAATTTGCAGATCAAAATGACGATAATTGTATCATCATGTGTACATACGAGTGTGTGTGTATACACCTTTTTTTTTTTTTTTTTTCCTGAAGTGACTATTCTATTTCTACCCATTATTCTTCTTGCTCATCAGGAAATACACCCAATTAAGACTCCTATGGAAAAGCTTTATTTTTGGTGACGAAAGCAGCATTATATTTCATGTTATTCATACTGCTATCAAAGTTATTATTACTCATCATTATAAGGCATTATTGAACTTCATATCTCTTCTATCGAATTATTCTTCCCTTGAAACTTTGATCATGAACACGTACGCATTTTAATCATCTCTCCACCCAATTTAATCAAGTGCTCGAGATTATTCTAACGGAAGTTTTCTTGTCTCTTTATTATTTTAGGTAAAATACACTTCAGGTCTGTCTTTTTTATATAGTTTTTTTTTTTTTAAAAAAGGCGTATTTTGTGTTGTGACACTTTATATAGCAATACACACACATGCGTATGTATGTATGTATGCATGTATGTATGTATGTATGAGATGTCTTCTTCTAAGTTCAAATCCAACTCCTGAGGTTATGATATTGCCGAACAATCTATAGGTGACGTGCTCTAATCCTAATGAGTCACTGTGATCCAAGCACTACAAAAAAAATATCATATTAGTGATGAAAATTTTGTCACTAATTAGTTTAGTGATAGAAATTAATGACGGAATTAGCGATAATTCCGTCGGTAAATGTACCATTACTAATTAGTAATGGAATTTTGAATTCCGTTGCTAATTTGCGACGGAAATTTTCTGTCGCTAATTAGTGACATAAATTCCGTCACTAATTAGCGACGGAATTCACAAATTAGAAACTGAATTTTCCATCATTAATTAGCGACAAAATTTCCGCCCCTAATCTGTCGCAAAATATTTTTTTCTATATAATTTAAATTCCCACATGTCCTCACCACAAGCCTCCACATGTCCCTTGACAGTGGCTACCACATGTACCTATAGCTGGCCATGATGTCACCCTCCATCGCATATTCGCAGGCCACATGTCACCATCCGTCACCTGCCACGTGTCTAAGTCGCAAATTGGTTGCATTTTGTGATCAAGTTGGGATTCGAAGTCATAACCTCTCAAGTGCGTGCCAGTGCCTTTGCCAGTTTAGCTAAGAAGAACCTATATAATTTAAATGCAAAATCATATATATATATATATATATATATATATATATATATATATATATATATATATATATATATATTTCAATTTAGTTTTCTTATTTTATTTTATGTAAATATTCTACCTAAATTTTTATTATTAATATCTTTTTTTATTCATTTTGTTTTATATTTTATTTTTTGTTTTTATTTATAAAATTTGTATTTTTATTTATATATAATATATTATTAAAAATTCAAATATATTATATTATAATTTCAATTTCACTAATAAATATGAATTAATATTTTTTTATTTATTTTAATATTCATATTATAATTTTATAATAATTTAATATTTTAAATTTAAATTATTTAACAAATTTATAATTATGAAAAAATATAATTATTGAAAAATTTAACTATTAGTGATGGAAATTAGAGACGGATTAGCGACGGAAATTAGTGACAGAAAATTTTCGTCTCTAATTCCGTCACAAAATATTTTTGACAAAAATTAGTGACAGAATTTTTTCATCGCTAGTTTTTTATGACGGAATCAAAGACGGATTAGTGATGGAATCTAGCGATCCAATATCATTCCGTCACTAATTTAGTGACGGAAAAATTCTATCACTAAATTCTGCACTAATTTTAGTGACGGAATTATTTATGAGGAATTAGCGATCGAATTTATGAGGAATTAGCGACGGAATGACATTACGTCGCTAAATTCTGTTACTAATTCTTTATTTTTTTTGTAGTGAACTCTCCTAAATTATTTTCTTGTATTTAGGTGCCTTCCACTCGCTTGACTAGCTAGCATCCCTTAGAATGTTGCAAGATTTTTTCTAGGATGTAGCTTGAACTTGATTACATTATCAAATGTTGCAAGAGTTCTCGCAAATAGCATTAGCACAATATTATATTGAATTGTCAACGAAGAACAATTTCTGCATAGGCTATAATGCAGATTTAGTAAAAATACGTACAAATTACCTAGAGGAGAGCGTGAGAGAACTTAAGGTGTTTGTATTTAGTTTTATTTTCCCCCCTCACGATGTTTTCGTTAAGCAGCATGGCTTTTTGTCTTCAAATTTTTTAGCACGTAACTACACTTCTACTTTCTGAATTTTGAACAAAATTGAAATTAAATCCTGCAACTTTTTAAGGTAAAATTATCCAATAAAATAGTCTTATTGATGCCATCCTATTAGTGTATGGGGAGAGAAGACTGGATAAATTATATATGAACAAATTAGGAAATGCCGTCATTCTTAATTACCACTATCCATCTTCTCCCTTTTCAGCTCTGTCATTCTCATAGTTGCTGAACCCTCTTGCTTGGTTATGTCAGGGAAAAAACATAAGAAAATTCAAATCTCCACCCAGAAAACACACCCCTAGTTAGACGACCTCCCTCCGGCTTGCGCCGATGAAAGAGGCACCTGATACCAAATAGAAAACACTCATGTAAGAAGAGGCTGATGGATTGTTTGATTTTGTTTTTAAAAACATTTTTTTCTGAAAGCAAAAAAAAAAAAAATCTTTACAAAATTATTTTCAATAAGTTGTTTTTAAAAACAAAAAGAAAAAAGAAAAAATTGCTTTTAAAAACTAAAAAATAAAAGAAGCTAGTTTTTAGTTGTTTTCTTGTTTTTATTTTTCTTTTTTATGTTTTTTGAGGCCACCACCATCCACTATTATTATTATCAGTGATAGCCGCCGTCATATTATTTCAAAAACAATTTTTTTAAAACAATTATTCAAACGGATTTTTTCTTCTTCTTATTTTCAAAACTTGTTTTCAAACTTTTATAAAATTATTATGAGAGAAAAAATACAAATAATAGAATCAAACAAGGCTTAAAACTCCCAGCTCTTGGAGGGGCAAAAAGGCAGATAGAAAGAAACAAAGTTAAATACAAGAGAGTTAGCTATTAAGAGTGCATTTGAAAGTATTATTAGCAAAGATAAGACTGGGAACGGATAAACTTAAATCAGTGAGCCACAAAAATACAGCGCTCAATTTGTTCACCAACTAACGTACGTCAGTAAGGCATACTTTCACTGTCCTATTGCTGGTCGCTGCAGACATATATTCAGTTACTAATATCCATTTATTAATTCTAGCATATCAATCCAACGATCCTTTTCGGAATCCCAAAAAAAAATAAAGAAAAAAGAAAAGCTCTTAGACGGAAAAAAAGACCATCCACAAACCCAAAATTTATATACATGCACACCAACACACGCTCACTGCAACTGGCCACACTCCCAAACAAAACCATAAAGCAAATCTCTCTCCAGTCTTTAAGACTCTCCCCGGTCAAGTTGTGGTTCACATCCAAAGCTCTTCAATTCTTCCACACTTCTCTCCCTTGCAAAACTCAGCAAAAGAGCAATCCCACTTGATTCATTCGATTCAAATCACACTTTGTGCAACTAGCATGTGTTGCTTTTAGAGTATATGTCTTTTTAAGAAGAGTTCTTTATTATTGTTAATTATAAATTAGAAGATTGAGATTTGTGTAGTTAGAGGTGGGAATCTGAGATTATTGATGCTCGCAGTGTCACCTCCTGGAAGCACCAGAGATGAAGAAGGGCAAGGAGAGATGGAGAGATTTTCTATGGAGTCCCATGAATTCGTCGACCTCTCCGATGGGAATTTACTGGAAAGCATCAGCTTCGACGACATCTTTGTCGGCATCGACGACGGAGATGTCTTGCCGGATCTGGAAATGGACCCCGAAATCTTCGCCGACTTCTCCCTTAGCGCCGGCGAGGACTCGGAGATGACCACGTCATCGGTCTCGGTGGAAAACGTCAATAATAAAGTTGACCAGAATATAAGGACAACGTCGACGAAGAAAGAAGAGGAAGATAAAGCGTCCTCGGATTCGGGTTCCGGTTCGAATTCCGGAGAGGAGATAGTGAGCAAAAGGGATGAATCTGTGGAGGTTAAGCCGTCTCAGAAGGAAGGTGGCAAGGGAAGAAAATCATCAGCCGAGTCGAAGAATTCTCAAGGCAAGAGAAAAGTGAAGGTAATTAACTGATTAATAAACTAGTTAATTCAGTAACCAACACCTTTGTTAGGTTTCGATGAAGCTCATGTGCTAGCCGAACTAGTCCTGAAGGTCCTGTCTCTATCGTCTCATTCATTGATTACAAAGTGGCTGTGTTAGTTTCAAAAGAGCTCACGGGTGCGACAGCCAGAAGAGAGAGAAACACAGACTTAATAATAGTATCATGGTTCATCGTCATCTAAATATGTATTTTTTATTTAATTATTTATTGTGTTGTGAAGGTGGACTGGACTCCAGAATTGCACCGGCGATTCGTGCAAGCAGTGGAGCAACTAGGAGTGGATAAGGCGGTACCTTCGAGAATATTGGAAATTATGGGAATCGATTGTCTCACTCGCCACAATATAGCCAGCCATCTTCAAGTACATATCCTTCGCCTTCATCATATCTCCAAGATTCCAAACAAAAAGAATGCTTTTATAAAATATATGTATAGAATTGAGGATATATAAAAAAAGGAGAGAAGTAAGTCTAATTAAGATGTGTGGTTTGAAACGCAGAAATATCGATCCCACAGGAAGCATCTTTTGGCACGTGAAGCAGAAGCAGCAAACTGGAGTAAAAGAAGACAGTGTTATGGTATAGGAGGAGGCAAGAGAGAGGGAAGCCCTTGGCTCGCCGTAGCACCACCTACAATTGGTTTCCCTCCGGTGACGCCGCCGCCAATGCAGCATTTCAGAGCTCTACATGTGTGGGGCCATCCCACCATGGATCCCTCCTTCATGCCTCTGTGGCCTAAGCATCTCCCTCCACACTCCCCTTCGACCCCTCCCATCGCCTGGGCGCCACACATTCCTCCGCCTCCTGATCCTTCTTCCTATTGGCACCAACCGGTAACTCCCTCTCCTTCAATATTACTCCCTCCGCTTGTTAATTTAAAATATATTTATTTAATCTGATTAGATTGGGGAAATTAATTAACATAACATGTAATAATAATAAATTAGTTAGTATATCAATAAGGATGAATTATGAAAAGATTGATATTCATAAAAATTATGTCTAATATTTAGCAATAGGATCAACTCACTAAATATGTCTTATGTTAAGGATACGAGAGTAGCTTATTTAATCTTTCATCTTGATTCCAAAATTTAAATATTTCGTATACATATGAATGAAGATCTTATGGAATAATAATTAAGGGGGCAATACTTTAATTTGGCGAGCTTATTAAGCCATTTATAGAAAGAGGTATTTTTGTCAGTTATTAAGTGATTAATAGTTGGCATGTTCTTGAAGAAGTTTTTGAAAAGAAGCAAGAAGCTAATTAAACCCGAATCGATCACTGAATTGACCGGGGTTTTAGGTCAAGGGTCAGTGGGTTAGACCGGAGCTAACCCGGGGTTAAACCAGTGAGAAATTGAATATTTTAGAATTATTAATATGAAATTTTTAAAAAATAAAATAAAATAATCGATTTTTTTAAAAAATAAAAATAAAAATCAGACTGTACCAGCTCACCAGACCATGTATATACAACTTTGAGGGTCTAAATAGGCAAAATGTTGTTTAATATTGCAGGCTCCCAATGCACTAACGCCAGGAACACCTTGCTTTCCACAGCCTCTGACTACAACGGTACGTGACTGTTCCTGCCTCCTTTGGAGCCACTCTGGCTGTCTTCTTTATTTCCTTTCTATCCTTTAACAAATTAAAGGAAACATATAACAAATTAAGGAATTGTGCGTATGTGCAGAGATTTCCCTCTCCAACTGTCCCGGGTATCCCAACCCATGCAATTTACAAAGTAGATGCCGGCATCTCCGTCCCCACCGCCCAACCCACTCCTCGCCCACTCATTGATTCTCATCCGGTGGGTTCCTCTATCTCTCTTTCTACTCACTACCATTCTTCATATAATTCAATTATTTGCCTCCTCAATGTAACTGTTCGTGTGATGCCATTCACTACAAAAAATAACCATTTAATAAGAGATGGGATTCCGTTGCTAACCATCCAATGGAATCGTACAATTCTATCGCTAATTCACTGTTTCTTTGCGGTGATTTAAATAAAGTGTCGAACTATGAGGTCACAATTATAAAGACCTTACCGTAATTCCCTCTTAAACTTTGAATTTTACTACCAGAGCAGGAAAAAATTGTACTGTTAGGTTTTATGTCCTCATCTCCCAAAAAGTATACCTGGTGGCGTGTACTTTTTCATATGATAAGTTTCTCTGCTACCTCAATATATAAGCTTCCATATTATTACTGCCCAGGCCAACGTCTATACAAATTTTTGTTCGACTTACCCACTATAAACACACGAAAGAAACCATTATAATTCTATAATCTCTTTTTACTATAATCCTCTCTAGCTTTTTGTTTGGTTCATGCACTTCTCATCAAAGATCATCTTCATGCAGTTTCGGCATTTGCAACGACAGTTACACAAATTTGTAGGAGTTCTTTGTTCATTAAACTCATGAAATAAACTTTTTTGTTTACAAAAATAGCTTGAACTTAAAACACTGTTTAGTGAGCAAAAGAATAGATTATATGCATGTAACGGAAAGAAATAATATTGTGTGTGGTTTGTACAGTCAAAGGACAGTGTAGATGCAGCTATTGGAGATGTTTTATCAAAGCCATGGCTACCACTTCCTCTTGGGCTTAAAGCTCCAGCGCTTGACGGTGTGATGGGTGAATTACAGAGACAAGGAATTCCGAAAATTCCACCCTCTTGTGCTTGACCTCGCCCTTCAACAGCATTAATGTCTCCTCTCTACAGCAGAGGTTTTTCCCCTTTCTGGGTTGCTGCTGTGGAAGGCCGCACGAAACCCTAATTCGACGACTTCTCATTTGCTTCAGAGACTTCCTCTTGAGGATTCTCTCTTTTGATCATCAAACTTCTACTTCTTCTTCACTAGCCTTTTTGTGTATGTGTAATAATAAAGTACGAGTAATTAATTTTTGTCCAGGTCGTAGTTTCTCTCTGGGGTACAGACATCCGGCGATAAAATCACTTCAAAAAAGTGTTTAGAAAAGCTTTGTAGAGACTGATAAAATGCTCTTTAACTTTCCCATGCCTCGATGTGTGTGTGCATGAGAGATCAAATCAATATTTTAATTATTTGACGAAATTAAATAGGGAAAATCACTCTCAGGTCTTAAGGAAGCAAAATATTGTCAGAAAAATCTCTGAAAAAACTGAAATATCTGAAAAGTCCCTAGGGACTTTTCAGATATTATTTTTCAATGTAAAATGACACACATGCTCACATTCTAATCTCCTTCACTCAAAATCAGACTCGTGCTTCAGCAGCAGTTGAAGACCTTGCCCTTGCTTCTCGCCTTCGGTCGCTGCCGCTCTGCTCCCAATCGTTGTCCGTCGATGCTCCTCTCCCAGTTGGCGTACGTCACTTGAGCTCCGCTCCCAATCACTATACGTCGCTGCTGCTCCTCTCCCAGTCGTTGTGCGTTGCCGCTCCGCTCCGAGTCGCCGTCCGTCATACAACTTAATATTTTAATTTTATATGATTTGCTATTCAGTTGTGACAGTACAGTGATGAAGTTGCAAAATTAGGTACCAACAGTTGTTTAAAATCATCATCCGTTGTAGTTACATGGGAGACATTAATTTTGCAAGATTAGGTACCAGCAGTTGTTCATGTCCAATGTGAGGTAGAAGTTGTTAAAAAGACTTAATGTGTTGTAAATAGACGCTTGACAAGTTGTAAACAAAGCACTTCGCTTACTTAATGTGAGAAAACCTTGTTTTTGTTAAATGTGAGGTAGAAGTTGTTAAAAAGACTCAACGAGATGTAAATAGACGCTTGACGGGTTGTAAACAAAGCCCTTCGCTTACTTAACGTGAGAAAACCTTGTTTCTATCCAATGTGAGGTAGAAGTTGTTAAAAAAAACTCAACGTGTTGTAATTGGATGCTTGAAGGGTTGTAAACAAAGCCCTTCGCTTACTTAACGTGAGAAAACCTTGTTTCTATCCAATGTGAGGTAAAAGTTGTTAAAAAGACTCAACGAGTTGTAAATAGACGCTTGACGGGTTGTAAACAAAGTCCTTCGCTTACTTAACATGAGAAAACCTTGTTTCAGTCAAATGTGAGGTAGAAGTTGTTAAAAAAACTCAACGTGTTGTAATTGGATGCTTGAAGGGTTGTAAACAAAGCACTTTGCTTACTTAACGTGAGAAAACTTTGTTTCTATCCAATGTGAGGTAGAAGTTGTTAAAAAGACTCAACGAGTTGTAAATAGACGCTTGACGGGTTGTAAACAAAGCCCTTCGCTTACTTAACGTGAGAAAACCTTGTTTCAGTCCAATGTGAGGTAGAAGTTGTTAAAAAAACTCAACGTGTTGTTACTGGACGCTTGAAGGGTTGTAAACAAATCACCTTGCTTACTTAACATGAGAAAATCTTGTTTCTATCCAATGTGAGGTAGAAGTTGTTAAAAAGACTCAACAAGTTATAAATAGACGCTTGACGAGTTGTAAACAAAGCCCTTCGCTTACTTAACGTGAGAAAACCTTGTTTCAGTCCAATGTGAGGTAGAGGTTGTTAAAAAAAACTTAATGTGTTGTAATTGGACGTTTGAAGGGTTGTAAACATGCCATTTGTCATACTTAACGTGAGAAAACATCGTTTCAAGCTAATTCGTATGGGAGGTTGTAAAACACACTCAACAGGTTGTGAATACACGCTTTAAAAGTTGTAAACATACCATTTGTCATACTTAACGTGAGAAAACATCATTTCAAGCTAAAACGTGTGGGAGGTTGTAAAACACACTCAACAGGTTGTGAATACACGCTTTAAGAGTTGTAAACATACCATTTGTCATACTTAACGTGAGAAAATATCGTTTCAAGCTAAAACGTGTGGGAGGTTGTAAAACACACTTAACAGATTGTTAATACACACTTTAAGAGTTGTAAACATACCATTTGCAAACACACTAAAAATCTTGTTAATACATGCTTGACGAGTTGTAAACAGACCATTTCATAGTGTTGGCATGAGAAAGCATTGTTTTTGGTAGAAACGGTGATAAAGTTGTAAAACGCACTCAAGTGTTGTTAATACACGCTTGACGAGTTGTAAACAAATCATTTGGAATACTGAACAAGAGAAACCATTGTTTCAGGCAGAAATGGGGAGCAAGTTGTAAAACATATTGAACCCGTTGTTAATACATGCCTCACGTGTTGTAAATAGACCATTTTGAATTGTTCATGTGAAGAAATGTTTATTCAAGGAGGAACAGGGAGAAAGTTGTAAAATGCACTCAACCTGTTGTTAATACATGCTTCATGAGTTGTTAACAGACCATTTTGTAGTGACTAACCTTTTGAACACAGGTTGTTTGTCAGCTAAATGCGAAGTATCTTGTACAACAAAATGAAGTTGTTTTAATACAGACATAACCACTTGTACAACAAGGCATATACAATTGTAAAAATGCCTAAAGAAATTGTAAATATGAACTTGTCACCTACACATGATAATGAACAAAAAGGAATACATGATTGTTTTTCCTACAACAAGGCTTTCTCACAAAAAGACATCAAGTTCTCAAAGGACCTACAACAAAAGTTTGTTGTGAGTTTATACCCCTTGATAGTTTCCTTTGAACCCAACACGAAACCCGTGTTCACATGTGGTTGATCGCGCTCCATCCCTCCTCTATCTAAGAACAGCAACTGGAAGATTATCCAAAATCCTGCATGTTTAGTTCAAGGCTTTATTGTTTAAGGTAAGTGCAGAAAAGTAGCAAGTTTCATGAGTAACTTGTGTCAGCAAGGATATACACAGCAAAAGACAAGAAAAGATAACTAATATATGATAACTCTTCAATAATATGAACCACTAAACCTTGTGAGACTAAGAAAATGATATAGAAAACCCATCCTTAGAAGAGAAAAGATGACTAATCACTAAATGAGAAAAGTAGAAAACAAAGATGGAATCCATATAACATTAAGAAAATATCATAACACGTCAGCCAAAATATTTGATTTGTGCAATATTAGTATTACATAAAACTAAAGAAAGAGATTCCAATGATCATCTATTGCTGCCGCTTATTATTATTATTAATGTATATTATGCACAACAGGAAAGGTAGCTTCTAATATTACTGACCTGATAAGTTGTACTAGCTTGGATCACTAAGAAAAGAGAAACTCAAAAAATAAAATATATGGTTAAAGTACCACAGCAGCAGCTGCAGGATTCCCTCGATATAAAACTCCAACAGAAACTGCAAAACTAGGATAGCTATGTGCAAAGTTTGTCGTTCCATCTACATACATATCAAAGATTAGTAGGTAATTTATCTGAGTATCAAATCTATATAAATTAAATACAAAATCCACAAAATAGGATCATTTCGTAATGGACAAAGGAGATCCCATATTCTTTTAATTATCTCTTGGATATTAGTAATTGATCACACCCAAAAACCAAAAACCAACCTGGTAGGCATTTACTTG